>CM063502.1:79211349-79311349 GCA_032207245.1 Pardosa pseudoannulata | reverse complement strand
ATATATATATGTATATATATATATATATATATATATGTATATATATATATATATATATATATGTATGTATATATATATATATATATATATATATATATATATATATATATATATATATATATATATATATATATATATCATGTCTTGCTGTTAACGTATTTTTTACTATAAAAACCAAACTTTTTTTTTTTGGGGGGGGGAGCTATACTTGTCTAGAATTCAGTAATTCTTCACATAGAAAGCACACTTAATACAACACAAGACAGTCAGAAGACGGAGTCCTTAATATAAGTATAAAAATTATTCACAGACATGTGATAACTCATACGTTCAATTCAAGTATAAGCAGTCGAGTGTAGGATGTCAATGTCTTTCCCGCAGTGAAACGAAAAATGTGCCGGATGATTATGCTTATGTCTGGTCTTTCGGAAAAATCGAAACCGCTAAATTGCAACGAACGTGACCCAGACGCTTGGACACAGAAACAATTTTTTGTCGATCTCATGAGATTGCTTCAGAGGGTACAGATAAAAGAAAGAAGACAGTGATTTCATGTCATGGACAGAAATAGTTACTGTGCTCTAGAGGATCATGTTATTTGCGTTATGAAATGGGAAATAAAATTGATAAATATAATTCAGTCATTCAATTGAAAATATCAAATAAATCACATATGTACGTACACATATAGGTAAACCAGTGGATTTTTGAACGCCGTTCACAATACATTATTGTAGTCCCTATTATTTTTACTTTTCGTTTTTGCTGGACAAGGAAAAATCTAATTAGCTAGACTAATTAAAGTTGTTGCAGTCATGCCATTCTGTTCAGGATAACAGGCCCAGTTCGCAGCGAAACTAAAAACTTTATTTATTAGCTTCTAAAATGGCACTTTTAACAGTCAATGTTAGAGAGAAGGATCTTGAAAACACGTGCTGGATCAGGGTTGGATCACAGAGCGAGACGGAGAAGGAACCTTTCCCAGAGAATGTAGCTTTGTCGGCGAATTTAACAATAAAATTAACTTAGTTCGGATGGGAAAAATTGATCCATTTGCCAGCAACAGCTAGAAAATGTGGTGAGTTGACAGAAAATGTACATCTATGGCACAGAAAGCTTTGGAAAATGGGTTAAAAAACTTTCAAGTCGTGGATGCTCCTTAGAATTACAATATTATATTTTTGAACTGATTTTGATGTATTACATATATTTGTTTGTAGACATCAAGAGGTAAAAAACTTACAGTGAGACATGGGATCTGAAACCACGTTAAGAGGGTAAAAATCACTTGCAGGTTTCAACGTGACGCTGGCACGATAAAAAAGTACAATAATAACTACAAAAAGATGTAGTTAGTGTATTATTACGAGTCTGATTGTAAGTAATGATTTCAGTAAGCTCTCGAATATACAAGTTATGGATATGTCTACGGCAAAGACGACTATCCACGCTATGAGATCCTCGGGTTGTCTACTGGATGATCATACATGAGCAATTTGTGGCGACCCTATAGAAAAAAAAACAGATGATTGGAAAAGGTAGTTAAAAGTAAAATGTTGAAAAAGTAAAAGTTAAGTTAATGGCAAAATGTTAACTTGCCTTGAAAAGTTAATATTCTGTTTGGAAGAGTCTTCCAGCAACAAAAGAAACAATCATGATTAAATCAAGTAAGAATTTTAAAAAAATGTTTACCAGTGTACAACACTTACTACACTTTCACGTATGTCTTAAATTTACATAAGATACGTCAGAAATAATATCGATTCAAGCACCAAAACTAAATACGAATAAGTCAAAAATGGAGTTTAGACGTTCTGCTATAAAAGGACATCATTCTTAGGATTACAATTAACACACTTTTGAGATTTAGGGGACTGGAAAGATTCTTTTTACCTATAAAAACCACAAATGCATACTGAGATCTATAGATGTCTACCTTTCGTCTCCTCTGAGTTGAGAGTCTGCTCGCGATTTTCACAATTTCCACCCAAAAACTACTGTTTATGGCCACATGTTTAATTGTAATCTTTGTTCCTCTTTATATCTCCTGACAATTCTCTTTGTTTGTTGTTGAACTTTTAAAACACCTGTATATACATTGAGTATAGTTAACCTGCGTTCTTCTTGACTTTTGGTCTTAGGAATATACTTCCAATTCAAAAAATGCTTCAAATAAGACAAGCAATGAACATTTTTTTTAATTCAGGTAGAGGGATACTACAATCTTAAGGCCCCTCCACACTATGGTCCACTGCAAGCCATTGCCACCGTGGGGAGGGGGTATGGCTTATAGAGGTCGACGATGGCAGACGATAAAATGACCTTGGCGGAAGATGGCTTTGAAAACGATTTTCTCCAAAGATCAAAGGAACCAGATGCGCAACTAAAGTGAGCAGTAGACCCTTTGAACGGCTCATATAGTGGCCTAGATTATGGATACAACCCGTAAACCATCTTTCAAGGTCACCATCAGGAAGTGCTGAACAGTTAGCCATAGTGTGGAGGCTGCATTAGGAGTGTACGTGGTCAGTAAATGGCCTAGGAACGGCTTGGGTTTGACTTGTGTTGTGTGAGATTCTTAACTTACTCCTGGGATGGCTGGAGGATTGATGAACTTTACCTCATTACAAGTGGGATGTGGCAACACCAGGGAGACCAGTTAGCGTGGAGAAGAATAGTCATCAACTATTTTGGCAGCGTTAATATATGTAGCTTTATCCATCTCATTCCATGAATATTTCTATACAACAGAGAACATATTCTAATTTTGATATCATTTTTTATTCTTATTTCAAACGTCATTCTTATATAACGTAAATCTCATGGCATTTTCATGAATATGGAAGATACGAAGGGATGTTTGAGAACCCTATTCAGATGGATCTAGATTTTGCAGTATAAATATTTACTGTCTACTCGAGTGTTATGGTAAGTTTATTATTGAAGCATTATTTTTTCTTGTTATTTATAAGAAATTAATAGTAATTTATTAAATTAATTAGTTACCATCACATTATTTTCCTTTTTACACCCTTTTATCGACTAGTAAAATTTAAATAGTGTAAAATAATTAAGATGAAAACATACTATCTTGAAAGGATACTATATATCACATTGTTTTTAGTTTTATTCTTTAATTTTTTACATACAACCTTTATAATTTTTCCGCGAATGGAATTTTTAGCAATATTCAAGAATCCACAGTATATAAGAATTAATACAGCCAACTCATAATATTTAATAATAAAAACCTCAGTAAATTCCTCTTTCCAGCTACATTAACCCATTAATACCTGGCATCCCCTTTTAGGGATAGTTAAAAATAATATCCCTAAAATTAAAAACTCTAAGAATATTTTAGAATTTTTTGTCTTATTGAAACAATCTTTTCTTTTTAGGAAAGGTAGAAAGCAATCGTAAAAACAATCTACTCATTTTTCTAGTATCTGTAATTATTATTTTTAATTATGTCAGAAGGATCGACAGTTTAGGATTCTTTAAACTTAGCACGTATGTTTACTTTTCCGCAAGTACATCCACTAAAACTATGACGAATATCTTTATCTTTTTTAAATCTTCCCTTTGCAGTATCGTGTTTACATATAATACCAATATAAATCTCTTATCAAAAAATTTTCATTTTGTTTATAATAGCATTCTATGGTGTTTAAAATAACAGTCGATTAGTAATAAGTTTAAGTCATAGTATTCAAAATTGTTTGAAATTCATATTTGTTTTACTCTGTGCAGCCCACAATCACTTAGATTTAAGATATTAATATGTATTCGACAGAAAAGAGTCTGGTATTAATGGATTAAAGGATTAGAAATATATTGAAACTATTCATTGACAAGAAATTTTGAATTTATTTTGCTTGATTCCTATTAATTGATGTTTATTTAAATGAAATTTAATATGTTGCATTGTATTTCATTAAGGATTATTTGAATATCTGACATACGTTAAAAACCAACATAGATAATATATAAATATCAAAACAAAATATATTTAAACCAAATTCAGAAACAACCGTTTAAGACATTTATGCGTTTAATATACTTCATAGAACAGGGTTTAGAAAAGAAGATTGTACTAATTTCCAGTTGGCCTACACTTATTTTGTTTCAGAAATAAGGATCAACAAATTGAGGATTTAGAAAGGTCTAAAATTCCAAATGTGTGTCCTATGTAAAAATGTATTTCAGCTTGAAAGTAAAGTAAAAATGCTCTCATGAAGAGGGGAAAATATCCTATAATACTACCTAAATTAAACATCTTATGCAATAAGGTTAAATCTATTTTTTAATATTTTCTGATTTTTTAACTTAAATGGTATATATGGGTTTTTTTATTTAATAAAAGTTTACTCTTTCCTTCCACAACTATTAATTTTGTTTATTATAAAATATTTGATAAACAAAGTTTTAAAAACTCGTATATTAATAAATGTCATTCTTTTCAAATTATTTTACCTGGACTTAATTGTATTATCTTTAAGGGGGACTCAATCATAAATTAATTTGCCAAACAGTGGATTTCTATTGCATAATCTATGATTTCGAATAACACTGTTGGCATGTAATTCCGTAGCCATATGGAATTCCATCGACTTTAATCAGTAGATCCCGGTCTGATTAGCCCTCGGTTAGCAAGCACTTACCTTATATATGCTAACCTAGATGATTTTTACAATTAAATTTGATTGCAATCATAGCTGAGGAAATTCCCTAAATATAGTATTGCATACTAATAACACAAGTAAGCACATACTAATTTGAGAACATACTAATTAAGCACATACTAATTTGATTTAGACTTCTTTAAATTTATATAAATAATAAAATCTAAATTCCTTTTAAATATCGTTAATGAAATACTTATTTTTACAGTTAATAGAGTTTAAATGTTAATATAGATATATTATATATGTTAGTTCTTAATAAAAAAAAAGAATGCATTCGATAAAAAGAATGCTATAATGATGAGTACAAAGTGTTTTTAAGTTGAGCTATTTCATTGAAAAGACTAACTGGGAGATGACTATAAGCTTTTTTTAAAATTTATTGGTTGCCTATCGTTTTTTGTGTTTAATTAATATGGTTGCATACTCTTATATATAGCACTCAAAGATAATATAAGCTTGTGTCAAATACCTCCAACAAAATACCGATGCATAGCTAGACATGAAAAATTCTGGTCATTTTCCCTACATAATAAACGCAGTTTTTCATGACTTACACAGCACTCTAAATATTTTGAATACCAAATTAAGTAAAGCTGGGAGAAACAGGAATGTTCTTAACCTCTTTTAAGTAATCTCTACAAAATATGATGCAATATGCACCTTGAAATCCACGATAATGTAATTTTGAAAATCCCAAATTCGTCCTAGAAAAGCTTCATTATTTCTTTTTACAGGATCCCCCGTTCTCGTATTATCCCTTTAGCTCCTCGCTCGGTAATTCATTATAAAACCCTCGGAATTCCTCTGGTCTCGTGATTTACGAAACTAATATAACTCATTGACGATTCGCAAACTAGAAAATTTCGTGACGGCGGGCCGTGTTTATTGAATTATAACAGCCGTATTATCGCTAAATAGACAGGGCTCGAAATACGGAATTAGGCTTTTCAAGATTCCGTCGAGGATATGAAAGGAGGACTATTATTTTCGTATCCCAAATCACGAGCGTGAAAAGGTGATTAAGACCAACTTCCCCTTTTGTTTCGGAGGCGAACGCTACATGTCATTCGGGTACGGAAAATTTTCATCGTTCAAGTTTTATCCCGGATATAAAATTGGGCTGCATTGCTTTGAAAGAGCCGACTCTGCATAACTTTCCATGGTGGTGGAGATACTCCATTTTATGAAGGCGAGATTTACTGGGATATATCGTCGTGAATTATATCTGAATAACAAAATATTTTTTGTTTAAATCTGTCAAAGGTCAATCTCGTGATTTCTCATAATGGAAGCGTTTGATAAATCACACATTTGACTTGATTTTCAAGAAAAATATTGAAACCATTCAATGAACCTTTTACCTTGAAATAACTTGAATAATTTAAAACATTTTTACTGGGAAATTCTGCTCTCCGTAATATTAAATTACATTTTAAAAAAAGATCGAGGAAGTTTGTATTAATAGGGATTCTTAAACATTATTTTTGCATAGAATAAAGTTAGAAGGGACCTATAATCATCAGTTTTGAAGGATAGATAGATCTTCACAAAATTTTATAGCATACAAAGTATTTTTTTTTTCGATTTTGTTAATCAGTCGAGAAAATTTCCTCTTACAAATTTCATACCTGATGTAAAATTGGGCTGCATGGCTTCGAAAGAGCCAACTCTACATAATCTACCATAGTGGTGCACATACTTTAGTTTACTGAGATATGAGTCATCTGAGTAACAGAATGTTTATTGCTTCAATCCATCAAAGATCATTCTCATAATTTCTCCTGATAAAATTTTTTAAAACTTAGATTTGACTTTTATTTTAAAGAAAAATAGTGAAATCTTTCATTGACCTGTTACTGTATCTCTAATATTTTAAAACATTTTTTTACAGGGAATTACATTACCATAGTGATAATAATAATTATAATAAATAATACTAGTTTAGTTGCAATTACATTCCAATAATATAATACACTATTCCGTAGCTACCAAATAAAAATTTAGATTGATATTGTTAAAATATCTGAACAAAATGGTTGATATTAATTTACAAAAAGAAAAGAACTAAAAGATAATGTGCAAACGTTTCCAATCAATATGAATGCTTAACCTTTTTTTTATAAAAAAAAACCTCTGTGGTAAACAGCCTTTGTGTTGCAAAAAAGTAGACCGTAGCACTCCAAACCAAAACGAGACGTAAACAGCCTTCCTTAAGGATTAGGATTTGAGATATGTACCACGAAACAGTTCACTCCGCAACAGTAAAACAACAACAACAACAAAAAACCATGAGTCTTTCTTTAAAAATGTCCAATGTTTAAAATTAAAACAAATTCCTGGAAGAAGGTAGTATTATGCTAGCCGTTAATAGCGTTAGAATAAGCGAAAAAGGTTAAACCTAGCAAGGCCAGAGGCAGGGGGAGGGAACTGGGGGACTGGTCCCCCCACGAAATTTTGAAAGACTATTTTGTAGATAGACAATGTCCCACGACTGTGTGTGTGTATGTGCTATCTGCCTAGTTGTTCATGAACATGTTCTTACCATAAGTCTTGCTGGGCCGCTCGCCGGAAATACAGCACTGTATTCCGGAAATATAGTGCTTTCCCTTTCATTAATTGAAGTATCATTCACAGAGAAAAGATGTCTTTCTCCCTTGGTCCCCCCCCCCCGAAAATAATTTCTGGCTGCGGTCATGAAACCTAGAGAAAAAAAAATTAAAAGCTAACCAAATCTAATCGAAACCCTGTATTTGGTGATGTTAGTTCCAAAATAATGTTAAGAACAAGTTACTTTTACACAAACTTGGGAGAGAGAGGGGGGGGGTCCCCAAGCATGGGTTTAGCCCCGGAAGTGATATGAAACTAACGCTTGAAGGTTCAGATATTTGGTTTTGTGCTATTAGGTGCTGAGGAGCATTACAAGCATCAGGAACATTATTTTGCATTTAAAAATAATAAAAGATAGGAAGATAAATTTACAACAAAATAATCATTGTAATCCATGTGACTTGTTTAAAGTAAAAAAAAAAAAAAAACATAACTTAAAAACTTGTTTATTAATCTATACTAATACATACAAGAAATTGCATGATTGTTATCAGATTTTGAATTGAAAGAAATAGCCTATAGTTACTAAATTTTGCCCGCAGATAGATCTTAAAACCTAATTACGTACGAAGCACTTTTTTGATATTAGATTTTTTTTTGCTCGTGAATGATAAAAACTTAAATGTGGGTAGCCAAGTACGTGCAACGCAATCTTAGATTTGTAAGTTGTGTTCGTAGAAACATACACCACTCCATCAGAAACAGTATCTCAAATAAGATTATCAGTTATTTTCTGTTCTTGCAAACTGATAGCCTGTTTTTAATTGTTGGATAAGTTTATTTGTTATAAACTTTTACCAGGAAACGATATAAATTTGCAGCTAGAAAAAAAATTAACACTTTCTACAAAATTCCTTCCATGCTAAGATAGATTTTTCACTACATAAATGCATTTTTTATTAATTATATCCTAAAGTACCGTACATAATAACATATTGACGCATCGATCAACACTATCAACATTCTCAACACGATGTTTTAATTTTTGTTTTTGGATAATTTGTACAATACGCACTGTGCTCGGAAAGAATTAGTTGTTTCTTCAATAAGATTTTTTTTTGTAAATTTTCTGTCTAATTGAATTGGTTAAAAAGTTATGCCTTCAAATGAAGAGAAGACTGGAGAATTTTCCACTCTGTCATACGGTAAAATTTGTTAAAAGAAATATTTTTATACAAACAATCCACAACAGTTTTCCCCATAGATTATCATGCCAGAGAAATGCAATACGACAGAAAAATATGTACCCGATGAGCTTAACTGCCTGTGATTGTCCTTTAACTTAGAAACCTGTAGCATGATTATTTCTAAACTATTTTCAGAATGTTATAAATTTAATTGGTTAATGAAAGGTCCGTCCTCGAGAGAACCAAAAATTTTTGCCACAACCTAATCAAACTTGAGGGGTTTCTCCAGCGTGGAAACACCAAACGACTGCAGAATGAGAAGGGCGATGCAATTCGGTACTGAAGTTGACGGATCTGAATCCAGCTCATGGCATGGATGCTCGTGGTCGTTTGGAATCTGCTTTAACACTTTGACTGCCAAGCCAAAATTGCAAATGTTCACAACGGGGCCAAACTTTTTTTTGTGTAATTTGTATTTTTTCCACATAAAACTATATATAAAAACAATATTTCGAAACAAACAATATTTTAAAACAAACTATCTCTATTTATATATATTCCCTTTTTTGTTGCATGTTCCAAATATTTAATTTTTCATAAAACTTAGCTCATAAAATCGTCACATATACCAATTTGCGCAAACCACGTATACCTAACACATCGTAGGGAGCCCAACAATCAAACTTCAATACGATTTTCATGTAACTGAAAACATCTTTGATAGCCATGGCCTGAAGTGTTAAAACACCATGGCTATCATATCGGATAGCCAGTGTCTCAACGGAAATATCACTGGATATCACATATGATAGCCATGGCAGTAAAAGTGTTAATCAGTAGGTTCCGGACTCATTAGCCACGTGTAACGAAACAAGAGTTTGTAGCGATCCCACTAACCAACCAATCATCGTGGCAACAGGAATACTTTGCACTCATCAGGATAGATGACCTATACTGAGTTAAAACCAAAAATAAAACAAATTTACTAAAGCGAGACTATAGTGAAACATCTATATTAGTTTTAAGTTTTGTCACTTACCATTGATTGAAACTTCGTACTCATTGGCCAATTAAAAACTTATTCAAAAGAAAGCAATCTGTTGAAGTTCTGCAGTGCATTTCTATCAGAAAATTGGAAGGTAGTTGAATAGAATTAGTTCACTAGTTCCATAATATTTGGTCTTGCAAGTTTATCTCAGTTCGTTCTGTTTGCAATTCCTTAATCAGGTCTCAAGTATAAAACTAAAAAAGAAAGTGTTATTACGTTAAATCTAAAACGCATGTGATTGAAATTCTTATTAAACTACTTAAATTTTTATTGTTTAAAATAAACTACAAATGAAAATCATTTGTCAAATTAATCTTGACAATTTCGTTTTAAGTCGTCTTCTCACACAGTATAACCTCATTTCTTCTCTATTTACATTTTAACTAATTTAAAACGTGAATATTTTCAAGATATCTTTCGTTCAACCTGCACAGCTGGGCTTCAGTTCATTTTACCTGCTTTACCGATAGAGGAAAACATTAAAATTGCGAGTGTGGGTCTTTGAAATTGAGGAGAAAGGCTTGCTTTCATTTAAACTTAATGAAAACAAGTGAGACCAATTGAGCTGTCGAAAGCTTTGGGCTCTTTCTCCTTTGAAGCTGTTAGTTTGGAAAGTAAATTTCATCTGCTGACTATAATTCGTGCTCGCTTTAAAAACTTTACAAATGAGGACTCAAAGAAAATAAATGTGTTTAACTTCCGAATTTGATTTCCTATATTTAGTCTTAAAAGGAAATAAGCATGATTATGTAGCTACTATGCTGTAGTGAAAATTCAATAAGTCCCATTTCAGATATTTCACTTTCAAATGTTAGGATAAAATTCTTTTAATGCAAAGAGAAACTTCAATACGAGATCAATGGACATTTATCCAAGTAAACCAAGGCACAGATTTGTTTACTTTCGAAAAGGGTACGTTGTAGTACAAAATTTATAACTCTGTTGTCAGGTAATAAATTGTTTAAAAATAGCATTTGTTCTGAGCTAATCTTTTTTCCGCTTTTCTTGCAATCGATGATGCATGCACTCAGAGTTATTTGTGATACATGATAACTTAGAAAGTAGAAAACACCTTGAGAGATCTCGCATAAAAGTAATTTTTTATTTTTACATGAGGTCTAAAATATTATCATAGACTAGTTTTTAAAGCAATTATTTTCTAACCCTTTTTAGAGATTTCAAATACAAGTTTGTTATAATGGCTTTATTACTTACCAATATCTATCAAACCAACTTTTCAACATATCACCAGCTGAACGATGATAGAATGAGTAGGTGTCTGTTCTTAGATACCCCAGTTTGTAGGTTCGAATCCCAGTAATAGCATGGATATTGGTATATTGATTCATATGAGTAGGTTAAACTTGTAAACTGCTGAATTTTATATTAGTAATCCTACCAGGTCCTAAAAACATTCGCCGAATGATGGCCGAATGGTAGAGCGCTGCTCTTCGGAATCGGACTTCATGGGTTCGAATCCCGCTGCGGGTATGGATGTTTATAGCCTTTCGGAATTGGCTTTAAGCTGTAGGTTCCGGACTCATTAGTCCTCCTGTGCAAAACAGTAGACCGTAGTGCTCCAAACGAAACCAAACCTAAAAATGTTGGACTTCTAGGAAAATAAATAAATCACTCTCTAAGGACAAACTCCTTTCTTTTACAGATTAATTTTTTTAAAATTAATCTGTCAGTAAGAGAAGAATTTATGCACTTGAATCTTCCTTATTAAAAAAAATTACCTTCCACTTCTACTTTTTGTATAAAATAAAAATATTTAACTCCTACATGAAAGAAAATTTTTCAGTTTTTTCATAATTCAATAATAGAAATCCTTATTTTCTTAATAAGGTTATTATAGATTACAAATATTCCTATTATACAATTATGTTAGACGATTTGCGTTCAATCTTTCCTCTAATTAAATCAAATCCCCGTTTGAAGAATATCAAATATCAAAAGATCTCATTTCTCTTTCCAGTTAGTTATAACCCCTTCAGATACCTAACAAGTGCTTGCCTAACTGGCTGAGAATAATAAATATTGATTTCTCCCTTATCTGATGATGGAGTTAAACTAATTATGATAAAAAAAAGTTTTCTTTTAAGGAGATATAACTGTTTAAATTCATTTAATCTATTGCACTAACATTAGTTTGCGATTTATTTCCATACAATTTTTTTTCAGTGTAACGTTTTAGGTTTGGGGTAGCAGTTAATTTCTGAAATTCAATTCCTGAAATTCACTGTGAAACTATGCATAGTTTATTTCAATCGTATAAAACAGTTTACAGCAGTTTGCTGAAAATACCCACACTTAATAAGCCAATTTTAGCTTTTAATAATTCTCGGCACTCCAAAGAACTTATGGGCCGAACGAAGGACGAATGGTTAAGGTGCTGACCGGATATGTGATTTCGAATCCCACTGTGGCATAGATGTTCGGAACCGTTTCGAATCAGCTTTAAGCACTAGGTCCCGGTCTCATTAGCCCTCTTGTTGCAAAAAGTAGACCGCAGATCTCCGAAGCGAACCGAAGAACTTTTGCTTTAACACGTTGAATGCCACGGCAATTTTCAGAAATCCGGCCTAAAAAGACAATTTGATTTAATCACATCATATTATTATTGGAATAATTATATTTTTGTTCGTTTCTTAATAATTTTAATAAAATAGTTCATGAAAGCCAGCATTGATTTTTTGTTCTTTTCCTAGAAGCCATCTATCGATCTTATCCCTGATATACTAAGAGTTTATTCGAAGCTGCTCAAAAATGGCACATAAACACAGTACGAGATAACTCGTAGTTGGCGTCCTAGAAAAGAACGCAGTCTACGAGTTATCTCGTAATTGGCAGTGAACGTGTTAACTTGTAGCTTGTACTTTTTATAGTATTGCAACTGGAATGGAAAATTGCTAAATCGAGGAAATTGGATTACTAAAGCTTTTAGCGTGTGAGTGAAATAAGGACCCGTATTTGGCTCTTAATTGTGTGGCCCTGGTTGCTCTTGGGCTTTTTGAAAATTGCTGAAACCATATCTAATAGTAGGATTTTGTGCTCCATAATTACCATGGGAAAAATGATTTTACTCACACTCAATGTATTTTCAATAATCATTCGTCGTCGATTAGTATTTGGGTGAAAAACAGACAGATATGCAGGGAATATCTGAAATCTTTCAACAAACTTAGAGGGATGGCAGGACTCATGAAGACGAATAAATACTGCAAGAGGACATTGTGTCTTGGAGCAATCAATGAGTCTTTAAATGTACAAGATACAGATTTAAATGTACAGAGAGAAACACTACACATAAACGATAAAACATTGAACAGCATGGAAGCAAAACAGCTCGTGGTGTCCGGAGTAAAATAAAATGTTACAACAATCGTTTTAAATACAGTCAGCGGAAATTATTTCATAGAGTTCACCATCCAATCCTCTGTCACTGTTCTTTATGCAGCAATGTTCGTGGTTGTCATTTTGGACAATTGTTTTTAATGTTTTTTTTTCTTGCATCATTTTTCTTGTGGGTATCACCATCGGTTTTGCGCCTATTATGTGTAATAAATGTTTTCTTTGAAGTTTTCTTTAGCCATTGGGTCTCCCCTCACTTTGTGCATTTTTCGACACATTTTCGATATTTCCTCTCATTAAATACAAGATGCGACCTCATGTTTCATTTCACTTTTTTGTTAGAGTAATGAAAGGGCTCATGAATGATAAGTTTGTTAAAGGATTTTGGATAAATCGTGTGTATGTATATACGAGGGTTGAGGCCAAAGTCATGGCAACTAATTTTTTCTTGAAGATGCCAGTCCGGTTGGAAAATGTTACATACATATACGAAAGGACAAGGTGTTAACTACATGTGTGGACAATGAATAGCACTGAAATATCGTAACACAATAATTTATTACGGTAGTATACAGGGCAATATCGCCTTCAAGGTGCAAAAGAATGACAACACAGTACAAAAAGTTCGCAGGACAAACTTGGGCCTAAATGCCCTCAAAGTAGTCCCCTGCTACTATATCACTGTGCTACTATTAGGTGTGGTAGGTCATTATTCTCAAGGGCTTCCACTAATTCACTGTGATATTCTATCGCATTTCTCCCTCAGAGAACGGCTATTTTGGTGTAATCGTGCTGCTCAAAGCGGGTTACTTCCATCTTGCAAGACACTAACAGATTTCACAGCCCTCGCTGTGCTACTACCAGCTATCAGAGAGCCATCTGTTGTTCTGAATACACGCAATGCCTGCAGAACTTCCACACGATACATATATGTTTGTTATCCGTTCACATATCTACAAGAAAAACAATAGTTGCCTCATGGTAATTATATAAATATGTATATAAAATTGTACAGACGTGGGTGTGTATTTCCCTCCTTTAAATATATTCAGCTGACTGTGTTAGGATAGTAGTTGCTGTTTTCTGTAGTATCTCATTCTGGGGGACTAATAATGACCAGAAAACATTCTTTTCTTTTAATCATATATAACTGTTTAGTTCATTTAATACATTATATTAGAATCACTTTACGATTTTTTTTCTGTAAGTTTTTATTGAAAATACCGTTTAACATTTAAGGTAGTAATTATTTTCTAAAAATGACAATTAAAATCTGTATAATTCTTGAACATGTATATGTATTTGCTTTCGTTTGGTGAAAACGGTCAAATTTATTAAGAAACATCTAATTTCAAATCTGTTTGTAAATTATGCAATCCCCAAGTTAGTATACATGGTCTGTACATCAGAAATAAAGGGCATAATGTCCCATTTTTAAAGAATGTTTGTGTATGATTTGTTATTTACTAATACGAGATAAAATCATTACCTCAATTTCTCAAAATTGAGAAGTTAGCTGACTGGAAAAGCTTTTATAAATCAACAAAGTTTCAAGCCTAAGACAACAATTTAGACATACTTTCTCGTTTTTTAATATTTTCATACTTACAGGTGCTGTATCTTTCCTGTTACCTCAAAAACCATTTAAAGCTTTCTACTAAAAACTGCCGAATTTAAACAAATCTGTACAAATATTTTAATAATGCTCTCCTGTTAGATTTGATAAGTCACATAGTGCCGTTTAATTTCAATGCATATATATACATACACGCATGAATACTTGAAACTCATATCAATATCAAGAACTTGTTAAATGCCCTACTTATAAGTTTTTAATTTCCTATTCAATTAAACGACATGTGGGTGGCAGTATTTACTTTTAATTTTCTCTGATTACATAACGAAGGTTAAGCTATCGAATCCACTTAAGCGGAAAATGCGTAATATTTTAATTCAAAATTCGAAATGACAATTTATTCATTAAACTTGCATAGTGTCATTTTTTTCCCCTTTGAATTAAAGGAAATTAATTCCATGCACAATTAAATAACTACAAAAGTTAATTATTTAGTTTGATTCATTTAAGTTGTATTTTCATGCAGTTCTTTCAAAATTCCCTTGTAAATTGAAGAACCCGAGGGGCGACGGGAATTAACAAGCAAATAATGTCAATTATTAAATTTATAGATAAAAGCGTCTTGGAGGTTAAAGGCAATATTCTGTTTTGATGGTTAGAGAATCAAGCTGTGTAAGGAATTTAAGTGACTAGATATAGTTAGGATTAAAAGTATAGCATGCAAAGGATCTAATAAAACCGTGTCCCAAAAAATATTTTTAAATCAATTTGTAGAAGGACGAGACTCATTTATTCGAAAAGGCGTTGTGAAATAAGTAGTCCATTTTTAGGAACCATTTTTATTTTGTTCGCTATGTTCCACAACACAGTACAAAAACAACATATACAACGTACACACTGAAAGGTGACTCGGTGTAGAAAAACAAACTAGATGGCTCTCTTAGAGCCACCTATCATAAAAGGAGAGGGGATTAATTGTACTCGCGACAAATTGAGAATGTAGTGTTTTTTTTTTAATTTTTCTGCTTATTAAGGTATAGCTTTATATGTAAAACTTACATATAAATTTCTGAAAACTATAGATATATTTAGATTAAAAATAAGATCCAGAGGCAGCAATATCCAAATGCAAATAAAGAAATCTTCCTTGAGTTGCAGATTGACCTTATTTTTCAGTGATCTGCTACTAAATGTTTTTCAACTTTGCACTCAAGTATCACATTATGGCTTCGTGCAGCATATAAGAAAAATAGTTAGGATATTGGCCTTTTGAAATCTTATTCTTGAATTTATCATGATCTAAATTATTGTGGCGTATTTGATTTTTGTGTGGTTTTATTTTGAAGCACTACAGTCATATTTTTTGCTACTCGAGGGTAATTACTCCTATAACTTCTACATAAAGCTGATTCTGCATGGCTACGAACATCCATGTAAGGTTTCAACCCCTGGACTACCGTACTAGAAGGTCTTACCTCTATGGATATCAATCATCGTTACATCAAAGCAGTAATGTGTAAGAAAGAAATCGATTGGTTTGGAGGGAAAAAAATGTTTGAGAGTTTCAGATAGCTTTTCACTTTTTACAGTTTCGTTTACTTGACTTGTATACAGTCGATAATTGAACAGTTTTTAAGACCATGTACTATAACGAATGCACATTTTTGCAGTTAAGATCACTTATTTGTCATTGTCTCTAGTATTTTGATTCATATTTCCAATTTTTTTTAAATTATCCTTCAGCATAAAGATTTTGCACTTATTGCACTATTTTTTGATCGCATCTATGCATAGCCAAATCATCGATCATCTATATCGTATATACTAGTACACGATTGATATCACGTACTACTTATCATTAGATTCATACTTCTCGATGCGTGATCTCGATACATAATTACGATACTAATCTGACATGGCTAGTATATATTTCACACAATATAAAATACGGATTTAAATTTTCTATTTATTAGACTGAATTTAGCGCAAAAAGTAGTACATCAATCTGCGAGACCACAGACTAAAATTACATTCAAGAACATATTACAATTTCTTCATGTATATTTATAATAATTACAGAAACTAATATATCATTAGTTAAAAAAAAATTATTAAGTTGTTAATAAATAAATATCTAATATAAATAATATAAATTCATTGTCAAATAATACATAGTATATCTTGTTAGAAAAAATAAATTAAGTTTCATTTAAAAAATTACATTATATCGTGCACACAAATGTAAAAATAGAAATAAGCTAAAATATTGATTTTTAAATCTATTGACTAAACTAATATCATTTAATGATTATAATTATACTCCGCAGTTAAAATAAAATTTACTATAGTGTTTGATATAATTATATTTTTATAAATTTTTTCAATAGTTACATTTTTTAAATTATAACTCTAAAAAAAATAATTTTCTTGTATATTAAAGAATATGATTCAATTTAAAATAACATAATTTATTTAGAATGTTTACAATTCACTACAGAACTAATAAAGAAATCAAATTTATATAGTGTCATATTTATTGCTCTATTATTTTTATAATTTAATCGAAGAAGAAAACGATGTAATTATTTATTTCGTAATATTCATGCATATTAAGATCTGTATAAAAGTTTTTAAATGAAAGAACGTAATAATGATTTAACCAATTTTTAGTGCTATATTTTGTTTAACTGCACTTTAACGTAATCATAATTATCGTGTCAAGTAGATCTAAACCAAATTATAATTTTTGCAAAGTATTTAACTGTTATAAGACATTAATGTTAAAACGTTTTTTCTTCATTAAAGACATATAAAATAAAATCATTTTTATGATAAAATTACAAAGAATAAACTAAAATTTTTTTCCATTTCAAAATTTCAAGATTTCAAATTTAGAAATGATTTAATTTTTAATCTAAATAAAAAAAAAAAAGAGATTATTTTATACATAAAATATTCATTTTACCTTAATTAAATACAATAAAAATTTTAAAAGGTATTAGTACAACGATTGCTTTAAATGATTTAATCTTTTAATAAACAGTGTTTTTAATAATTCAGATAAATTTAAAAATTCATATTTATAGAAATTTATATTAACCTTTGAACATGAGTTTTTTTGTCTTTTTTTTTTTTAAGTATTTCTAATTGTAAATTTTTAGATGACTTTCGTAAAGATTTTTTTTTTTTTTTTGTATTTTGTTTTTTCTTTGTTTTTTCGAGTAGTATTTTTTTATTTTTGCACTTTGAGTCAAAGTATTAATCTTTACAAATGTTTTTTGTTTTGCTTTTATTTTTATTTTTTTTTTTTTTTCGGAAGTGATCTGATGTTTGAATGTACTGAAATTTTTTTTTTTTTTTTTTTTTTTTTTTTTTTGGTTTTTTTTTTTTTTTTTTTTTTTTTTTAGATTTTTTTCTTTTTTTTTTTTTTTTTTTATTTTTTTTAATTTTTTTTTTTTCATTTCGATAGAAACTATTTTTTTTATTTTTATTTTTTTATTTTTTTTTTTTTTATTTTTTTTATTTTATTTTTTATTTTTTTTTATTTTTTTTTTTTTTTTATGTATTTTTAAAGGTTTTTTTTTTTTGTTTTTTTAGATTATTTAATTTCATTAAATCCTAAGAAATTTATATTAATGTCCTTTATAGGGTTAAGCAAAGATCGTATGGGAGTTACAATTTTGTCGAAAACATGTACAATAAACCTTTTCGTAAAATTCAGTAACTGTACACAATTTAGAGTAAAGTTTGTTAAAAACTTTAAACACATTTTCCTAAACGTTAAACTAAGATTATTTCTCTTATATCTAAAGTGCATCTCTTCTGAGAATTATCAAATATAAAAGGATATTGTAGCTACTAGTTTTTTATTATTTAATCCAATTATCTACGGTTCTTTTCATTTATAGCATATAGAAAATCGTCTGTAAGGAAATAATACTGAAGATGCGTAATAGAACAGAATTCTTTTTAACTTAAAGCCCCAACCTTTCTTTTGAGATTAAACCAAAAAGAAAAAATGAAAAAAAAAATTGAATGAAGAACCTAGAGATAAGAAGGGGGGAGGTCTTTCACATAGATTATTGGAAAATAAATTATAACCAATTTCCATTTCTTTCTTCATTGTTAAAGATATAGGGCAGGGGGTGAATTTGAGAAACAATCAACAATTCAAAATATGAAAATGTAAGCAGTAAATCTGTTTTAGAAGATCAACTTCCTTAAGAAAACATTTTAAAATCTTTGAGAAAATCAACTTAAGAGTTCCGTTCTACAGCTTTTTTAGACTTAATGTATTTTTAAAATTCATTGAAGTATCTTATTGTAATGCTACTCAATTCATCAAAACGTAGAATTTTTTTCTCTGATATTCTATCTTAACCCCTTCCGGTAAAATGACGAGTCTAGCTCGTCATTAGTTTTTCATTCCATACCGCACAATGACGAGCTACACTCGTCATGCGATTAAAGTTACTGTTAAATATGATAATTAATTTAGTTTAAAATTTCTAGTGTACTGAATTTGGCAACACTTATATCACTTGTGAAAATCACAAGTCACTATTGCATATTGTTTATTTAGAATTTGTTGGTACAAATCATTGCCAAATTAATGAGTCAGAATAAAAGAAAACCTAAGAAATGCCGTGTGTGTTACAAGAATCTAATTAAAAGTGAGACTACTTGGCGGTGTAAACAATTAAGAATTCCTTTGCACTTTGTTTTGAAAAGTACCACTAGCTTGAAGACTATTATCTGTATACCTTATTAATGTTTTGCTTTGATATTTTCTTAATTTTACTGTTTCTGATATTATTTAACACTATGTAAAAAGTGGATTTTAATTAAGAATATGTAAGAATTGTAAAATGAAGTTTTTTAAATAAAAATTAAATGGTTATTTCATGCACAGTTTTTCATTATTATATCATACCGGAAGGGGTTAAAATAGGCAACAGTTATTAAGGGGATTGACTGTTTTTCAAGCACATTATATAACTGAGTGTGAAAGCTTAATTTATTCGCTTTAAATACTAAACATTTGTTTTAGAAGAAATATATTCAGAATTTGAGCAGAAAATACTGAAAATAATAATCCAGCAAAGCGTCTTTGTAGGGTTGTTGCTTGTGGTTAATCCCCTATATAATAATAGCCTAAATTATCTGTCCGTATGTCTTCGAATTTATGAAGTGCTTGGACCTGGAATGGATAGAGGCACCCATATTAGATTTTTGATGAGTTAGGGTTGGCAAAATTAAAGGCGAGTAATGTTTATCTTCTCTATCGATCCGATTCAAAATAAAAGTAATTCATAATAATGCTTCATATCTCAGTTTGTTTGGAAAAGTAAACAAACTGCAAAAATGCTATCAAAATGTTAACATAAATGGTTTCATTCAACGAAAGTAAAAATGTAAAATTACTTTTCGTTAATTTTTTTTTTTTGCCAGATCTTTATATATAAAATTATTTTGCCCGAGTGTTGCGATAGAACTCCTCCTAAACGGCTGGACTGATTTTGATAAAATTTTGTGTATGTAATTAAGTTGATTCGAGAATGGTTTAGATTCACAATTTGATCAGATGGAAAATGATTTTATTAAAAATCCAGAATTGTGAGCTTATTGAGATTATTATAATGCTACTTCAAACCTTCACCTCTAGCATATATGTGGCGGAGTGGTCAACGCAACGGGCTTCATTTCGAGAAGTTTCAGGATCGAATCCCCGTGTAGGTGTTGTGGGAATTTTAGTTTGATCTAATTACGTTTGTGATGACAGCACGCGTGGTGGCTTCAAGTATTTTTAAAATAATTTTTTCGTTACTTTTCCATCAAAACGGTCCAATTTATAATTTATTTAAAAACATTTTACAATTTTTGGATTTACAGCGTTCAAACAGGACAATGCCTATTGGGTCGTCTAGTTTTATATAAATGTCCATTTAGATTACCATAATTTTTACTAAACATGGAAAAAATATTTAGTAAATTATAGAAATCAGCTAAATATTTACTACCAATTACTTGAAATATTTTCAAAAGAAACTTAGTTTTCAAATACTAACAAATATCCAGCCAATGAAAAGATATTAATGTGATGGTGGATAAACATTTAAATTGGCAGAACATGGATAATGACGAGCAAATTGAGCTTGACTGTTGTAATATCAGTTACATATTCAGAAGTCTCTTGGGCTTTGTGTAGAGCTATTATCTGAAAGTACATTTTTAAGGGAAATAAAAGATCATATCCAAAAATAAAGTATCAGAAATAAAGGACCGTATTAACTACAGTATAATATTTCAGCCACACTCACTAATATTAATAAACTCTCTTTCAACATTGTATAATAATCGTAATGCTTTTAAAAAATAAAGAATGGTACTAAAATACATAAATACATGTGCGGGATCATAATTAGTAAAATCCGAAATGAATTGTTTGTTTCCTAGTAAAGCAAGCGAAAATAATTGAATAGTTGAATGTGTAAACAATCTATTTTTACATTCGTGTAATAGAATTGGTCACTTTTTTTCTGTAAACAGAGATCCACCCGCATTCTGTATTGTCAAAAATATCTTTATAAAAGGGGATGACCTATTTAATGTTCAGTTGCAACATTTTCAATAAACAAAGGTTGTTGTGCTGCATATTTCAGCCCAGATAAAAGACTTTCAAAATGAATAATATGAGTGCTTATAAAATCTTACATTACCCACGAATGATTCAGTTAAGGTGGTGAAAAAAAAGTATGAGAAACAATGACAAATTTTGCTATCGTTTTATGCAGATAATTTTCTTAACACATTGTATGCGGGACACGTACTAGTACGTTTTCTGCCGATTAATAATTGAGCGCGGAACACGTACTAATACATAGTTTAGAAACATAGTTTAGAAACAGTTTAGTCATTCCGTACAAGTAAAATATCCAAATTGAAATATTTTAAGTAAAGGTTTATATTTTCTTCCGTCTCATAGACCTAAAAGAGATATGTAAAGGGTAACATGTAATTTAATCCTTTATATCTTATATTTCAGAAAATGTGCGAAAATGTAAATTATGAATTTAATGCATTTCATCAAGAAAAACTTTTTAATTAAATATATTATATTTTACTTATAACGGTATTAAAAGTTTTTTTTCAAATATTTTCTGAGAGAAAATAATTATTAAGTGAAATTTATATAATCACATTGTCGTTTAGAAATAACAGTAATACAGCGAATCATGTTTAACAGTGGCTTTCATATAAAAAATGATAAGTAAATATATATTATTCCATTATCGGAAGATAGTCAATATGTTAAATATTTGCTTTTTTAAGTAGGCTGTGGCATATCGCAGAAAATTTCTCAACGATATTCCGCGACTAAACAAGAGTTACTGATCAAAGGACAATGCTCCTTTCCCACTTATTATGGAAGCACCGTGTGGGTGAAATAATTCTACTTCCTTTGAGGTCTCAGGACTGGGATTTTCCATTCGTCAGTTGGGAATCCAATCCCAGTCGGTATGGCAGATTATGATTCTAACCAAGTAACGTAACGTGGATGGATTTAACATAATATTTTACCTTTCAGCGAACAGTTCAGTAAAGAAATCATCCTGATGACTACCCGATGGAATTGTTATTTGATCTCAACATCTTAGAAATCTTAGAATCTCTACAAGTTATTATTCTCGTATAAATAGAGAAAACTGCATAATTCAATTGTTTTCACTGCATTTTAAATCATTTCCCAGAATTCTACCATTTAAAAATACTATATTTACTTTTAAAAAATGTTTTATCTTTTAACACATTGTAGGTGGGACACGTACTAGTACGTTTTCTGACGATTGATACTTGAGCGCAAGTCACGTACTAGTACTGGTTAGTGTTACAATATGACTAGTTTGTCGGTACAAAAATAACGTACGGTATATACAGAAAAACGAAGCCGAATGTTCTTGTCTTTCATTTTTTTATAATGCAAAAGTGTTTATATATAACATATTTAGAAAAATTGAAGACTATATACTACTATTTTTATTTGATTTTTCATATTTACGATACTTTTATAAATTTATCCACTAAAAAATATATATTTTGTTAACAAAAATCTTATGGTTGTTATTTATGTTTCTATTTCTATATTTATCTATACATTTCAATATAAAATACGAAAACTTGGTTAAAAAATTAAATAATTTTCGATCTATTGAGATTTAACTGAATAACTAAATTGACGTGCAAAACGCCCGCTCCCGGTACAATTCCGCTGCGAAATGTACTTTCACACAATGTGCTAATATCGAAAGCCAATGGTACGCAATAGAAGGAAAAATTATCGTGCTTCTTTAGATTCATTATTAGGTGAGTAATTCAGTCTTCCTCACCTAATTAATTTGTGTTTAGCTCATTAACCACTTAAGTGCGTTCAACGTGTATACATGTCATTCCAAATATTCATTTTGGTGTGGATGTGTATATCTTATAGTTAATTTGTAGAAATCGGTTAATCAGTAGATTTGCTAGCTAATCTGTACGTTAACTAGGGTGATCCGTTAAAGTACGGAAAATTGCTTCATTTCTCAAATTACGTAGATAATCTGGGAATTACCTAGATAATCTGCCCATTACCTACTAGACACCCCTTGAAGGAAAATAAGTTTTGTTGGAACAACAGCAACTTTTCTGTAAGCTCAAACTAAATGCTATATTTGGATAGCTAAAGAATCATGCTAATATAATCAAACTAATTAGTTGATAGAATCATTCCTAAATCAATTGAAAACCATAATACAAAGAATCAAACGTTGATACATATTACAATAAAGGAAAGGAATTTACGAAACATGATAAAATTGTGCTTATTTAGTGGCATCAGAAGATTGGTGACACTTTAAATTGGATAGCAATTTTGTTTTTGTGACAAGAACACCTATTTGTTGTACATTTAGATATGCAGTCACATTTTTTTAACCCTGCCCAGTACCAAGGGATTTTTGGTTGACGTAAAAAGGGAAAGGAAATGAAACAAACTTTTGAACTTTAACAATAGGGAAATCATTAATGTCCACAATACCTAGTTAAAATGCGGAAAACCACGCTTGAAAGGAGCTATTCAGTTAATCTGCAGATTAACTAAGTAATCTGCACCTTAACGGATTTCGAGTTTTAACAGTAACATTTACAAGTAAACAAAAATTTGTTATTACATATTAAAATCAAAATTTTAGTAAGTTGTAATATAAATACTATTTAGTATGTTTTCTTTATAATTTACAGCAACCTTGCTATAAATTACTGAGAAAGAGTTGAATATTTGAGAAGGAAATAATTCCCCATTCAGTACATTTTTTTTTTTAGAAAATGAGTTGTTTCTATTCCCCAAATGCATTGAGTACTTCCCGTAGTTTTACTGGTACTCTACTTGTAAAGTGCTTATTTTGTTTGGTACTTTAAAAAAACCATATATAAATTAATTGAATTTCTTTAATTTTTCATATATGAATTTAACCCCTTAATGTGCACTCTCGAGTTAACTCGAGCGCACTAAACTGGCTTAACTGTTGGAACTCGAGATAATTTGAACGTACTTTTGTAGGTATTGCGCTGAGTGTTGTGCCAAAAGAGATAGCAAAGCAAAAGAAAAGAATCGTTACATGTGTAATAGTTGCAATGTTGTGTTATGTACTGCA
The DNA here is from genome assembly GCA_032207245.1 of Pardosa pseudoannulata. Classification (NCBI taxonomy): domain Eukaryota; kingdom Metazoa; phylum Arthropoda; class Arachnida; order Araneae; family Lycosidae; genus Pardosa; species Pardosa pseudoannulata. The sequence continues at coordinate 79,287,260 of CM063502.1, read as the reverse complement.
CCTTGTTTCGAAATATATCGCACAAAAATTTTTTTATAAATATTAATATTGTTATTATTTATGTTCTAAAAGTATAAACAAATATTTTTACTGATAATGTTTATTCTGTAATCTGAATTCGAAAAGAAACTTTAAAAAAAAATGCGATGTGCGTGTAATATTACAATATTCGACTATTTTCTGCAATGTTTTCAAATTCCAAAATTGCAATAAAAATTTTAATTTTTTTTCTTGGCAAAACAACGTTCTAAATTGTTTTTTACATTAAAAAAAAATAATTTTTTTTCGGCCGGCCTTTTTCAAAAAAACAACTGTGCATTAAGGAGTTAATTATATTTTGGCAATAACTTTTTAATAATTTGTGATTTTTATTTTAATACAAATGAGATCTTATTCGATTTTTTTTAATTTTTTGTCACCAAATTTGTCATACTATCAATTATGTTGCGTTGGGTATGTATAGACGTCATCGCTTGATTTATATTACGAACCTTGTGACTTTAAACTCATAATTCCGCAGATTAAAGTTAAGATTACTTTTACTTTTAAGTAAAACAACTTTATTAACCCCTTCCGGTAAAATGACGAGTCTAGCTCGTCATTAGTTTTTCATTCCATACCGCACAATGACGAGCTACACTCGTCATGCGATTAAAGTTACTGCTAAATATGATAATTTAGTTTAAAATTTCTAGTGTACTGAATTTGGCAACACTTTTATCACTTATGAAAATCACAAGTCACTATTGCATATTGTTTACTTAGAATTTCTTGGTACAAGTCATTGCCAAATTAATGAGTCAGAATAAAAGAAAACATACTAAGAAATGCCGTGTGTGTTACAAGAATCAAATTAAAAGTGAGACTACTTGGCGGTGTAAACAATTAAGAATTCCTTTGCACTTTGTTTTGAAAAGTACCACTAGCTTGAAGACTATTATCTGTATACCTTATTAATGTTTTGCTTTGATATTTTCTTAATTTTACTGTTTCTGATATTATTTAACACTATGTAAAAAGTGGATTTTAATTAAGAATATGTAAGAATTGTAAAATGAAACAAATTTTTTAAATAAAAATTAAATGGTTATTTCATGCACAGTTTTTCATTATTAAATCATACCGGAAGTTGTTAAAGACATATTTGCTTGTTCAAACTCCGATTCAGAGCTTATTGATACCTTTGCTCATCTTAAAATGACGTCGAAATGATTTAAGTATATTTTAGTCTAATTCAAAAATCTAATTAAATGTTAATAATCTTAAAGCAGTATTAAAAAGGAAAGTAAAACTGACATACATTTCCCAAGAGTAGTAATTTAAAAGCAATAAAATTTAATCTGATGCTACGATAGGGTCGTTTTATGCGTATCCGCATCACGTAACGTAGTTTTTCCTTTCACATTCATCGATTTGTTTGGTCTGTAGAAATTTATGGCATTCGGTGATACAAAAGTGACACACTTTAATGGAAATCGATTTGTAATGCAGGTTTTGATATCTGAAATATTGATAGCCTTCAATAAAATTTTCTTTGCATCATTAGAATGGGCACGCCAGAAGATGAATTTTAAACGGTATCGTACCAGAAAGATTGGGAAAGAAATTACGAAATTCAGTCTTATTTAAGGGGTCCAATAAACAAAATTAAAAAGAAATAAAACTTGTGCTCATTAAAAACGCATTAATACGTCCAGGAGATTAATAAAAGATTTTAATTTTTCTGCCCGTATCTGATGAGCGGAAAGAAATTAAAAGGGTCAATTATCAGGTAGAGTATATTTTATAGTTAAGATTTCACCCTTGTTGTTTTAAAAGCAAAGAACTTTTATTATCCTTTTGTGTAGATTTTTAAATCTAACACTCAGATGCGATATGGAAATACAATATACATTTTTGTATACATTCGAAATATATATGTTTAAAAAAAAATATTTTAGGTAATTGCGGCATATTGGTAATTTCAGTAATTAAGCAATTTAAGTATTTTGAAGAAATTTTTAAATGTTCTCTACCTATATCACTTGATATAGCACCTTTAACTCCTTAACCTGCACGCTCGAGTTAACTTGAGCGCGCTAAACTGACGAAACTGTACACACTCGAGATAATTCGAGCGGCGTTGTACTTCATGTTGCTATAATTTTTACACTCAAATGCAATCGAGAATTGAAAATAACAAGGTGAAAGAAAAAAAAACTTTTTATTGATATTTATCATTTACATGGGATTTTAAACTATAACACTTACTTATTCAAGTATAAAATATACATATTTTTTTCTACTTATCACTTACGACTTATCTCTTATCTTCTGCAATGTTATCAAAATGCAAAATTGCAATAAAATTTTGATTATTTTTGTAATTTACTTGGCAAGACGACGTTTCAAATAATGTTTTTACATAAAAAATTGATTTTTTTTTGGCCGGCTTTTTAAAAAAAAAACTGTGCATTAAGGGGTTAATACATAAAGAAAACAGAATTGGATATTGAATTGTATTTAAAGGGTCAAGTACTTTTTAACTGCTGCAACTTGTTGATCTCATTTCTATCCACATATATATTATTTTGGACGTATTTGTGTTTGTATATCATATAATATCTATATAATTCCAAAATGGCTTGACTGATCATTCTGGAGATCAAATGCTTTTTTTTTCTGCCGACAGTCCTTGCGATGATGTGTAAGGTGTCAGTGTATATATTGTTATGTGCTAAAATTATACTTTTAGTTGGGTAATTCATCTGATGGTGTTTAAAATCTGAGTTAAGATATTGTAAGTCTTTGACTAAATTTACTTTATTTAATCTATTTTTGTTTTGAATGTTTTTTACACCAATTTTACCATTTCCAGATAGCAATTTTATTTCGTTTCTAGGAGTAACTGCAATCTCGTTGTCACAATATGATTTACGAACACTCAATGCCATTTAGCTTAATACAAATCAACTCATCTCTAGGAAAAACCGAGTGACCTTTTACAAAATTAAATGTAATTCACATTTTATTTATGTCATGCGCTTAGTTGACTAGAGCTATTCACTTTAGTTCTCTAAGTAATTTAGAAAAAATAATTGCAAGTATAAATCGCCAAATAAAACTTTTTGGCTTATTATTAAAATATATTATTCGTTTCAAGAAATTAAGTTTCGAAATTGTTCATATTGCTATTTCAATGCAATGTGAAATCTAATATCCATTTTGAAATAAATATAAACTTCATTTGAGAACTGTAATTAGCCAGATCGAAAGCTAGGTGTAACGACTAGTCTTCTATAACAGCGCAATCCATTTTACCTTCGTAAGAGGGCCACTTTATCTTTTACAAACATTCCGGGGTTAATGAAGAGTAGTATTTAAAATATTGATTCTTATAATTAGTTTACAAGAAAACAATATTTGTAGAAAAGGCGATAAAAACCAAAATCTCATTGTAATACTAGACTCAAGACTCGAGTTGGTGTTACATGGGCCTCTGGTTTTTTTGTTTCGGCGGCCGAAGACGGACACCCCTAGAGGGGGTGGGCAAGTTCCACAGGAGGGGGGCGAGAGATGCGATCCCGTCCTCGCCAGCTGCAGAAAAGGACATTTTTTCGTGGAGGAGAAAGCTTGACTGGGGGGGGGATTCCACCCCGGCCCCTAACGAAGAGTGGAAAAGGAGATGCCCGGTCGGAGCGACGGGGAATGGACATTTCTGGTGAAAGGAATTGAGACCGAGGGACGTGTTTTCATGATCGGCACAACTTATTTTTGTCCTCGGTCTTATTTGAGCCCTGTTTGGGTATGATTTGCGATGTATATATATTTTAACAAGTCTTAATAATAAATGTTTAATCCAGAGTTTTGTCGCTGCTGTGCTTCATCGTCGGCCACATAGGCTTTAAGCGAACCCAAGATACCTGCTCCAGTAAAAATAGGCGGGCGGGTATGGAACGTGGCGTGCAGACTTCCGAAAGTGCAGCCGGACACGCGCGAGGCGTTTTACACTCATTAAGATTTTTGTGGGTATATATATATATATATTTAGACAATGAATTTTGTGTGTCCATATAATTTTTGTTTGTAGATTCATTTTTCCAGACGTAAAATCTTGTTCCAAACATTAAAAATAAGTCCAAACTCTAATAAGGGATAGTAAGGGTATTAACACATTGTATGCAGGACACGTACTAATACGTTTTCTGACGATTGATACTCGAGCGTGGGTCACGTAGTAGTACGGGTTAGTGTAATGACATAGTTTGTTTGCGGGTACAAAAATTACGGTATATACAGGAACACGAAGCCGAATGTTCTTGTCTACTATATAGTCTGGAAAAATTTAGACAAATAAAAACTAGTTTTTACATTACTAGTTTTATGATTGCTCTTTTCATTTTTTATAATGTAAAAATGTTTATATATAACATAATTTGAAGAAATTAAAACTATATACTATTTCTATTTGATTTCTCATATTTACGATAGTATTATAAATTTATCAACTAAAAAATAATTTTTTGTTTACAGAAATCTTATGGTTGTTATTTATATATTTCAATATAAAATACGAAAAGTTGGTTAAAAAATTAAATAATTTTTGATCTATTGAGATTTAACTAACTAAATTTACGCCCAAAACACCCGCTTCCGGTACAATTGCGCTGCGAAATGTACTCGCACGCAATGTGTTAAGGTATAATTTTCTTTATTCGACAGTTTGAAGAGCTCTATTCTCGGTAACTCACTAGACGCAGAAATGTGTCAACCTAAATTTCACGTAATTCCATCTGATACTTAGTGATTTGAACTACCAAGTTATCAATATTCATTCGACTACTGAACAAACTGAAGCTGTTGAAGATCATCAAATTGAGAAAGCCTTGCATTGAACGTTTCAATTAGGATAGGATTTCAATTTATAGGAATTATCTTTTTGATTCCTTTCATTTCATCGTTTAACTCTTTGCATGGTTCAAAATGCACTCATTTCGCTGATGTAAAGGAGTAAAAAATGTGTATTTGGCAAATAAATTATGATTTAAATTTTTATTTAAGGAAATTGATTTACTTGGTGAACTGCAGAAATAATCCAGAAAGCCTCGCAGTTGGATAAAGATGTTCTATAATTAAATAAAAACTATGTATATTTTTACTAAATGTTAAACTACTATTTTATTAAATTATAGAATGTCATTTTTTATATTTGGCAAAATTGTCTTAATATTAAAATTGAAATGATTGCTTTTTTACAAGTTATCTGATCCCCAACAGTGCCCGTTAAATCTAGTGAATACACTTTTTTGTTAGATTTAAGTAAATAAGTCTATTAAATCTATAATTAACACTATGTTCTGTGCAGGAAAAAGTGAAAAATCTAAGTTCAATTTAGAAATTTCGAAAATTTACTTTCGCAGTCATTAAAAATTGTGCCTCTGTAATAGCACGCTAGTTCATCGTTTAAAGACTTATTATATTCATTGAATTTCAGTTTTAAACATGTGGTCTCAATACAGCTCCAGTGAATCGGTATTGATATACTATTTGTACTTTTAAGTACTTTCTTTACTTATTGTGTTTTTTTTTAATGTTTTAACAGTTTTGTTTACAGCTAAGATGCATTAGATTTTTAAATTGTCAATTGCCTAATCAACCTTTTTATTTATGTCTATTTGATTTCATATGTTATGTATCAAGCCACCTATTGGGTATTGATATAATATTTGTAATCTATATCCTTTATATACAAATTTATAGTGTTATGTTTATTACAGTTTTGCATATTGCAAAGATTCTTAAATTCTAAGTTAATTGTCATGTGTCTATTCAAGAGTATCGTTTATGTATATTTGTTTCGCCGACCGATGGCCGATTGGTTAGGGTGCTGGCCTTCGGAACCGGAGTTCGTGGGTTCGAATCCCACTATGGCATGGATATTCGTAGCCGTTCGGAATCGGCTTTAAGCAGTAGGTCCCGGTCTCATTAGCCCTCGTGTTGCAAAAAGTAGACCGTAGCACTCCAAAACCAAACCAAAATGTATATTTGTTTTAGCATGTTATGAATTAAGCCACTTTTTACGGTATTGATATGATATTGTTAAGTTAACCAACCCCGCAATTACTATAATTATTCCCAGGCATTAGTATTATTTGGAAATACATATATCACACTACCTGCTACTTACTTTAGCTATTATTAATTGTAATTGTTATTTTCTATTATTATTATATTTGGTCTGTATTCTCCTTATTCCTTTACTACTATAGTGTTGTACTGTCATTGTTATACCCAGCACATAAATAGAACGTATCTCAGAAGATTCCATTCCGAATCAGCGCTTCTCCTGCTATTAACTTCTAAAGAAATTCAGCTAATTTTCTATTAATTCTATTTATTTTATTTTATGTATTTATTTTGAATTTATTTTTATCATTATTTATTTTTTATTTTTTAAAATTCTTATTCGCATTTGAGTCCGGGATAGACTCTTCCCCAGGGCAGCACTTGTAAGGGTACCCAATAGGGTAGACTGCTCTGAAGGCACTCAATGTGGTCTCAATAGCCATAGTGTGGCAAATCAGTAGACTATAGTTCTCCAAACCAGACCAATTTTAAAAACGTATATATTCATTAGAATAAATGTGCACGATCAGATTGCTGTAAAAAATATTCATTAAAATTTAGCTTCATTTTTTTTTGTTTCCTCCAATATCGAAACTTTTTGTCACCTTACCAAAAAGAAAGCTTGCTTGAAAGTCTAAAATACTACTTTTCTCATTATGTATGTTTAAAGGCATTTTTAAAAAAAGGCTGAAATTTTTCGCACATAAAAGTACAAAAAGCTGTAAAAATATTTAGAAATTCATAGTTGCCATATCATAATATGGCTATTAGCAAACTAATATATTTTATTTCATCTGTATAAAGTAGGGATATTTTTTATACAAACAGCACGAAAAACCATTTGAAAGAAAAATATAAGGAATAGGAGAGAAAAGAAAGTAAACTGAGCATTCGGGAGTTGAACCGTTTAGAAAAAGCAACTTCAAAACTGAATAAACAGTTGCAATCTTTAGGAAATGTTCAATAATCACATTTCTCTGTTTAAAAATCTTTTGAAAAATTCTCCGATCCAAAACACTAAAATTGGAGATAAAAGCAAAAGTCGTTTTATTAAAGAAAAACAAAGATTTTCTGAAACGTCTGGATTTGTTTCAAATATTTACAATCTCTTGTCATCTCAAACGAAGTAAATTTCTAACAATAATATAACCGAAATGACTTTGAAAGGGAAAATGTTTCAGAAATGAATACAAAAAAATCCTAAAACTAAAAATTCGCTTTAGTTTTCTACAGTTCCTGGTCTCCAAAAAAATTGTTTTACTAGTACTATTATCCAATATACCATTCATTGCTTAAATTTTATAGATAACATTTTAGCAGAAATAAATATCTTCAACTTGAAATTATTAAAAAAAAACAGAATTAAGATATGAATAAACTGGCATTGGTGTATGTTTTTTAAAGAATGACAACATGCACTGTATTTCTAAATGTGTTATCCTACGTCAACCTCTACATATTAAAAAAAGCAACAGATTCAGTTTGCTATCCTTTTTCCGATGAAACATACACGGATTTTTCATGTGACAGCAAAACACTTTCAACCGATTGAAGTCCTTACCACACGTCAAGCTTAATCAAATCAGTTAAGTTTGTCGTTATAAACTAACTCCAGGAATCCTTGAAAGCCAAGGAAAAGAATTTTAAACAATCGTTTTTTCAATGCGTACAGGTCAGCATATGGTAAGGTTTTTAGAGTATCAATTTTTGCTGGTTTTTCAAATTTTGAAGTTTAATATCTGCAAATAAAAGTTTTATACTACAAAAAATAAATTCTCTATTGTTGAATTACAATACAAAGTTTTAGTCAATGTGTTCATAGAATAAAATGCGTGTTCTTAATTTTTATATCAGATCATACACAAATATTTTAATCAGAATACAAAATGTACCTGAAGATAAATTGCTGTCTTCACTAAATTGACCAACTAAAAGCTATGAATCCTAACTTTGCCGCCTAGTCGGTATAGTAGTTAACGTATTCTACTAGTATGGCGGAGAATGTAGGTTAAATACCCGCATAAGGCTTGGATATTGTGTTACCCCTTCACAGGGAGCAATGTCAACGACTGATGTGACTAAAATCAATTCCTAATTGACGGATGTGAACCCATAAAACAGTGTCATGGAACAACGTAATGGAACGGTATGGGTTGAATGTTGGATGACAATGTAACCCGCATTATAAGAAAATATGAATTATTAAATTTTCTATTAATTAGTATAGCATAAATGCTGTGACTTTTCCTTGTTATAATGTTTAATATAAAATACCGTACTATATAATTCTTTTAGTTATTACTCCCTACTATTTAAGTTTTTCTTTGCTAATATTTCATAAAAGTTTTTGATGATCCAAAGTCCAAATGAAGACTGGGGATAAAAAGTGGTAACCCACATTATAGTAGTTAGAGGTATTTGCTTAATATATTTAATATTAAATAATTCAAATTTAAAAACATATTGCTAAGCATTTTTTATGGATAATACTATTTTTAAAAAAATGTCAGAATAGTAATAAAAGTATAAAAACAGCATTTATTTAAATTGTAATTCACTGAACAATTTAATGTCGGGGGTAAAAAGTGATAACCCACATTATAGTAGTTAGAGGTATTTGCTTAATATATTTACTATTAAATAATTCAAATTTAAAAACATATTGCTCACATTTTTGTGCATAATACTATTCTTTAAAAATGTCAGAATAGTAATAAAAGTATAAAATTTTGTTGCACCCTGTCCCGGCTGAAACCATCCAGACTAATAAAAGTATAAAAACAGCATTTATTTAAATTGTAACACACTGAACAATTTAATGTCTGTTATCATTTTCTACCATTAAAGTCTTCAATTATAATATTAGAAATTTATATATACCAGCTTTTTATATTTAGAGAAGCCTTATTTTTTTTAGTATATAAGTATTAAACTAATGTATTATAAAATAAAATTATTAAAAATTGATATTGTCATATTTAATGCGTCTTAGGAAAGTAAAAAAGGAATTCCACTTTACGTAATAAATCTTCTGACTAGCATATATAATTTTAATTCTCACATCCTTGTTTATGTTTTATAAGCAATTGGAATTTCTGCGAATAAAAGTTATTTTTTGGAAAATGCTGTAGTATCATTCAGATACTCATAATTTTTTTCTGGCATTTATGACATCATGAATCTGGAATTCAGGCATTACTTTCGTTTCAAAACCTAACAGAGTATAAGCCACATTCTTTTATCGCATTCACGTGAAAATGACTCCATTAATGGCCACTTCTGAATGGCAGCATACACATTTTAAAAGAAAACTTGAGAGAGAAGGGTGTAAACGTGACTGTTAGAAATAATACGTTCATAAACATTAGCAGGGAGACAGGATCGATATAAACAGTTTTATGCCACTAGGAAATTGCGTAGATTCCCCGTCATGAAAATGATGTAATCAGTACGAAATAAAGAGAAACACGTGCAACAATTTTTAAAATTATTTCGGATACAAATACTACGATCTATTTTTGTGGATATATATTTTATGTATGTTGTATTATTATTGAAATAGAATTAATTCACTGATTATTGCAGGTATATCACAAAAGCACCTACATTAAACAGTTTAGAAATAAAATTTTGTTGTGTATATATCTTAATCAGAGTTGTATAAAATTATGTAATAGTGTGAGTACATAATTCCATCTGTAGGAATAGAAGAGTATACAATGTCGTATGAAATGTGTATGTGTGTGTTTAAATTTGTCAGGTAAGTTATTACAAAATAATTAACCATTTGCTGGTTCTATATGAGCTTATAAAAGCTAACTGTATTATTAAATGTTGAATATTTATTTTTATTTCTTCCCTTTTTTATTTTCATTTATTAGTTTTATTAAATTCCCTATAATTTTCTAAATGTGTAAATATTCATGTTTACTGTGACTACATTGTAGAGAAACCTTATTAAACGTTTAAAGGTTAATTTACAATACATGGATTCATTATGCAATAACTGGGAAATTTTGTATAATATACAATAAATTTTGAAGTACAGAATCTAACTTCTATTTTCATAAGCCTATGCTATTAAAATAATGAAATATATCGTTTAATAACACAGGGATAAAAATGTACCCTCGCGTTATTTTTTCTTATAGCAGATGCGTAGTAAATCTAGTGTTGGGACATTATAAAAGTATGCTTGAAATTGTAAGAAAATTTATTCGTTATATCTCCTTTAACTAGTAGTAATAGTGACATTAGGGTTCCAAGCGTTGTCAATTTTCTTTTCCAAAATCTTCTAACTAAATATTTTGATTGATTGCTTTACCTTCTACGTTTTATCAGTAATTATTTCACAGAATGGACTTTTCAATGTAATATTAAATGTTGAATATGTATTTTTTTTTACTTTTTCCCCCCTTTCCTTATTTTCATTTATTTGCTTTACTAAATTCACTATAAGTTTTCAAATGTGTAAATATTCATAATGTTTTGTGTGACTACGTTGCAGAGAAACCTTAATAAACGTTCAAAAGTTAATTTACAATACATACTCATTATGCAATAACTGGGACATATTATATGATGCACAATAAATTTGGAAGTATAGAATCTGTAACTTCTATTTTCATCAGCCTACGCTATTAAAATAATGAAATATACCGTTTTATAACACAGAGTTAAAAATGCACCCTAGCGTTATTTTTTTCTGTTAGCAGAATCGTAATAAATCTAGTGTTGGGGCATTACAAAAGTATACGTGAAATCGTAAGAAAATTTATTCATTATATCTCCTTTAACTAGTAATAATAGTAACATTAGGGTTCCAAGTGTTGTCATTTTTCTCTTCCAAAATCTCCTCCCTAAATATTTTGATTGATTGCTTTACCTTCTAAGTTTTATCAGTATTTATTTGACAGAAAGGACTTTTCAATGTAATATTAAATTTTGAATATGTACTTTTTATTTTTTCCATTTCCTTATTTTCAATTATTAGCTTTATAAAATTCACTATGATTTTTCAAATATGTAAATATTCATAATGTTTACTGTGACTACATCGTAGAGAAATCTCAACGTTTAAAGGTTAATTTACAATAGAGTCATTATGAAATAACTGGGACATTTTATATAATACACAATAAATTTGAAAGTATAGAATCTGTAAATTTTATTTTCATAAGCCTATGCTATTAAAATAATGAAATATACCGTTTCATAGCACAGAGTTAAAAAGGCATCATCGCGTTTTTTTTCTTTTAGCAAAATCGTAGTAAATCTAGTGTTGGGACATTACAAAAGTATACGCGAAATCGTTAGAAAATTTATTCGTTATATCTCTTTTAACTAGTAATAATAGTAACATTAGGGTTCCAAGTGTTGTCTTTTTCTCTTCCAAAATCTCCTCCCTAAATATTTTGATTGATTGCTTTACCTTGTACGTTTTATCAGTAATTATTTGACAGATTGGTCCTGTATGTGAACGTCCCTTGTCACGCCTGTCACTGTTATCTGTCCATCAATAAAGATATGCGATATTAAAGGTGAGCTACGGAAATAATCTTCTACCACTGTTGTTCCAGAATGCATTCATAATAAGTTGTTAGGTATCTTTTTATGTTTCACAACTTTCAGATCAAAACATGCTGAAATTGGGAGAGAGAGGAGGTGAAATTGGATTACTTTTATGATATTCCCTGAAATTATGAGTTCAGTTCTAACTTTTATGCTCTGCTTAATTAGATATATAAATGAGGAATTGTGGACCTAATGAAGAATTTATGTAAATTGATAACTTAAAGTTAGAAAACTTTGCACATATATACATTAAAGTATAACTCAATTAATCACATTAAAACATTTTTATTCAGATATTTTTAAATTCGATATTTTGATGTACGAAAAGGTAATATTTTTGAGTCAAAATATATCAATTAATGCAAAACTAGTGTAAATTTCTGCCCCCATATTATAAAGTATTATTTCATTCAGGTTTGTTAAAACTCTATTTAAATTTAGAAAATTCAGAATTGTTTATGAAAATTCAATTCACCGGCATAAAAACATTTATTAATTTATTTTGTGAATCAACAAAATAATACCGGAAAATATTCACAATATTTCAAGGCAAAATTAACAAAATTGAGAATTTAAATGCAAAGATCATTTTAAAACTAATTTTGAATCATTTTAACGGGATTTATTTGGTTATACTTCATTTAATGTGTACAAAGTAGGCTAACTAAATTAATAACAAACAAAACATTTGTAACGTAAATTGTAGTACGAGCATTAGTATCTTATTTACGGGTTTTTCATTAGTTTTGTTTCTAAATAATGGTTTCATATTGATGCTAAATAATATTAATGATAATTGATTTTGATATGTTTGCTAACTTTTATGGCTTGTCGCAAATTGTGTTTTACTTATGAGTTCTGTAAAAGATGGATAATTCTAATGTTTTACTAAAAAACAATTTGGTTTATCTTCCGACATGAAAATTAAACATTTTCTAACATTTAACTTTCAGCAACCAACCAGTAAACAATATATCCATAGGTATGGCTTCATTATTAACTTGTTGTTTATTATCCCTAGAAATGATTTCAAACCTAACGGTAGTCCTAATTATGAATTAAAAAGCGCATAATAAAGTGGTGAATCATAGATTGTATTGACACAGGATAAAAATTATTACTCAACACAGATGGATTTAGCTATGCACTATAGGAATGAGTTACTTTTCTTTAGACGGAGCCGAATGAGTAGGGAGCTGTTCTTCTGTACCAGAAATCATAGGTTCTAATTCAAATGCTCGCATGAATGCTCGTAGCTGTTCGGAATTAGCATTAAGTAGATCATTGCCAAGCTCCGAATTGCTTCACTCGATGAATGTCGATTCCTTATCTAGAGGTTAATATAAATATTACGCGCAGTTTCTGAGTGGCCACTATACTATAAAGCTTAGAAACTTGATAGCGTGTGATGGGCCATTTAGTGTGAACTCGAATCCCGCGTTATCGTATGATTGGCAATTAACGTGTTAAGCATTAGTGTCCTGTCTCATCAAAGCTAGAGGAACAAAAGAGTAGACCGTTATGTTCCAAAAAAATAAACCAGCATACATTTCGAGGAGGGATTCAGTTTTAGGAGAAATAATGACCGACTTTATCCCATGGAAACAACTAAACTTTAAATGGGACTTGAACCCATGCTCTTTAGTGTGTCAGGTGAATACGCTAACCACTATAAGGACGGGGCGGATATTAACCCTTTCTGACAGTCAAAATGTAAAATCTTGACCGTCTGCAAATAGTATTTTTGGAGTTTTATGAGATATGCAGGTACAAAAATAGTTTTAAAATATTTCAGTAATAGTCGAAATGGGTATTTTAAGATTCAAACTTGGCTTTCTTGTACTTACGTACATTCGTAACATTGAAACTTTTCAAAATTGATTATGTTGAAAATGAGAATTTCCATTGAAATTTGAGGCGAAGGATGTGTAGTGCGCTTCTCTACACAACCTTCGGCTTACACCGGAGTTCGAATTTAAATACACTTATGGATGTTGGTTGTCGTTCGGAATTAGTTTTTAAGCAGTAGGTTCCGGTCTAATTAGCCCTCGTGTTGTTAAAATGTCGACTAATTGCTCCAAGTCGACCAAATTGCTCCATTTTCAAACTACCTTTGAAATTCGAGCATTGAAATTTATCACAAATATAATATTTTATGAATCAGGAAATAAAAATCATAGGATTTAATGTACTACCACAAAGTGAAAAACAAAATTCAGAAAAAAATAGAACCGTTTTGTTACTAGACAACAGTAAGCAGGATTTATCGTTTGATTCAATGTAAAAAAATGTATTCAGTATATAAGACAGGAATTTATATGAATTCAATGTGTTATGTGAATAAGTTATGAAATTCAACTTACAAAACTACTTATGATTAAAATTTATTTTCAATTTATATATATTACAAAAGATTTATTGTTTTATTTATTATAAGTTAATCTGAAAAATTATCAGTAATAAAGATTACCAGGGCAACTAAGGATAGCAAATTAATTCTCTTTCAAAATAAAATAAACTTTCGAGTTTAGTCAATATTCCTTAAATTAACATAGCACGAAATTGTGTACTGAAATAGATTATTTCTCGCTTAATATCAAAGTGCACTTTACCGTGTTAGTCAAAAATTGTGTGATCAAAGAGCTGCGAACATTTCTGTAACATCGTAAACTCTCATCATCTTAACATATTACAAGGATAGTCACAAAACCCTATTAAAGACTGTCTAGATTGATGGAAATCTAATTTTTGGTGTCTAAATATAGCTACTGCAAGAATAAACCTGCAATTGATTTTCTTGCGCACTGCAAACAATTGTCGTAGGTTACAAGTCAAGTTTTCTTTTCAGGGAATATATTTTTAGAGATGCCATCTTGTTTTATTCATGCAGATACTTGATTTTGAATTTGACGCAAACTAGCCGAAAGCTAAAGATATTATATCCTTTTAGCCCTTTTAGCATTTTAAGTTCCTGAGAGATTTAATATGTTCTAAAGAGTTATTTTTCCGTTAATATCTCTAGTATTAAGTTTGTTAAACCTGAATTTTAAAATTTAAGATATTTTAAGGTGTAGAAGTATAATCTTCAGCAACACTTTTAATAATTCTAATAGTCAAATAAAAATGTTATCTTAAATTATATTGAATTAGAAAATTAAACTATTTATTGCATAATGCTTATTTTATGTTAAAGTGCTGCATTAGTGCTCAAAATTTTAACATAATTTCATATGAAAAAAACTAGTTTAAAGTTTGATAAAACAGAATAGTATAATCTAATGATGATAATTAACAATTGCATACATTAAATATTTCGAGGAGGAAATGGAACAATAAGTGCTGACGAGAGCATCCTAAGTGATATGTGAAAACAGTCCTGAATTTAGTAAATTGTGCAGTATTTGGTATTTTAGCTTAAATGGACCAGAGATTCCTATATCAACCTGATTATGAAAGTCTCGTTCAGATGAAGAATTGCTTAAAAAGTGGAATGAAATTTAACTTCTAAGTATAACATATCGATAGTGAATAACATGAGCCCAGCATTGACGGATTTCTGTCTATAACTATGTAATTCAGGACTACTATAAAAATTCATGCATTTTCAAAACGCTTTATATTCAAACAATTGTCATAGATTACAAGTCAAGTTTTCTTCTTAGGGAATGTTTTTTTAGAGATGCATCTTGTTTTATTCATGAAAATACTTAAATTTGAATTTGACGTAAACTAGATGAAAACTAAAGATATTATATCCTTTTAATTCGATTATTTAACATTAGTAATTGCACGTACAAATAGGAATTTTGTATGAAACTAACCTCAAATTCATCGTTTTCTGCGGTATCTACAAATATCCTATGTGTGCTTCCTGGAGTACCAGATACAAGCTTAGACAATAGTTGGTCTCATTCCATATATATTTTGTAGCTTCATATTGTGAATGGTCATCACTGCAGCATTGATCGTTCCCTGAACTCTTTCAATGTTTTTGATCAGGGGTACATAAACAAATTTCTTAAAGGAAAAAGTTAAAAGGAAGAAGTAACAAGGCTTTAAAACAGATAGCCGGGGGAAGGGAGAGAAAGGGGAAAATGCGATGTCAACCTCTCCAAAACGTCCAATATAGCTATTTGGAAATTTATCGTTCAGATATCTTTAAAATTGAATTTTCCAAATGGATATTTCCCCTTTCTTTTGGAATCAATGAAAAAAGGAACAGAGGTGGTTCACAATTTTCTCAATAATGAATCTCCTCAGGAAGAAGTGGAGAAGAGTGATCCGCAATCATGGATCTTCTCAGGAAAATGGTGAACACCCGTCACATATATATCGGGAAAATTGTTCTCTATCATGCCCTTTTATCGAAAAAAATGCTGTTTTTATTTACTTACACACTCCTTTTTATAAGCCTACGATAAACGTAAAACAGAATTTTATCACTCAATTAAACCATCATAATTCTAAAGTTTTTTTTAAATAATTTTAAATTTTAAAACAGAATTAACAATGCTTGATTTCATAATTTTATAAATTATTAAATTTCCCAGAGAAGAAAGTTAAAAATCCAATTGTAGAGCAATATGGACAAAGGGTTTCACAATCTTCAATCCTCTCGAAGTATAAAAAAAAAGTATAAACTTCCTTATCTCGGGAGATAAGGAAGACCCGTCAAAGATACATGGTGGAAAGTATGATGTCTACATTCTATCTATAAACAGAATCGTTTAGGTTAACTAAATTAATGCACAATTTTGATACATACTCTGGTTTAAAGAAAATCCCAAGATAAACGTAAAACTAGAATTTTATCATTCACCAATGCCATAATAATTCCAAAGTGTTTTGGATCAAACCTAATTTTAAAACAAAGTTAATAATGCTCGTTTTAATAACTTTATAATGATTAGATTTCGCAGCTATTTCCATCGTTAAAATAATAAAATTTTTTTTAAATGTTTCAAAAATATTTTCCTCTAAGCTTAGTCAGGGATTCATTAAATCCCCTTTTGCCATTAGAACTATCTCCATGGATACTCAACTTTGATAGTGCGTTGACCTCATTTAGCTATTGTCAAGAAGTAGAAATGTCTCGAGAGCCGCGCAAAATGTTTAATAATCTATCCTCGGCATAAGAGTGTCAATAAATCTCCTAAAAGGACTACATGACCTCTTTGCATTAGAAGCAAATATTAACACTTTTTTACTATCTAGGATGTTTAGATCTGGCCTTTTTCTGGATTGAAATAGCCTTTGCGTCTAATAAATTTGATGTTCATGATGGAGATGTCTGGGAAAATATTTTTTATTTGGAAATAAAATTTATCCTTAAACTGATTTCCGTCTTTCTGTAATAAATATCTCCATGAAGAATATGAGTTTGGATTTAATTTGTGTTAAAATAGAGCTACGGAGAAAAGTAATAAATTTCTGAATAGTGATGAATTTCGTTTATACTAGAAAATTTTTTGTAGAATTTTATTGAAATAGTGAAAAGCATTGCGCTGCTCTTCGGAGACAATGTCTGTGACTTCAAAATATCTTCTCTAATAATATCTTTATCAGTCAAAGGGTGAACACGTTAGATTTAATATATATGTGTGTGCTTTAATTCAGTGGAAGATACGGTTTGCAATCCCACATTTATTGCGCACCATTTTAAGACGTCAATACATTAAGTTATTCATCCACTCAAGCGTCCAGTCCCATTCTAAACTAATCACAATGCTAAGCGTCTGCTGTCATCTAAACGCTTTCATCCGTTCTCTGCAAGCCGAACGATGGTCGATTGGTTAGGGTGCTGGCCTTCGGTACCGGAGTTCGTGGGTTCGAATCCCACTGTAGCATGGATGTTCGTAGCCGTTCGGAATCGGCTTTAAACTGTAGGTCCCGGTCTCATTAGCCCTCGTGTTGCAAAAAAGTAGACCGTTGCACTCCACTCCAAACCAAACCAAAACCAAACCGTTCTCTGCAACATTCCTTCGCCAGGACACTTGTCAAGAGGTCTACAACGAGGAGTGTTCCGAATATTCGCACTCTACACGTATGTAAAAATGTTACGTTGATTTAGTGTTTAAGAATCAGAAATTAAAACTCTCTAAAAACAACACATGGACAAATATGTCTTTGTTAAATGATTTTATACATTTAAATGCCTAAGGAATACAACTGGAATACAACTTATCATTTGTAGATATGGAAGACTTCTCTCGACTCGGCGTTGGCCCTAAAAAAATGGCGTCGATTTTCCTTTTTCTCGTGTTGCTCAAAAAATGTCTATCCCGCACGCAGTGGATGCCAGCAGCGTGCACCCTCTTCTCTCCTCTGGTAACAACCTTGTCCTCTAAAAAAATCAGACTGCCCAGCGGAGAAAAAAAACATGGGTCCACTCTAGAACGGAGGGGTCAGAATCCTACCAAACCAAATGGCCCTTCTACTGGTTGGGAGAAGTCCAAAGTTTCTTCCTAGTTCAAACCAGTCCTGTTCTGTCATTGACGATGGCTCACGGAAAGAGGTAAAAAAAGCTGAACCTAATACAGCTTATTGTTACACCGTAATAACATAAAATCAACTGGGAAAGACCCAGAAGGTGTTTTGGGCCCATATTGGTGCATAACTCTTTGTTATATATAGGATTGTACGTTTAATACAACTCACAATATTGCTCTAATGCACAGCTACCCACCACTCACTTCGAGTTTTCTCTTGATAATGTGCTGCTTACTGTGACGTGGGTAAAACGTTTCTGGTTGTGCACTGTAAATTTCTCTTAATTGTCACTATCCTCAGGAGAATATGTGTTTGTGGGGCTTGTCTCTCTTATAGCAGCTAACCTCCCAGAGGACTTCCAGAGTCTCAGATTTATCGTGCACGTTATGTGTGTGAAAATGGAGGTATTTTGATGGCTCTTTCAGGCTCGAACCAGAAATCCCGGGATTCTTACCTTGCATGCTGAATCCCTAGACTATATTCCCCTATGATTCTATACAATAAAAAAAATGAACACTAACATACTGTTGTAAAGTAAACGTAGACATAGTTTATTAAATATGTTGCCCATAAGTTAAATTCAAAACTTCTTCCGTAAACTAATTGTCAAAGTAGGTCAAATTTTAGATTAGAAAATGTTCAGTCTTAAATCCCATCTTTTTTTACAACTGCGTGATTTTAACAAACTTCTGCTTCACTCCTTGCAATACATTTCTGTTCTGAAGCGAAGGGATTTAAAGTAGATCTCTTTATTTATTCAGGGTAAGAATTTAAATTGTAATCTTAGTAGTCATAAAATGTCAGTTCAAAGTTTTGTATGTTAAAGTTGTTGAATAAAACTTTTTAAATAAAACTGTTTTTTACGAATAAAGAGGCTAAATGCAGATTATAATTTGTATGCATATTATTAAATATTAACTAAAATAATCAAAATAAACAGTTTTGTACTTAGTTTAGTTCATGGATTTTCTTTATTATAATTATGTTTATGAATTAAAGCATTTTTAATAGTTGCCTTGTATCCATGAATTGTGGTTTTTTTAGTTTTACCTTATTTATGGCGACAGTAAACTTTCAAAATTAAGTTATTTTGTTTTTAACTATTCTTCTTGAAAATTCAGCAGGTCATTATAGCAGTTTATATATGTAGAAGTAATAAAAGTTTTAAAGTAAAATGTATTAAAAGTTATTGATTATTAATGCATTCAAAAGTAATATGAATGAAAATTACCTATGTGCGTTCCTTTTACACATGACCATTTTTATTTAAAAGATAACTTTTGTTCTTAGAATAAAACTTACTTTTTATAAGATTTTATGGAAATATTCGTGAATTTAATAAAATATTTTAATATCAAGGATATTTAAATGATCTATATTAAAATATATTAATTTCTTACTAAAAGAATAGGGACAATACCCATTTTTCTGTACAGAGTGTATATTTCATTTAAGAATGTCCAGATTATTCATTTCTAAGGTGAGTTGTATTAAATTTTATTACTTTATGTACTATAAGGTAAATAGATTAATTTCAAACAAATATGACAGAATTGTACTTGGAGTGTTCCAAAAATTCCGAAAATACAAAAATGTTTTTAAAAAAAGGTAAATTTATTATTTGCAATAACTGTATTGTACTTTATGGTAATAATTATTCACTACAGGTTAGTGGATATTTAAAAAAAAATTCTTTACTACTTATTCTATTTTGCATTTCACAGATCAAACATATAGAAATATCGAAGTTTCTGTCAAATCTCGTCCAGTCTACAATTCACTGCCCTCACAATAAAATTCTTTTCTACAATACTCAGTCACTATTGTTTAATGCCGCCTATCCTACGAAATACCAGAGGAACGAAGGTCAAAAGTACAATGTTTACCATCTAAAAACGATTGGATTTTGTACAGATTTTGTATAAATAAAGAAGCCTCACTTGTATCGAAAGATTTTTGACGCGCCTACGCCGTGTTCTAACAAAGATCTAAATGTTCTAGAAACATTTGTTCTTCAGTATGAATACATGTTGTTTCCAATAGGAGGTTAGTAATTTTCTTCGGATGATTATTTTTTCTCGGTTAGAGTACAGATTGTTTAAACAAAATATATTTACCGCAATTGAATATCATTTATGATAGTTTAGGTCTTATCAAAATAATCGAATTGCAGTTATGCGGGTGGGGGAGATAAAAAATAATTATGGAAATTTCTTTTTAATCTAGTAATTTTTTAATCTAGTTTTTCTTTCTAATCTAGTAATTAAAGATTAAAGTTATCTGTTCTAAACTAAGTACTAGTTAGTAATTGTGGGCAAGATTTTGTAATCTGAAATTTCGAAAATATATCGAGCATATAACGTAACCTACATAAAGAAAAATTGGGGTTTAAATTTTGTTACTGTAGCCCAAATGGCCTATTACATCCTAGATTGTTGCTCCAAGTTGTGGGTTTGATTTCTGAATTTATTTATTGGGCAAGCTGAGTGTCAACTTCTTTAACAAAAGAGCATATGTTGACCGTAGATTCGTTAGCTCATATGCTCATGAACTCTCTTCATCGATTTTGGTGCGTTAAACTCTTTTATCACCTCGGATCACTCCACGTAATTATTGTCTTGTATTTATTGTTGATTTTACCTTAATTAATAATTTTATATTTTAAAACTTGGTATACACACACTTGCATGCATATTTTTCTTTTTTTGCTCAAGCAGCGCCTACTTTTAGACAAAATTCATTGTTTGAGCAAAAGCTCTCAGTTGCATTTTAAAATTCCCACATAACATGTGTTTAAGGGAAAAAAAGACACATTTGAAATATCACATATGTAAATTTTTATATAGCACTAGCTGTAAATCTAGGTCTGTCACAAGGAATTAATATACAAGATACCATGCACTCAAGTGGATTAAAAAAATTAATTTTCTTGAGTGCAAGTTTGAGTGAGCTGCAGTTAGAATGAAAGGTCAGCTAGTATGTGAACTACAGTTGAATTATTTCCGTCATATTTATTTTACTTTGTTATCCATAGAAACTTTCTTTCCATAAATTTTTACAAAGGTGACAGAAAGCACCATTATTAAATAAAACATTTTGTGTTAAGCATAAATAAAAGTATTAGATTACCCAAGACATTTAAAAAGGGGTCTATGCAGGAAAAAAGATTTACTTACACATTATTCCAGACACTAGAGCAACATAAAACTATTTTTCATGCTGCCCCACCACTCGAGTGATCTGCTGTAGAAATAAAGGAGATGTCTCGAGGGAAATTGTATAAACAAACAAAAAGGATTCCATACGTGTGTGGAAGATTGTAATTTATTTCTAGGATTCAAAATTTGTCGTTAAGTTTCTCCTGGAGAGATATTACTTATTCCTGTAGTAAGAATGACTGTACAGAGCAAAGTGGATAAAGTAGTAGGTTTATTTAGTATTTGTTCTTTAGAATAAAATGGTTAAGTGACTAAATAAATATCAGCTTAAAAAGATTATTTTATTTTCTAAGTTTTTCAGCTTTTTAGAATTGAATAAGCTACAAATTAATGAATTGGAGTAATATTTAATAGTTTCAGTTTACATTCTGTTTTTTCTCATGTCAGATAATCGTAATTAACCTTTTGCGTTTAAAAATAATGCATATTTCTAGGGTTCAAGATTCATCAAGTTTCTCCTATAGGAATATTTATTTCTAAAGTAATAATGACTGTACAAAGCAAAGAGGATAAAGTAGTAGGTTTATTTAGTATTTTGTTCTTTAGAATAAAATGCTTAAGTTACTAAATAAATATCTGCTTAAAAAGATTATTCTATTTTCTACGTTTTTCAGCTTTTTAGAATTGAATAAGCAACAAATTATTGAATTGAGGAGTAATATTTTATAGTTTCAGTTTACATTGGACCTAGTTTTTCTCATGTCAGATAATCATAATTAACCTTTTGCATAGGAATATTTATTTCTAAAGTAAGAATGACTGTACAAAGCAAAGTGGATAAAGTAGTAGGTTTATTTAGTATTTGTTCTTTAGAATAAAATGGTTAAGTGACTAAATAAATATCTGCTTAAAAAGATTATTTTATTTTCTACAATTTTCAGCTTTTTAGAATTGAATAAGCAACAAATTAATGAATTGGAAGAATATTTAACCGTTTTAGTTCACATTGTATCTGTTTTTGCTCATGCCAGATAATCATAATTAACCGTTTGCGTTTAAAAATATGCATATTTCTAGGGTTCAAATTTCGTCTCTTCTGCTATAAGAATATTTATTTCTAAAGTAATAATGACTGTTCAAAGCAAAGAGGATAAAGTAGTAGGTTTATTTAGTATTTTGTTCTTTAGAATAAAATGCTTAAGTTACTAAATAAATATCTGCTTAAAAAGAATATTTACTTTATATGTTTTTCAGCTTTTTAGAATTGAATAAGCAACAAATTAATAAATTGGAGGAATATTTAACCGTTTTAGTTCACGTTGTATCTGTTTTTGCTCATGCCAGATAATCATAATTAACCTTTTGCGTTTAAAAATAATGCATATTTCTAGGGTTCAAGATTCGTCAAGTTTCTCCTATAGGGATATTTATTTCTAAAGTAAGAATGACTGTACAAAGCAAAGAGGATAAAGTAGTAGGTTTATTTAGTATTTTGTTCTTTAGAATAAAATGCTTAAGTTACTAAATAAATATCTGCTTAAAAAGATTATTTACTTTGTATGTTTTTCAGCTTTTTAGAATTGAATAAGCAACAAATTAAGGAATTGGAGGAATATTCGTTGTTTTCTTTTCAAAATTATCATGGGTGGCAATAATATGAAAGATGCTAAAATGAGGCAATTTCGGTTTTTTTTTTTCTCTTCGTCATGGGGTAATATCAACTTACACAAAAATATTTTGGTAATGATTAAAAAAGTTCCCCGACAGATGTCCTATAGGAATATTTATTTCTAAAGTAAGGATGACTGTACAAAGCAAAGAGAGTAAATTATAAGTTCATTTAATTCATTATTTAGAATAGAATCTTATGTTACTAAATAAATATCTGCTTCAAAAGATTATTTTATATTGTATGTTTTTCAGCTTTTTAGTTTTGAATAAGCAACAAATTAATGAATTAGAGGAATATTTGCGAGTTTTAGTTCGCATTGTATCTGTTTTTGCTCATGTCAGATAATCATAATTAACTTTTGCGTTTAAAAGTAATGCGTATTTCTAGGGTTCAAAATTTGTCAAGTTTCTCCTACAGCACTGGTCGGCAAAGTGCGGCTCCAGAGCCGCATGTGGCTCTTTGGCTCCTTAAGTGCGGTTCTGACACAAATATCCACGGAAAGCCGCAATATTTTTATTAAAAAAAACTTGGTAAGAAGAAAATTACAGCTTATTTTGATAAATTAAAATTCTTTTATAAATCGAGAACATGTATAAATTTTTGTTTCTGTTAAGATAGGTAATTAAAATTTTATATTGTTGTAAAAATTCGTAACGAACATAGTTTAATTTTATTTGTTTTCTTAAACGTAAACACAAACCATGTACAAGCTACCGGCTGAAATTGTACTTATGTTTTCGGTGTATTCCGGTGTGATACAAAGGTACCACAAGCATGCTCACGCATACTTTTTCTAAAGCATTGGGGGGTACAAATTCGCATGACAGACCAGCAGTTGCAGTGTGAATAGTTTTGTCTTATCTACCATTGATAAATATCATTAATAAATATTTATTAAGTATGAAATTTAGTTTTATTTTGTGTACTACTTAATTGGTGGAATAAAAGTTTACTAAACAGGCAGATTTGGCTCCCAATTTTTTTAAAATTGTTGTAATGTTCATATTTGGCTTTTTGGCTAATAAGTTTGCCGACCACTGTCCTATAGGAATATTTATTTTTAAAGTAAGAATGACTGTATAAAACAAAGAGGGTAAATTATAAATTCATTTATTTCGCTACTTAGAATAGAATTTTATGTTGCTAAATAAATATCTGCTTAAGAAATTTCTAAGATTTTTAAATTTCTAGAAATATAACAATCGAAATGAGATGGTGTACTTAAAAAGTTTAAATTTACATTTTATCTGTTTTTGCTCAAGTTAAATAATCATGATTAATCTTTTGCGCTTAAAAATATTGCATAAATAGAGTTGAACCTTCTTTAATTTTTTTTCAGTTTTTTTGTTTAAATAATTCCTAATAGTGCTTATAAAAGATTTTCTGGGTTGTAGCCAAGATAGTACTGTGCATTTCATCTTGTTTTTTAGAATGCTTAATTTCCTAAACAAATTTACGCTTAAGAAAATTATATAGTTTTCTATAGGTTTTAGCTTTCTAAAAATCAAATGGCAAATAAATAGAGTAGAATATTTAAGTACCTTCCGTTTATTTTTTTTAGACAATTACGGTTAGATCTCTGTGTTTAAAAGCAGTGCATTAAGAGGGTTCATCCACCTTTTTGTTAAATTCGTTTCTGCTTTGAATACCTAATACTACATTAAAATATCTGATTAGTATCAAGTAACTACGCTGACTTTTAAGAGAATATTTAAGCTGCTAAATAAAAATCTTGTTAAAAAATTACGTCCTTTTGTAAATTTTTTAGCTTTGTAAAAAAACAATCCCTAAATATAGGATTTAGTGATATATTTATTTTAAACAGCTCTCCTTTGCTTTTCGTCTGATTTTGCTAAAGTTAGATAAGAATGGTCGAATTATTTGCTCTCAAAAATAAAGCATTAAGAGTTCATCCGCCTTTATTTTTTTAGTTTAAGTAATAATTATAAAATATCTTCTGGACGCTATTTAAGTATGCAGTATGTTGCCTTTATTGTATTATCATTGGTTGATAAGCTCAGTGTTGGTATAGATATGCAACCGTTGGAAATCAACTTTAAGCAGTATGACTTAAGATTTGATAAATTTAAGTATTCAAAATAAAAATCTATACGCAAAGTGTATCTTCTCTCAAAATTTAAGACTTTTAAATTGTAAAAAATGGGAATTTATAATAGAAATATTATTTTTTATAATCTTTTTGACCAGAAGTTGCCAAACTGCGACACGGTTCACAGTTTGGGAGTCATAAATAATAGTTCCTGAAGTTGGGTTAGGGCTCTGATCTTCAGTGCCGGAGTTCGTGGGTTCAAATTCCAATATGGCATAGATGTTCGTAGACGTTCGGAATCAGCTTTAAGCAGTAGGTTCCGGTTTCATTAACCCTCGTGTTGCAAAAATGTAGACAGTAGTGCTGTAAACCAAACCACATTTGAAGTTGCGAGTAAATACATAAATTTTATAAATTTATAGATTTTTTATTAATAGATTTTTATTGAACTCTATTGCTTGCTCCAATTTAATGGTGTTTTGGATCTGAATCAAAACTGAGTATCTAACTCTTTAAGCGCAAAATATTTTCTCTCTATCTCTCTCTGTGTGAGAGAGAGAGGATATTTTCAGAGTGCTTTGTCCATTGGATTAATCTCTAGTAATTAAGGTAATCATTTCTTACAAGTGAGGGTTTTTAAGATGCCAGTAAATGTTATAAATGTTCTTAAGATACCAGCTACTTAAATGATAAAGTTGTATAATACTGAAGGTTCAAAATAAGATAAATATGAAAAGAAAAGCCGGGATTAAAGTATATAACAATGATTAAATGCGATTAAATGAGAATAAAATGCTAAAAACAATTATGCAAAACCTGACATGGGATCCTGCGATAATCATTGAAAGTTTAAGATTCAAGACAGGGAAACAGCATAATGCATTTTATTAGTAGTGACTGTAAACAAAAGATTTAAATTGTCGCTGTAATAAAGACTAAATATAAATCTAATATCTATGCGGAGAAATAAACGATAGTAACTCTACCAAATCTTCTTTCGCGATTTGTAAACGTATGCAGATCAACAAGCACAGCCATCAAGGCCGGAACTAGGGCTTAGCAAAGGTAGCATCTGCCAAGGGCGCAGCAGTCTTGTAGGGACCGCACCATGAAGAAAATGGGGTCCTAAAGAGAGCGATTCGCCCTGAGTAAATATAAGGAAAAGTTAAAAAATAGTTTTTTTTTTTATAAAATCCAATGTGTTTATAAATGATTTTTTAATGAACTTTCTTATTTTTTAAAATGTTTCTGGAGACTAAACTTGTTATATATTCTTACAAAATTTACACTCCTAATAAGCCTTGATACAAATCCAGGTGTTCATTTTTAAATTTTAAAGTTATTAAAACTAAATTTAAATTTAGAAATTCACCAATTTTCGATGAAAATTCAACTTTTAAATAAAAAATATTCCCCTCAAAGAAACTATCCAGCTTAGTAGCAAAATAATACCTACAAAGAGTTTTAAAAATATTTTTAAGTATTAATAAGGTAAAAATAGAAGAAAAATTAAAAATTAATGTACTAAGAACATTTTAAGAATGAACAAAATATTGTGCGAGTTTATTCTGAATATATATGATAGAAAAAAAGAAAAACATGTTTACATGTTTTCTTACTATATATGGGGGTAGGGGTGCAGACCAGTTTTTGCCACGGGCGCTACAAAACCTAGTTACGGCCCTGACAGCCATTGCATTCCTTTTCTAACCATTCATTACCACGCAAGAATTTTTTAAATTTATATAATTTCTTGTCAATTTAAATTATTTTACTTTATCACTGTAATTTAGTCTTCATTTCTGTGCCTTATTGGCATCATTGTATACATATTGAGTTTTGGACAAGTCAATAAAT
Source organism: Pardosa pseudoannulata (assembly GCA_032207245.1). Classification (NCBI taxonomy): domain Eukaryota; kingdom Metazoa; phylum Arthropoda; class Arachnida; order Araneae; family Lycosidae; genus Pardosa; species Pardosa pseudoannulata. The sequence goes on along the minus strand of CM063502.1, from coordinate 79,260,355 downwards.
TTCCAAGATTTCCTCGCACTAAAAATGCTTGGGAACTACTGTATTATACTCTGTGTAAACTCTATAGGCACTTCAAGGTCACTGATTTTTCCCCCGATGACCACGTGTGTAACTATGGTAACGACAGTTGGGGAATGACTTTACTCTTTTTTTTCCCCACTGTGTTAGGGGTGTCATGCATCGTAAGGGCTCTCGGTGCATGATGAAAGTATTTTTATTTATAATACTCTTTGAAAAACACTTAATACTTTACACACAAAAATTTATGAGTAATTTCAGACCTGTTTCTAAGTTAATAAATTTAAGACATAGTCCCGTTTAATAAAATTACAAAAGAATTTAAAATTGTATGTTATATCTCAATCCGTAAGATTTAAAAAATTCTACTGAAAAAGTAAATTTAATTTTTTTTTCGCGTATACAATTGCAGGTACTTTCAAACCTCATCCGCCCGTAGAATTTTGTCTTCTACATTTCTTGGAATGGTTTTGGTTTATCCAAGTTTCGTCAATATATGACTGCTCGGAAAAAAGCCTTTCCTGATGGCATGCATTTTTCTTAAAAATATCATGCGGGAAGCCACGATGTTATTTCTTTCCATTAAAAATTTCCGTACATCATTACATTCTTTATACTTGAAACCAAGTTGTTTCAAAATTGTCCATAAGGATAAGGATTTTGTGCATCCAAAAAAATCAATTTTTTCTGACAATCGCTTTTTAAAATCTCCACACTTAGGATATTCTTCTCTAACATAAAATTCCTGTACAGTTCGCCGCACAACATTTTTGTCGAAATCATTCAATTCTGTTACAGGCCTTTTATGTAAAATCTATTTTTTTAATTCATATAATGGAGTATTATTTGTCCCAGTTCTGAAAGCATAGGTACAAATCCTTTGAACTGTTCTTTTAGAAATACCACAGGCATCAGCAGTTGCTTGTTGAGTTTGCGAAAACAGTTCCAAAACTGTAGCATTTGCATTGGATTCAACAAGACCTTTCAAGTAGATATACATTAAATACATTGTATACTTTAAATATCAGTATTTTGGACTGTTTTCTAACATCAAAACTAGCCATTACAGGAAATGTTTTACGAAGTAAAAAATATAAATATAAAGAAAAATTTAAATAAAACAATGAATAAAAAGAAATAAAAGCAAGCAGTCTGAATATATTGGAATCAAATCCTCAACTGAAGCACTGAAAATAAATGTGACTGTTCCTGCTTCTTGGTTGCTACCATAGTAGCCTATGACTGGGGAAACGAGAAAGTGTGAGCTTGAAGCGCCAATAGATTTTACAAGGACTATAGTCTATCCCACTTTATCATTAAAATTATTTCATAACAGGATTTAATTATTTTTAAAGTTTTAGTATTTTATTTGATTTGTGTGAATAGCAAAAAACTCAATTTTTAACTAGTCAATTTCAATGAACCTTTTTTTTAAAAAAAATAATCTATAATTAGTGCACTTGATTAAGAACTCGCATATACTGAAACTGTAGTTTTCATTTTCCACCCCCTACCTCCCTGTTCATATGACTGAACTCATAGGATAGATAAAAAAATTTTGCGAAATACATTTTAGTTTAAAATGTTGTATAAACCTAACTTTAAGTGTACTTATGGAACATAAATTGAAAATTGTAACATTTGAAAAAGTATTCATCTGAAAATTGACATTTGAAAAATTATATTTTACTAAGACACCAAATTTAGATTGAGAAACCAAATTAGATTGAGATGTTTCATTTGGTAAGAGTTTTATAGGAGACATAAGAAAAGGACTTTTTTCACTAATGCAGATGGCAAATATCTTTATTTCAAACGTGGCTGAGAAGCTGTTACTCGATTAGCTTCACCCGAGGAGCACGTGTAGCTTAAGGAATAATACGAACACGAGTATCATTGCCTCAGCTGGGTCCTCGTAATTTAAAAGCAGGGACCAAGCAGAAGACCCCCAAGCTGGGTCTACCCACCCACGAAGGTATCGTTTGAGAGCATGGAGGGCATTGTGACCCCAAACATATTTTATTTGCCTCAAATACCCTTAAAGAATTTTAGGTCGACTCGAGCCTCAAACCAGAGAAACTGTTACGAAATGATTGCCTTTGCCAACTGAGCTACCGCGGCTCAAGAAAAGAAGTTTGTTATACAAATCAGAAATGTATGTTTTTTTTTCTACCACTGAATCCTCAATGCCCAATTAAGGCCGAACGATGGCCGATTGGTTAGGGTGCTGGCCTTCGGTATCGGAGTTCGTGGGTTCGAATCCCACAGTGGCATGGAAGTTCGTAACCGTTCGGAATCGGCTTTAAGCTGTATGTCCCGGTCTCAATAGCCCTAGTGTTGCAGAAAGTAGACCGTAGCACTCCAAACCAACAACAACAATCAATGCCCAATTAAAAGTCAAAAGAGAATAACAATGACACATTGATTTCTAAAATTTGAATAAATCTTTAAATTTTATTTACAAGCTGATTCTTATATTTTTATTTATAAAATTAAACATCAAATTTGTAAATGTAATATATTTTCTAATAAAATGTAGCTAATCATCATAGCATAAATTCTGTTTTCTTCTACAAGAAGAATTGTAACGCAAAAACTTATTGTAAATGAAAAACTACCCTATGACCTGGAATGTAACCCGGGCAGCTAATTCAAAAAGCACGCATTTTTATGTATAGTACCACCAAATCAGACTTAAAAAAATAAAAGAAAAAATATAACTATATAAAGGCTCGATAATTTATAATTTTAAGTAAAACGTTGATATTTATGGACTAATAATGCAATTCGTCACTGAGAAACTTTTCATTCTTTCCACAATTAAGTTATAAAGAATCTTTTTAAGGCCTTCAAAAGAAATTTATGTTACAGATGTAATAACATATAACAACCCTTATTGATTTAGAAATAATAGCACTTTAATTATTTTCATCAAAAACCAAAACTTGTAAAATTTTGTTTATAGCTGTTAAATTTAGCAATTTTGTACGATATACATAAATTAACACTGATTTTTTTTTTAATCCTGACTACTGTCTTTCCTGAAATAAGTCTAGATTCTCTCATTATTAGATCTATTTCAGAATAACGGTGCAAACTTCCCTTAAGCAAAATAAAACTTCGAGTAGAGAAAAGTTCTAATCTCAAAAAATATTTCCGAGTGCGTGATAAAGCACTAAATGGATGGGTGTGACCGTTACAGCGATTTTGAGACTGGGGAATAGAAAAGCTCTAAAGACTTTATAAACAGATATTTGTCTTTTCCGGTCTTCCATCAAAGTAAAAGCTCATAATTTAATATTGTACATATACTACAAAACCTGGACATTGTTTCGATTGAGATTTAAGGTTATTCGGTATAAAAATATCTACCTGAAATCTCTGAAATAAACGTGTTTTCGTAAAAATATTTTATTAGACGTAACAAGCTGCGTAGTTTGTCACCTTATCAAAAGGATCTTCCTCGCTAAATTAGTTTTTAACTGATGGAAACTGCGTAGTAGTCTAATTAATGGACTCACGATTGTATAATCTAGCACTTAGGGATAAGAACGTGAGATTTATTGTTTACATAAAAGTTAAGGATGTCGTTAAAATTAACAAACTCGGCTTCATAAAATTCATAATAAAAATTAACGACTCAATTATACCTAATAATAATTTAGTTCTTTAAGCGGGGACGCATTAGAGGAAACTCTCTATGAGCAGATTAGAAAATGGGATTTGATACTCTTAACTGACTTACTTACTAGCAGCAATATATTTCTAAATTTTAAAAATTGTGAATGTTTTTGAGGAGAATTATAAACTAAATGTTAAAGAAGTTTGTGTTATTTGGTAAGCAGGTTAGATAAATTATTCAGGATTGAACTATAAATACAATTGAATCTATAAAGTGAAATTTCATTTAGAGTATCTGTCTAAATAACGAATGTTTTTCAAAACATTCACTATAAGAAGGGTTTTACATGAAATATAATTTCTATTTACCTGCTTAGAGATTTTTCTGTCAAAAATTGCTATCACAATATTATTTATTTTATAAACAAATACAGATATCATTCAGGTTTCAACTAGAAGTACAGTTGATTGTCCGTAAAGCGAAGTTCTATTTGGCAGAAATTTCTAAATAAACTATACTTTTATAGAACTTTGGACACAATGGGTGTTTTATGGGAAATAAAATTTTCATTTAACAAACTAATTTCTATTTAGTTTTCATAGTCTGATTTTTTTTCTGTCCAGGATAGCTTTCAGGAATTCTATTTTATAGTAAAACCTTTCAACTTGTCTACGCACACCAACTATCAGTTGCACATCTAATTAATGAATTCATGAAAAACAGTCTAAATGTTTGGATTTTAAATTCTACGTTAAATATTATGTAACTCAAAAGTTATAATAAATATATTCAACTTCTATAATAAGTTCTTTTTAATAAAGAATTTTATATGCCGAGTTTTCTACATAGTGGATTTTTCGGAGGATCTTAAGCGTATGTTAACTATTTTATATGCAAGGGGACTAATCACTTAACTGAACAAGTGATCTATTTCCGTGATTAATGTTAAAAAGGGACATTTTCTTAATGGGTCTTCCATAAACATTGTAATAATTTGCTTGTTTAAAATGCTATCTTTCCAATTATGCATGGCGATGGGGTTTAATTAAATATATATATATATATATATATATATATATATATATATATATATATATATATATATATATATATATATATATATATAAAACCGTATATTAGAAAGTTAAAACAAAATCTAGTAGTATTCGTAATGATTTAGTCACTACGAGGGTCGGAACTTTAATAGTGGCACCACTGCTGTAAAAACGCTACGCAACAAAACCAAAGAACGGCGCGTATACCACACGTGAGCTACATACCTACCTACCTACCTTCTCAGCAAAAAGACTAGTTCTTCCTACTTCATGAGCATGCGGAGTGACAGAAAGAACTGATCCATGTATTAGCTTGCAGTCTAAAGTGTTGTCAGAATGTTTTCAAAACAAGAAGAACGACGTCTGATAAAAACTGAATATGCCAGAGGTCGTACAGCACGACAATGTCATCTAGGACTTCAAGAGATTTACAGAACTGTAACAAGACGGGTAAAAGCCTTCAATGAAGGGGCCAACATGCATCGGCCAGATTGTCCTAGTGTCAGAGAAGCAGAAGTACACACTAATGCAGTAGTGTGTACTTCTGCTTCACTTGCCGCACTAATGGACAGTAATTGACGCCAAACGATTCGTGATATAGGCCCACAGGATTTGAGCATAGGCCTGTGCTGCGCATTCTGAAAGAACGCCTGGGCATAACAAAAATTGATAGGTTCCACATCATTTGACGAAAATGTAGAAATGGCTGATTCGATGCTGTTCGAGCCCACCTGGAAGGCTATAAGCGCGAAGGAGAGGCTTCTTTACGCCGTATCATTACGCTGGATGAGAGTTGGCTCAGATCTAAGCCCTTGCGACTTTGACTTAATTCCTAAGATGAAGGAACCACTGCGTGGCATTCGCTTCAGAACTGTTCCAGTGTCAGTAGGCCGGTCTATTCGAACTATCAACAGAACAGGCGCTGGTACAGGTGTCCTACGACTTCCACATCGTTGACAATGGATTATGCACAATGCTGGCGACTTTATTGAATAACTGTAAAACATTGTGATATGAATCACTTTTGTATGTCATGCAAATAAATAATTGCCACTATTAAGTTCCAACATTTATTCTGTGTCTAAAAACACAATTTGCATTTCAAAATATTTATCCAAATTTATGGCATAATGCAAATTGAATTTGCAAGTTTAGTAGAGTAAGTAATATTCTAACTGTTTATTTGAATAATCAATATCAATTAAGGCTGGATCTTTATCTAGAACTGATTTGAAATACATTAAGTTTCCTAGTAACCTTTCTTTCGACATAGTTTTAAGCTATTCGTATAGGAATATTATCATCTTCAGTTATCGTAATTGAATATTATTGTGGTGCAATGTTTAAAAGCCGACTTAAATTATGCTTATTATGATTGTTTACGAATACCATCACTTGCAAACTAGGTTACTTCCTATCTAAATTGTTTCCTTTACTTGTTAATTATTAATGGGTTTAAAGGCATATCATACGTTTAAACAAAGGAAATACTGTTGAAATACTAATTAACAAAATATATTTTTTTCCATTTATTATAGAGATCTTATAAAATGATTGATAATCCAATTTTCCAATGCGTTTTTTTTTTCATGTTTTAATCATTACTATTTTCACACATTTAATTATTTGCATTCGTAAGTTCCAGTGTTACATTATGTATTTAGTAGTTTGAAATCACATACAATTTTTAACTGTAAATTACATGTCAAAAAAGGAAAACAATGTTTGACTAAATCAACGAAAAATAATCCGTTGAAACACACAACACTAGGAATCAATAAACGAAGGTAGAAAACGAATCAAGAATTTTCTTTTTTAACTTATTTTCTATCGGCAAGCTGTATTGATTCAAGCAATACCTTTTGTTAAAATTGAAGAGACTTCATTCGGAAATTCAATGATATAGGAACAATTTGAGCAAAAGTACCAAGATCAGTTTTATTATTTGTTTCGTTTCTTTAACTCTGAAAATTTTTATTAACGATATAAATTGAATTTTACAATGTTCAAAAATTGATTTTTATGCCAATGTCGCAATCAAGTGACGTTCTAAAATTTATTCTATCTGTATGACAGATATACTTCCTGCATACGTTCTTTTTCTTTTTCACTCACCAAGGCATTTCGATCGGTGTTTGCCGAGGGGAGTGGTCATGTATGTATTTGCAATCTACCTATTACCACCAGGAAACAACGTGGAAGTGCCAAGTGGCGATATCAGATTTGGGATAGGTGCACTAATGTTATTTATTTTTACTAATATTGCAGCAATTTTGTTAAAAAGATATTTTTATGCTCTTATGTTTTATCCCCTATATAATAATAGCCTAATTTGTCTGTCCTCGAATTTATGAAGTGGTTTGATTTGGAATGGATAGGCATTCATATTGAATTTCAAGCCCTATTTTCCCCGTTTAAGAGGTAAATTCATCAATTTATCACATTATAAGTAGAAGAACATAACATATGACGTTATTCCTCTCATTTAATCATTTCTTATTTTAAATTATTTAAATATCGTCTGCATTATTTTCATACGTTTTATCACTGAACTTAGATATTACGCAAATAATTTTCTTTTATATTTGTCTTAAATAATATATTAAGTGCATATGTGATAATTTTAAATTGAATAATCGATTGTTTTGTTGCGATGAAAATTTTCACTGGTATTACCAACAAATTCTTTCCATAAAAGTTTAAGAATCAATTTCACGGACTAATAAATATCTAGCGTTGTTCGTTTGTGTATTTTTCTTGCATAACCACACGGTTTGCAATCGAATCGCTCAATTTTGGACACTCTTCTTATATACCGCCAAATAATCACTGTCAATATTAAAACCTCTGCTGTTCATCTTATCACGTAATATGACAAGATAAATTATAAGTTGGCAACTGACATGTGGTCAGTAAAAAACGAAAAAAAAAGTAAAAAGTGTGTACAAGATAATTCTCAGCCAAAAAAACAAACCATTTTTTTTACCTGCCTCATTGGGTACTTTACATTTCTGGAAGATTAAAAATTTTACTGATCCCGTCATATGACGGGCTATACGCTAGTACTGAAAATAATTTAGCGAACCGTCTTTCTAGGGTAGTTGCTTGTGGTTCATGGTATTATAATGCTACACATAAACGCATGTTCAAACAAAATATGTTGAAGAAAATTTTAAATAACAGACAATTACTTTTAGGCTAATTTTTGGTACCGGATGCGAATAGCACAGAAGTTCTCTTGGACATCTGGTCGACATCCAAAATGACATTCTGAATGGCGATCGAACGTCCAGTGGATTGGTTTGGAGGGCTACGGTCTACTTTTTTGTGACACGAGGGATAATAAGACCGGGACCTACTACTTAAAGCCGATTCCAAACAGCTGCGAACATTCAAACCACAGTAGAATTCGAATCCACAAACTCAGGTACCGTAAGCAGCTCCCTAACCATTCATGGCCGAACGGTTAGGGTGCTGGCCTTCGGACCCGGAGTTCGTGGGTTCGAATCCCACTATGGCATGGATGTTCGTAGCCGTTCGGAATCGGCTTTAAGCAGTAGGTCCCGGTCTCATTAGCCCTCGTGTTGCAAAAAATGAACCGTAGAACTACCAAATCAACCCTAACCATTCGTCCATTGTTCAACGAATCTCCAGTGGAACCACTGAACTATTAAGTCTAATTAAGTCTGTGGGTTCGAAACCCACTACTTGCAAGGATATTTGTATTTTTTTCGAAATAAATTTTAAAGATGCACGTCGGAGTCTAGAAGCAAAATAAGTAAAACACAGTAGCGATATCAACGAATCTATCAATGGAATGCGTTAAACACTTTTAAATAGATTATTAGCTGTGAATCATAAATTAGTAGGTATTTCTAAAAGTAATATTTACAAAATAAAAGAAACTATTACATATTACGAATTACATATTACATGTTACATAATACTTTTATAAATCTGAGTAAATGAGTAACTCCTATGTCAGTTACACATATTTATATTGTTTCCATTTTATTGAAAATAAACTGATTTTCGATATCCTGCAACGATTATATGCGATATTTTTGTGTCAAAGAAAAACTGCCATCGTATGAAAATAGAAAATAAGCATCTTTATTTGTAAACTCCATCAAGAACATTTTCTTGTTTAATAATATTGCTTAATGTTGCATAAAGGCTTAATACTATTTGCTCATTTCACTCCCTGAAAAACTACTTTATTTTATACTATGGACTTATTGAAAGAAAACATTAGCTTATTTTTGCTTTATTCACGAGATATTTTATTAAAGCAGACGTAATTTAGGGATACTAAAAACATGTTTGATGGATAGTGAATTTGATACTGCCAAAATATATTGTAATATATTATAGAAGATTTTAAATACATCTGTTCGTTTATTACAATGTGCATTAAAGCATATATGGAGTGTCGTATGCAAATACCAAAATACATTCATTTCACGACTGATTAACGTCAAATATTCGATAAATATTGCAATAAAACTCTTAACGTGTTTTGACTTTAGGAAAGAATGTTTTGCTATTTGAAAGTTAAGATAATTATTCAAAATAATTATAATCTAGGAAAATCCTTGAAGATTTCATTGGCATCTAATAACAAGTACTTTCCTATTAATGCATCTTTCTCATCTGAGATGCATCTAAATGTGTTATCTGAATGAACTTAAGAGATACCTCTTAGCAATTTCTTCAATGGTCTCATAAATGGCGATTCTATTACATGATATTTGATCAAGTTGAGTGCTACAGTTCGGTAATTAAATAACTTGATGGGTTTTTTTTTTGTTTTTGTTTCGATACTTTCGAGGGAAAATCTACTTCCCTTTCAAATTATTTTGAGGACGTTTTTTAATTGCCAATAAATAATTTGATTTCAGTTTACTTCTTGGAAAATGATTTTGATTCATTTTTGCGAGTTCCATTCCGCTAATTAAAATTAAATGACATTAAAATTCGTCTTTAAATATTTAACATAAATGAAGGTATTTTGAGTGAATTAGAAGTTTAATATAATAATTTATCTCTTACATTATTTTACATTTAATTGCTGTTCTACAGTCTCTCATTTTAGCCTTAAGAATTTTCACCTCTCTAAGTCATAAATATTCAATGGCTTTCTCTTACTGCAACGTGCTGTCAACATCACTTATCAAATGACAAGCTAGTTAAAAAATAATTGAAATGAAGACGTGGAGATAATGTATTTCTCCTGAAATACATCCAAAATATTAAAAAAAAATATTTTTTTTTTTAAATTTGGGAGCAGCCTCCCTTTCTTTGTCGTATACTCATAGAAAATAACTAAATAAATAATTTCGTTAAGCATAGTTTTTTCTTTCTTTTACAAAATTTATGGGTATTATTACACAAATGTGTTTTAGCTGCACTAGTATATTTTATGAACTAAAATAAAAAATACTCATTACCTGGGAATCAAGGCGGGAAGAAGCAAATAAACCGGAAGTAGCAGTTTACCTGCTGCTTCCGGTTATATGAAGTAACCCAAACGCTGATAGAAATCTCAAACCTTGCTATAATGTATGCATTCAAAATATGGTTTCTCTAAGTCAAAACGTAATCGATTCTCTGTTGCTCTCTATCTCTCTCAAAAAATTGTAATTTTGAACTCAGTAAGGTCCAAAATGATAATCAAAATCTCAAGGTCGAATTTTAGAACGATTACATATTTTACCCTATGCTGCGTATACAAGAAAGTAAAGTAAAAATTGAAGCTTGATTCCTTTATTTAACTCAATGAAACATATCTAAACGTCTTTAAATAACTATTATCTCTATGGATTCTAAAAGAAAATATATAAAAATATCATAGATGAATTGAATTCAAACTGATATTTTAGGGAGTAAAGAATGAAATTCACTGAATCTTCACACAATCCTTAAATTACATATTATATTTTAACTTATTGGTATGTTCAAATTTTGATTCAGCTACTCAGTAATATTGAATAGAAATTCATCTGTCTTTATTCATAAGCTTTAAGAATAAACCAAATTTTACGGAATTTGAGAGCTTCATTAAATAGAACACTTCTTTCGATCAGGATCTCGTCAGATTTCTCGTATCATACGGACTTATATCATTTCTTAGTCTATCTTGGCTCTCATGACAGAATTTATAAAATAGGTTACGTTGATGAATTGAGACTACCTGCTAACACTAAAAATTTGATCGGAGATTTATTGATGCTAATGAAGTTATGAAGTGATGGTGATCAAGGTATTTCAATAAGATCTGCTTCTCTGATGAAATCTCTTTCTAGGCAAATACTAGAGAAGAGTACTTTCATTTTGGGATAAGTTCTCTGATATGCATTTTAAATACATAAAGAAAATTAAAGGATTCATTATTATGATGTGCGATTCTAGTCAATTTATTGATGCTATTGTGTGCTACTCTTCAAAGTACTACCATATAGTCCGTTATATGACGGGATCATTAAAATTTTAATTTTCCAGAATTGTAAACTACCCTATCAGGACGGTAAAAAAAATGGTTTGTTTTTTGGCTGAGAATTATCTTGCAATAAAAAATAATCGATGATTAAATTTAAAATTATCACATATGTACCTAATCTATTATTTAAGCCAAATATAAAAAAAAAATTATTTACATAATATCTAAGCTCAGTGATAAAACGTATGAAAATAATGCAGAAGATATTTAAATAATTTAAAATAAGAAATGATTAAAAGAGGTGGTTAAAGAAATGACTTCATAATACTAACAACAAATGTTATTTTTACCTATTTATTATGTGATTAATTGATAAATTTTATCACCTGCTCTTAAAATAGGGCTTGATATCATAGCATACGCTCGAAAAGAGATGAAGGGATAGATTTTAAAAGCTTTAAAGACGACAGTATTTTTCGCTGTGATATGAAGCATGTTTATACCAATTTATTTTAGAATCGGATAGTTTAGGATAATATGAACTTTACTCGCTTTGAATTTTGCTAACCCATCAAGAATCCAATATAGATGCTTCTATCCTTTCCAGGACCAACTGCTTCATAAATTCGAGGACAGACGGACAATAACTTAGGATATTATGATATAGAGGATGCTATGCTGGAAAACCTACTTCAAAGCCATCTCCAAAAATTTGTATCTCAAGGGAGAGTTCCCATTACGTCAGCTAAAATGAAAAGCAAATGTATGCTGCTTCCATACCTTCTTGATGAATATCAACAATTTTACATGCAAACAGTTAACAACTGTCTTACAAAAAAAAAATGAAAATGTTGATGAATGACATATTTTTAAAATAACTGGAATATTCATGCATAAAACTTTCCTCCATTGCTTACAATTACATGTTTAAGAAAAGTTTTAATATTTCAAACACATTTATACACGAAACATAAAAATTAAATATTAATGAGTATTTCTTGTATTATAATAGAAAATGGAGAGAGATGTCTTTTTCACATACTTGAGGGAAGATCTTCAGTCTATGATAATATTTTTCGTGTATAACCCGAACTTTGAACTTGAAAAAATAAATAGATCTCTGAAAAATTGTTATTCTTTAGACCATAGATATAATTCTTTTCCTACTTTTTGCTGTTACAGGAAAAACGATTATTGTTTACTTTAGTTTTCACAAAAAGTACGTTTAAGGATTTAAACTACGTTAAATTGCGTTAAAATGTTCGTATAAAGCTTTTCCTACATCCGCAATCCTTCCTTCCAACCTTGACGCCCACGCTTTTACAATGACGTCACAACTTCAAACGAAAGCTTGGTAGGTGGCGTAGTTATTCAGTTCGTAAACAATATGGCCGGTGCCGGGCTGTTTAGTGTTCTTGTGAGATTTGGTGAAACAGATTAAAGAATGCAGAAAATGATCACAGTATATTGTGTTGACGTCGTGAAGGAAAAGTGTGTTTGTGATTTTACAGTGGTCTGTTCTTGCCGACGAATAGTGCACCCAACAAGTTAACAATAGTGATGGTGCGTATCTACTCTGGGAACATGTGGTCTATATATCCTGCATTATTTTTGAAGAGTGATTGCCCAAGTATATTACATCAGCAATCTCAGTGATTAGAGGTAAGGTTTATTCTTTTTATCTGTTCAGTTTGTTTTTGATATAAATATGTCTGTAATAGGAGAATTAAAAATCGTCGTTAAGCAGCTAGCCTTAGACGTTCCGGGTGGCGCCAAAAATTATTTAAAGAATTTGATAATAAAAAAATAGTGACATTTTCAAGACAAACTAACGCAACTGGAGAAAGAACTTAAAATCGCGAAAATTTGTCGAAAGTATCTTGAAGTACGATATCTTCAAGTTTAGTAGCAAGTCCTTCTATCAGCAATTTGGAATTGTTAATTAAATTAGCATTCCCGACCGCCGACATGAATTCTAGTTATTTCAAATTCTACTCCTGACCGCCTCTGACGTGAATTCACGCCCTGCAACTTTTGTTTATTATTTTATTTTTCAACCAGCTTTAGAATTTTTTTTATTTTTGCCTGCTATTTGTTTTAGAATTGCAAAATATTTACCGTTCACGTATTAAGTGTTAAAAGTTAACTATTTCAGTACTATTGAAAACTAAATCCTTTATTTATTTTCAGTTCCTCCACAAAACGTTTTCAAAACCAAAATTTGTACCCGATGAGGGAAAATCGGGATTATATCTGCAATTTATTAAAGCTTTTAGTTTATGAAAGAGTAAAACTTGTTAGAAAATGATAGTCTCTTTTGAGTATTTATCTCCAGAGTGTAACAGAAAATACTGCGTTGCAAGAAGTTATTTTTGTGTTAAACGCTATAATAAACTCTATTTCCAATAAATAAGAATAAATAAGAATTATGTGCTGTCAGAATGTGGCGCTGCTTCAAATGACCTTGAACCTCTTAATATGATCGAAGGGAGAGCAAAAACCCTGATAACATTAATCGGTATGTAGTCATCTCTAGCTTTGCGAGAAACAGAACAAGAAATGATTTTTCTAAGTATCGTTTCGCACGCGTAAGAAAATAATAAACACTCCCAGTGGCGAGAGGGGGAGTATTTTTTGGACATTGGGTCTCAAACTTTCTTTATCAGTCAGGAATGTGAAAGGCTTTAAGACCTAAAGTATGAAAAAAAAGTACATAAATATTGTGTTGAAGGATTCCACAATAACAGTTACAGGCCGAAAAATGAAATAGTGTTTTAAATTGGGAGATTTGAAAATGTGGAGATAGAATAAACAAAAGCCAAAGAACAATTTATATATGAGGAACACTGTTTAAACACATTAGAGAAATGAGGAATTTTTATTTAATAATCGTAGTTACGGTTGAGTTGGATGAATCTGATTTTAGAATGACAAATAGCAATTCTTGGCGATGGTCGCCACATTGTAGAGCCCATATTTCTGGCTCAATCTCATTTTAGAGTGATAAATAGCATTTCTTGGCGATGGTCGCCACATTCCAGAGCCCATATTTCTGGTAACCCTTGCATTTCCCTTGCTAGCTTTCGATGGCGCTCGCTTAATTTTAGTTTGTACTGAGAGTACGCGTGAAGATTGATTTTTAATATCGACTTCGATAGGTTCAAGGAAATAATTGTAGAATGCGATGGCGTTTAGTTTCAATTAGTAATGGACATGCTAGACTTTATGGGTTTGGGTACCTCATATGATTATTTCTCATTAATTTTTTCATGGGTATTATCGTAGCATTTGAATTTGGACTGTAAATGATTCTCTTAAATTTTCAGGAACGCTGATCAACATTCTATAACGTCAATTTCGTCTGAATAGTTTGTTTATGCTGGTTAGCATAATCACTTCCGATAATTTTAACAGCTTTTGTAGATTTAGGATTTTTTTTAAGATATTCTCCGGTACCCCGCAAATGTTTTCTGTAAATTTAAGGTGGTTACTACACATGTTCCCGAAAGTCATGAATTGAGGTGTTTGCTTGTTTTTTTTTTTAATTTATAGGAAAATTGTAAACTGGCTATTATTCATTGGTGGATATTGTCGTGGCTGGTTCGCAAGAATGCCAAATATTTCTACACGTTTTCTTAAAAGACAAAACAAAAACAAAATTTTATTCAACTAATAAACTGGCCTATGCAGCAGATGCGTCATACTCTCTCGAATCTTTACACATAGCGCTGCTTTTTTCAATACACTGCTGGAAGACAGCGCCATCTATTTACAATGTTGACGTAGCATTTGAAACAGAATTAAAATCCAAACACTACAGATATAATTTAGTCTCAATGATTCATGTAATTTTTTCATGTCATTTGTTTGGCTGATATTAAAAAAATTATAATGAATTGTCATAATTTTAAAGAACTTTAGAAGTAATATTTTTTTATTTTTACATTAGTTATACATAATATGTAGATATCGAAAAATATTTTAATACTCATTTATTGTCTATATTCATGTAAGTAAAATATATTTTTGTTGGTTGGGAGTTTTATGTTCCGCTCTTGCTTCTCCTAAATTGTGTTGAAGGATGTCGCCTACCCTGCCTGGCACCTAAGGCTGACATTGCGGTCAAGATGTTCCAGCCCACTCTTTGCATGACGTCACAAGCAAATATAAGTTCGGTTGGTGGCGGTAGTGTCTTTTTGAAATAGACTTTACCCGAAGGTTGGTTATTTAAAGTTCTTGTGAAAATTAGAGAAGCAGAATAAAGAATCTTAGAAGTGATTGCGTATGTTGTATTCGTGTCAGAAAAGTAAGTTTGTGAATTTAATTTTGGTCCGTTGTTACCTAAAATAAAGTGCTCCTAACAAATTAAAAATAGTGACTATGCAAATTGATTGCGTGACTATGCCTCTGCTGTAGTTCACTATTGAAAAGAAAGGCCATGATGTGTAAATCAGCAATCCCAGTGATTTGAGGTTAGAGCATGTTGTAATGTACTTACAACACAAACACCAGTGTTCGTTCTCAAAGGGGAAACACAGTAAAATATACACTATGGAATTAAAGGAAATTACCTTACATTTAAATTAAACATTATGTACAATATTTACAAATTAATACATCACTTGATTAATATTTAACATAACCTGCAATTATTTGGTTTCACTATTCATCAATACTCTTGAAATAGTATTCATTATCAAAAGATTATAAGACCAGGGTAATAAATATGAATATTAGGTTGGTTTACCTCCAGTAATTACAGGGGAGTAGGCTGGGGCTGTCAACAGGCTGGACGTCGGTGCGGGCTTGCTGGATGTCTAAGCTGGCGTGCCGGTCATACGCATGCGGACTCGGGAATATATTGCTGGCTCAGGCTCTCTGGGTTGCTCACGGGATCTGAATTTACCCGTTCTCTCTGCACCTCCGACCTCGACTCCTTTTCCCCACTTTTCTTCCAAAACTTTACACCTCGGTTCAATGCCCTTTATTCTCTCTTTCCCAATCACTTGTTGGTGAAATTTTCCCACATCTTCACCCCCTTCGGGTGTGCAGGTGGGCTCATTAAAATGGCCCCTTTGGTGAAAGTTGACATTATTGCTTAGCCCTTGCCCCTATATTTCATGGCTGCATCCCTGCCTGGGCTTGATCGCTACATTTGTGCCACTCCAATAGCTATAAATCGTCTGTAGGGGTCCCCATTAAAACTCCAAGTCAACAGCTGTGTCTAAATTTTTCGTATAAATTGAGTCCACAACTGTGTATGCACGTGATGACATCGTGGGAAAGTACATCAGTACAGAGCAATTATTTTTATTCATGCAATTCATTTTTATCATAAAGATTCTATAATTGCTCTGCTATAGAAAGACTATTTGAAACGCGTCTTTGATATTGGCTAAATTCGTTCCAGAAAGCTGGAAAATTGTTGATTTAAATAATTTAGTAAAAAATATTTCCAAAAGAAATCTTGAATTCGGAAAAATTGTAGTTAAATATGTTCTTAGTGAAAAGAATTAGTATTTGCAACATATGAAAAGACTCCGGGTACAACATTCATTATTTTTTTTAATCTGTATGAGAAACTTTAAAAAAAGGATTTTATACTTAAAATTTTTCTACTTATTAGTGTTTGTTTCACAAATCCCAATCATTATTTCTGTGTTTCTAGATTTTATATTTCTTTGATTAATTTCTTTTTATGTTTTTCAAACATATTTTTGATGTGCAATTTATTCCTTTGTTTCGAAATTACAGATCGAAATTCAGCACTCATTTTTATTTGCTAGATTAGGAAGAAATTGTTGATACTTGGAATTTCTGTTCTATATCAAACATAAACATTTTTCTTCTAGAGTAATCTCAACGATAAATTCTTGAGTTATACTGCCATGACAATGTTCAATTATATCCTCATAAATATGACAAGAGGCAACGAATGAGAAAGGCATTAGTGTCATTTCAATGGGCATAATGTTTGACTTTGGTTTGTTAATAGCTTTAAGTTTTATTAATTTGAAACAAAATAGTTTAGATTGATTTTAATACTTTCTTTTTCCACTTCTAGTGAGTTTTTTTTTATCCTTAATGTTTCATTTTTATAGTTTTCCATTGTATTTGTCTTTTTTGTATTATGATTTAGAGATCGTGTATTATCAATGAATGTACCAACCTATTATTCATATTCAAACCTATCTTTCAGTAATGTTAAATTTGATTGGTGTAATTGGTTTAAAATAAATAGGTAATTAATAGGTATTATTTGTTACTATTAATATCTACCCTAAACTTATAAAAGCTGCTTTTTACAATCTACGTTCTAGATCGTCTCTATGTTGTATTTGGCAACCAATGGATTGTATTTAGTACTTTAACTCTTACATAATGCCATTATAATGATCTTCCAGAGGTTATAGAATTTAAATATTGAATTTAAAAAAATGATTGGATATCTTTGTAGAGAAAATAGAATTGTATGTAAATTATCCGTACGATGTGCCTAAATTACCCATTATACGAATAAATAGAATTCTGACGTTGTACCAGAAATCATGGGTTTAAATCCTACTGATGGCATGCATGTTTGTAGCTTTATTTTTAAAATGAAACTACAAAAAAGTATCCCAAATTAGTAAAGTGAAATGCTTGAAAATCAATGAAAAAGTGATTTATTAATTTTAAATGCTCATTTGCTTCTACTCATTACTGCTGCTTTTTCACTACAGAATTAAAACCTTGTATTCACAGATTTAGACTCTTCAGTGATGTAAATTACCTTCTTGGTGCTTTTTAAATAGTTTGTTTTGCCAATTTGGGAGTAACACCTTCTATTACGGAGCTAATTTCAGACACTGAAACACAGCTCACTATAGCGGCAATGTCTTTAAATTTCTCAAACATACCCTTGGATTTTTCTCTGTAGTATTGGCTACAAAATTATACAATAGAAAAAATGGGCATATTTCGCGCGTGCTCAGTAAGACTTCGTTTTTTTCGCCTATTTAACAATTTAATTTTTTAATATTAATGTTCACCCTTATCTTCTTTATACATCTTCTCTGTAAGTTTCGCAAGCTATTGGCTGAATTATGAAAGAAATAAAATTTTCTAATATTTTTAAAGAATCTTTTCTTAATATATGAGCTGTTTTTTCCAAAATATTATGCAAACATTGCCAATAATTAGATAATTGTTATGTAAATGTTACAAACCATTTCTAGGTTTCAAATGTATGGTGATCAAAGTGATTTTTCTGTTTTAATATGTGGGTGTTCCCATAAATGCCCAAATCACCAAAATCTGACTGTAAAATGCGTGTTTAAATATCTTCTTTAAATTCCCGAAGTCAGTAAACACATTGTCTTTTAATTAAAGAAATACTTAACAAAGTCAAAACTCCAAAGTGGACATAATGATGATTCTTCGTTGTAAATAGAAATTTCAATTTCCGCTGTTTATTTTTGATATACAAGAATATAATTCAGTACAGTGTCCCTATTTTCGAATTACCACCTCGGCAGTGAAATCGATATGTTTTCAGCAGAAATAGTTCACGTTAATGGGTTAAAATACTTTCTCTTTGTGATCTCCGTATGCGAGAAAGTGAAAAGCAAATTAACAACTTAGAAATTCCTTTTCAGTGGATTCCTCCTCTCTGACGTTCCCTTATATTCCCGAGAGATAAACAATTATTTGTTAGAAGAGCTTTCTGAAGCATATACTCATGTTAAGCTCATAAAAGTCAACTCTCCCGGTGAAAAAGCTGTTAATTGAATCTAATTAATCTCGTATGACTGTCTTGAGCTTTTATACAGCACGCTTAATAATTAGATACTAGAATACAACGAATTACATCTTAATTATTTACTCTACTTCTCGGTTGTTTTTCTTAATGAATCTGCATTTGACTCTTACTAGAAAATTACCCATCATGGTATGACGCGTAATTTTCTAGTTAGAATTAAATATAATTATAATATGACAAGGGCAAATTGCTTCATTCTGGGATTTCCTGTCAAATTTGCACATAATGTCACGTACTCATAAATTTTATTTTTAAATATGATCATTTACTCTTTAAAATTTAATTAGGGATTTAAAGTTATATTTTTGTTTGATATTTACGCTTACCTATTTATTAAGTCACACTATACCACCATGACAATATTACAATTTTAGAACAAAGAAATCGTACTTAGAACGTTAGCACTACATCGGTATTCATATTACGAATAAATCATTTTTAAACAAACAACCCAGGTTTGAATCTCATCAATATGACCAAGAACGGCATGATTTAATCGGGATATTATTTTCCCCTTTATTTACAATATAAGTAATACATGTTTTAATTCGTGTTATAGTAACAAATATAATTCATAGAATAAAGTGACTGTTTCGAAGTTCTAAATTATTGACTAAACAATTAGTCGATCTAATGTATGAAAACATGAATTCATATTTTATTATTAGGAGAAATGAAAAAGTTTAAATTTTTTTTTACAATTACGGATTAATTATCAACAAAAGTTAAAACCTATCTAACCCTCAGTATTAACAAAAGTTGATATCTTCAATCTCTAAATTATTTGGCAAGCATTTAATCATATAAATGAAAACATAAAATCATTTTTACTATTGGATTTATAATTGTATATTAATGGATTAACATACTTTTGGAGGTGGGATCACTTTGAATCCATGCAAAATCACAGATCTAGCTATTAGTAATTCTTATATGTATAGAGTGAAAAAAAAAACGTATCTGAAGTACACTGTGGTTTACTTGTTAATATTTTAAATGGATGGTAAAACCCTAACAATATACTTGGGTTCGAATCCCAGTGACAACATGGATGTTTTCAGGTCATTCAACATCGACAGTAACGAGAGTTGCGTGTCCGGGGAAAAAAAAAAAAAAAAAAAGAGAGAGAGAGAGAGAGAGAGAGAGAGAGACAGAAACTAGGACGGCCTAAATGTCCTTAGAAACGGAGAGCTAGTGTTACTGTTAGGTAGAAACGCACGCCGAATAAACAGTGAGCACAAAGCTCTTTGTGTACCGGTTTTTCGTACACAAACAGAAGTGGGTGGTCTAGCGTCCAGTTTAATTAAAGGTGTCAGTACGTCGGAACTGAGCTGTCTACCGTTTTGTGCCGAGAGACTTTTATGATACTATAGACCCGTGTGACGGTTGGAGTTCACTGTTTCCCCCATATGGACCAAGTTAATGGTTTTCGTTAATGGATGATTGCCAGTCGGCAAATTTAAAGGAACTCCTGCCACATCTGGAAACTCATCAGCTGAATCCAGACGGGCATTTGACCGTAGAACCGCGGCACCCTGTTTTCTGGAAGGTTCCGAAAAGAATGACGTCCGGGGGAAACGGTAATCCTGTATAAGAAGATTTGATGAGAGGGGAAGAGGCGATTATTTTTTTGTGAGCTCGAGAAGAGTGTTACTAGTCTCTCCGATTTGCCGGAGCTTGCTCCGATTTGCGGATGCTTTTCTTCAGAGACTGCCAGCGTCTCTGATTACAGGTAGAAAGTCGACCCTCGACTTTGGGATCTCATAGCTGCTACGCTTTGTTTTACATCGTGTATCGAAGTAGTTAGTTGAGAGAGTGGCCCTTACTCTCATCAAGGATCGTCGAGCATTCAAAAACGTCTGCGAGATACTTACTCTGATCGCTGTGTTAGCCTTGGAAACTCCGTGTAGAAGAAAGCTATTCCGTATCAACAGACCGTTACATATTGTAGCAGAGTCCCTTCCCTGCACTAAATTACGAACTGTTTCCTGCATCTGTAAGTGACCAGCTTCACTGTACCCACGTATTTTTATTTTAATGCTTATCTCTGCATGAGATTTCTTAATGACCTTTAATTAATTTTGTATATAATTGTATAAAACTTATTCTGTTGAATAAATTTAGTCAAGATTAGAATTCAGCCTGTATCCTTGACGGCCTAGCCTATCATTTCTCCAGTACGTCACAATAAGTAGTTGTGTAATTAACCCTCGTATGCTAAACATATTAGCTGTAGCGTTCCGGGAAATTAAAAATATTTATATTTATCAATCTTAAAATACTTTATCTTTGTTATCTTCGTATACACAGAAACGAAAACCAAATCAACAACTTAGAAATTCCTTTTCAGTGGATGTCTCATTTGATATTCCTTTATATTCCCAGGAGATAAACAATTATTTGTTAGAACAGATTTTTGAAGCATGCACTCTTGATAAACTCATAAAGTCAACTCTCCAAGCGAAAAAACTGTTAATTGGATCTAATAATCTCGTATGAATGTTTTAGGCTTTTGTACAGACTCGTTTAATAACTTGATACTAGAATAAAACTAATTGCATTTTAATTATTTAAACTATTCCTGGGTTGTTATTCTTAATAAATCTGGACTTAAGAATAATTATTATAAGTAAGGAATGGAAAGGCTTACAGCTAAAACATACTGAAATTTATAAGTTAATATTTTAAATTTAAAAAAAAATTGATAACATGTCAGAATTATAAAGGGGAACCTAAGTCAACTTGTCGGAATATGAAGCGTTGCTTTCATAAATAATCATTTAATGCTTTTCTAAAATTTGATCTCAACTGAAAACTTGAGCATAAACAAGTAGGAAATTAACTACAGAATAAAGTGTTGTGATGAATGGATGATAGTGAATATCTATATAAATAATTTGATTCGTATCTATTAGTATATCACCTAAATACTTTAATACTTTAAAGGGACAAAACTAGATAATTATTTTAGTACTAATAAACAACTCGTTAAAATTTCATTTTAAAAGGAGTAGAATTTTCTTATTTTAAATGGATATTTTTGTTTATTTTATATTCTATCTTATTGCACATCTGGAACTTAGTGGTTCTCGTTAATGCGATGTAAAAAAGGGAGGAATGTGCTGATGAAATATAGGAACTTACAATGTTCATTATTACTATATTTTAAAAAGATAATTATTTAAAAATACATTCAATTGCTGTCAGCGAAAGCAAAAGAAATATCTTGATCCATTCTTACGGTTCAATTGTTGGTTAAGTATAATCTAGGACACACAAACTTTGCTTTCCTAAACATGTTTGTGTCTATTCTAATTTCAATAAACTTTTTACAATAATGAACGCGTATTATTTTTGCATGGTCTTCCAGCGGGGCTGTAGCCAGAAAATATTTTCTGGGGGGACCTGATTGATACTGTTATCGTAATCCTTGATCATAGCATTTACGAACAACGAATTCTCAATATTTTGGCCTCACCTTTTTATTTCTGTTTTAGAAAATACCAGACGCTTATTTTTAATAGTACCGGTTACCAAACCTGTGAGTAGTTATGCTTGAATTAAGGATTAGGAAGTTTCAAACTATCCAAACTAAGTATAAAATCGACGGGATTTATAATAATCTTTAAACTGTATGTTATTATTGCCTTTTCTTCAGTTTTACACAAACCATTAATGATAACAGTATATATACTTAAAGAAAAAAAAACTGAATCGCATTTGTTTACTTCTGAAAATTTAAAATATATTTTAAATATGAAAAATTAATAAAAAAAATTATAGCTAGAAAGTTTAATCGTATTTTAATTTAATCCGATTTAAATTGTAATGTTTTATTTTTTCTTTAAAAAAACTTATACATTTCTGCATCAAATATAAAACTAGAAAAAAAGTTCTTAATGATGCTGAAAATACCACCTTTTACGAAACAAAATTCAAAACGCAGATGTTAGATTAATTCTTGACCTTAGTCATGAAATGCTATAATCAACATCATCCAAAAATCAAACTTAAAACAACCACTTTGAGAAAAGAAAATGCCATTTTTTCACTAGAGCAGGAATTCTATTGATTTTTTCTATCTAGATGGTAAAAATAGGTTTGATAGAATACTTTTGGCATATGTTCGAAAGTAACATAATAGATTCATGGCTTTTGCTTTTGAGATATTTCATGCAGAATTCGGGATCTACCTGAATTTTATGGCTTATTTACAAAAAATGTTTTAGATAAAATTGCTTAACTTTAGAATTACAACAAAATTCCGCTTTGGCCCTGTGTCATAAAATGAAATGTTTCTAAAATTTAATAAAGTATTTTAATAAAAATATGCAAATCCTAACTTCAATATTTCTTTACTAACGTGCCTTGCTAGGTTACTTGTGAACGTGAACAGAAATTTCGAAGTATATATTAATAATAAACATATATCAATTAATTCCTCTTAAATCTACCAGAAAAAATCCAAAGCTTTTTCTGGATGTTTTGAAGTAATTTACTTGTGACGTAATCTATTATTCGTCAAATTTTTTATTTTTTACTACTGTACTGATATCCCTGGCCAAAAAATATTTTGTTTTTCCATCCCTAAACTTTCTACTCTTTAGTGACTGTGTTATGAACTCACGAATCCACCATTTTATCCCCGTCTTTCATCTTTTAGTTGTTTTTATGTTCTGCTCGTTGTCAATTTCTCTGCTTACTGTAAGAAATCTCTGGATTAGTCCGGGCCCAGGCGATCCAGTTGCCCTACCATCCTGAAGGTCCTGAAGGTGACGTAATCAGATACGGCACGTAGTTTATTTAAACAGGAGTTCACAAAACAAATTTCTAAAGTAAAAATAGGAAATACGAAGTAACTTACTAGTTAAAATAGGTTTGCGATTTCCCAAGGAAAACAATGAAGCTAAAAGAAAACAAGTTCTCATAGGTTTAAAAAAATGTAACATTTTATCTCTTACTATAGAGTGTAATAAAACTAATGTTACTTATAATATAGCCATAAGCATTGATTACAAGATAGTCGAGTACAATATTTGTAATTTAAATCCACTCGCCTTTTATTAAGAAAAACATATCAATAACTTGTTTATTGAATTTAGGTATACTATTTCTTCAATCCATAACATGAATAGAGCACAAAATATACCCAAATAAGTTCAAGATATATTTTCAGTAAAAATAAAACCAATCACAGAATAAAAATTAATAATTAAAACTTAGATAACATTTTAAAAATCACCCAATGCTTGAACTTTAAAGTTTTTAAAGAATTGATTTAATTATACTTCGGTGTATAGTGTTATAATAATATTAACACATTACAAAAGCGCTTTGAAAAATTTGCTGTCCCCTTAAAGTTTTATAGAAAAAAAACTTAAGATTTAGCTTAAGAGCAAAATGCCACACAGCTGCGAAATTTAGTAAAGCATCTTTCACAGTGAAACAGGCTTTATTTAAAAACCCCAATGAAAAGAAAATTGATTTTTCGACCTATTTTGAATGAACTATTTTCTTAATTTTATCTGATCTTTTATTAGAAAATTGTTCTTGATATTTTGTTATGCCCTGAATGGAAATAACTTTTTCCCCAACTATTGGAAGTAAACCGGGAATGAACTCTTTGAAATATAATCTCCGTTGCTACTGACAACCTTGGTAAGTAGTAAGCTACTTTAAGAAAAAAAAAAGAGTAAAATTTTAAATCTAGAGGGAAATAGTTTATCTGATACTTTATAACCTCTACATTTTAAATATACTTTAAAAAGCAGTACGTAAGAGCAATGCATCTTTGATCGAGTAAATGATCTTTCTTGAAAATTCCAGTATTCTGTGTTTCTGTAACACTGGTTCTGTGTTTCTGTAAGTCTATCCGAAATAAATATTTGTACATAAGCATTAATTTTAACTCTTTAGCGATGAAAACCAGCTTATTGTTGGGACTAAAGTCAACTAAGCATGTTCTCCTTCCTACTTGACACTGGGGTAAACTTTTAATATTCCCATCCCATAGAACTAATG
Source organism: Pardosa pseudoannulata (assembly GCA_032207245.1). Taxonomy (NCBI): domain Eukaryota; kingdom Metazoa; phylum Arthropoda; class Arachnida; order Araneae; family Lycosidae; genus Pardosa; species Pardosa pseudoannulata. The sequence goes on along the minus strand of CM063502.1, from coordinate 79,235,399 downwards.
ATTTTAATGTTATTTCCTATTTCTGATAAAAGTGGAAATTAGACAAGAATATAATATTTGGAAATAGAGAAAACTGAACGCGCAATGTATGTGGCAATTTACAGACTATCTTTTATTTAAAAATGAACCTGACCACTTATCCTAATTTAAAGAATTTTCCGGAACGTGTAATCTAAAATATCAACTATTCGCAAATGTTTATTGGGGATTTATTGCTATGAATCGTAATTTTATAACTATTTAAATATTTGAATATAAAACAATTAGAGAAGCATTTTTTCTTTCAATGATATCATTCACTACTTTAATTAAACAGTATATGTATATAGGTATACTAGCATATAGTCCGTCTTAAGACGGGATCAGTAAATTTTTTAATTTTCCAGAATTGTGAAGTACCCTATGAGGCAGGTAAAAAATGGTTTGCTTTCTGGCTGAGAATTATCTGATACACGCTCAATAATTTGTTTATCTTTATTGGCCGTATGTTAGTTGCCAACTTTGATTTATCTTGTTATATTACGTGATAGGATGGATAGCAGAGGTTTTAATATTGACAGGGATTATTTGGCTGCATATATGAATGATGTCCCAAATTTAGTGAATAGATTTCAAACCGAGTAGTTATGTATAAAAAGCAAAAACAAACAAACAAACTTAATTTTCAAAGATATATAACTTAAACGCTAGATATTTATTAGTCTGGGAAATAGACTTCTAGAGTTTTATGAAAAGAATTTGTTGTTAATACCAGTGATAAAATTTTCATTGCAACAAAAATAATCCATGATTAAATTTAAAGTTATCACATATGTACCTAATCTATTATTTAAGCCAAATATAAAAGAAAGTTATTTACGTAATATCTAAATTCAGTGATAAAACGTATGAAATTAATGGAGACGATATTTAAATAACTTAAAATAAGAAAAGATTAAATGAGATAATTAAAGGAATGACGGCATAAGGCTAGAAGAAAATGTTAATTTTACCTATTTATTATGTGATAAATTGTTATTTTAAATCACCTGCTACCGTGGAAAATAAGATTTGAAATATTAACATTAAATGCTAGAAAAGGGGGTGAAGGAGTGGATTTTGAACATTTTAAAGACGACAGTACTTTTTGCTGTGATATGAAGCATATTTATACCAATTTATTTTAGAATCGGATCGATAGTTTAGGAGAAGATAAGCTTTATTAGCTTTGAATTTTTCTAACTCTAACTCATCAAGAATTCTATATGGATGCATCTATCCATACCAGGTCCAACTGCTTCATAAATTCGAGGACAGACGGACAGATAACTTAGGCTATTATTATATAGGATTAGTATTATAATCATTTTACCGATTTTAAAGATCAAAGAGTTTTAAAAAATAGCAACTTACGAAAAAATCGTATTCTAATTTAAAGAAAGATTTACAGGTTTAAAAACCTTGATGTTTGATTCTTCATAACTTCTTTTGATATTACCTGGCAAGTCAGTAATAAATTCTAAATACATTTGTACTTTAAAGAATTGTGTAGCTTGGTTTTAATTAAAACCTGGTCTCCAGTGTTACAATTTCAGACTAAAGTGTCTGAATTATTCCAGACGAGCGTTCCTACAAAATAACACAAAATCCATTCAGGCACTTAAATTTCTAGTATTTTTCCAAAGATTTTTCTATTTGAATTAACTAAAAGGGTATCAAAATAAATATACAGAACAGGTAATCCTCAATTTAACAACCTATTTGAATAACTACCGCTCGCATTTACAACCAATCGAGTTTCGTCCTTCGGGAGATTCTCCGTCTTTTTCCAAGCGGTTGTAGCAACAGAAAATAACGTAGTAACCCTTCTATTTTTTTTAATCGTTCAGCATTTTCTTTTGCATTTAAAACATTAAATTGGTTTGGAATTACTTGCCAGTCTCTAAAAATATGAAAAAAAATGGATACAAATTGTTGCCAAATCATTTGACAATTTTGAACACACTGATTTAATTAATTCAAGGAATTAATTTAGAAATTCAAGAGGAATACTTTGCTTAATTTGTGTAGTATGTCTATAGAGAGCTAACAAATGAATTGTTAATAGCTGGAAGCAATACAGTATTTGTAAGATAAAAAATAGGAAAGAAAAAAGTGTAAAAGAGTTCATGGTACATGGATTAGCTGCTGTGATCTCCCAAATTAATTCGGCTATATAGGAACTTAACACATTGTATGCGGGGCACGTACTAGTACGTTTTCGGACGATTGATACTGGAGCGCGAGTCACGTCCTAGTACGGGTAAGGGTAACAACATGGTTTGTTTGTGGATACAAAAATAATAAAGTATTTACATTAAAACGAAGCCGAATGCTCTTGTCTACTACATAGATTCTGGAAAAATTTAGACAAATAGAAACTAGTTTTTACATCAGTCGATGCAGAACCACAGAACGGGAAAAAATTAAAACTATACACTACTATTTTTATTTGATCTTTCATACTTATGATGCTATTATAAATTTATCCACTAAAAAATATATTTTTTGTTTACAAAAATCTTATGGCTGTTTATATATTTGTTTATATATTTCAATAGAAAATACGAAAAGTTGGTTAAAAAGTTAAATAATTTTCGATCTATTGAGATTTAACTGAATAACTAAATTTACTCCCGATCCCGGTAGAATTCCTCTGCGATGTGTACCCGCATACAATGTGCTAAGACACCCTTGAAAAATACAATTTGTTTTACCGTCGTCATCTTGCTCAACTGGATATTCTTCAAGTCCAGATAACCAAATAAATCGGTACATCTGCATATTCCTTATGATTAAATTTGATGTTTATTGTATGAATATTAAAATGTTATGAGTTTCAATGCTTTAATATTTTCGGTGTAAACTCGTTGCTTATCGACCAATTCGTTTAAAGATGTACTCGTTGGACTAGAATGCAGTTCTAAGGTTAGGAGTACCTGTAGTTGACAACGGCAGATTCTTTATCTCTGGTTTCTGCTACTTTTAAGAGGATTAAATAAGCATTTACTTTCCAATTTTCTTTTTAAAACATATTACATACTGCAAATTTTTCAATTCCCTAACCACTGATAGTTTTTATGTCCCATATCAGTCAAATATCAGTAAAATGCTATAAAATAATACATTCATAAAGTATTAAATTAATAAGTATTGATTCCGAGAAAGAGTCAGTCGCATACATTATTACTTTTTCAATAAGATTGTATCTCTGTAACAGCACATGATAAATCAAGTGATCTTAGTGTCTGTTGATGCAAACTTAATCAACTGTCATTAACTGAGTGTATTCATGATTCAACAGAAATCATTTGAAATTTAAGCAAATGCTATAAGATAACTAACACTGATTCAAATACTCTTCTAGAGAAATAGCTGTTATATAAACTTTACTTTAAGTAGGTATAGTTTTCAGTATCATTAACAGCGCAGAATAGGCTAAAATTTTGAATCGAAAATACAGAATTTTAGCTAGCGCAATGCCAAGAAAATGCCTGAGAATGACAAAATGTCCTTTCAAAAGCTTCCTAGTAAAATAAAAGCGTTTAAAACTGTATTTGGCACACAGCTGTAAAAACAGCCACATTTGAGAAGATGGGCTACATTGTTTAAAAGAGTATTAATAAAAACAAATATGCTGACGATTTATTAATATAGTAATAAAGTTAGTAAAACATGAAATAAACATTAAATCTTTGAAAATATTGTATTACACAGCTCAAAGTATAGTTTGAAAGAAGTTTTGTAAAGTGTATACATAAGATTGGCCTAAAAGAAATTCATAACCACTCCGTCCTAAAGTTTAAAAAAAAATAGAAAAGAAAAACCCTCATTGTTAAATACATTAATATATTACCATTTATAGTTATTTTACTACTTGATATTTAAGAATGAATATTGTTGAAAACTTATTCATATAGATTTGAAAATTTGCTACCATTGCAAAATCCATTTGCAAGTTTGATTTTTTTTTACAACTTAAAAAAATATCTATCCCTTTTAAAAGCGCTAGAACTCATTTAGTTATTTTTTTAAACTTTCGTTATATGTGGTGGAACTTTAATTATTATGAAAACTTTCTTGAACAAAATATAAAAATGCGTTAAAATTTTTCGTTAAATAAAGAATATCTCTTTGGAGCTGATTTTCGAATGAGAGATAAGAGGGGTTAATTTAAAGCATTTTGAATGCCAAATACTAATATAAAAGCTTTTGTAGAGACTCTGTACAAAAAAAAGGCTATGACAAAAGAAATGTTTATATATCAACAAAGCATATTGAATTTTTAAATCTGTGTTAACAAATATAGATTAGGTTAAACACGTTTTGCGTTTTTGAATCGTCGTAAGATACTGTAGGTTCCTTATATTACTAGAGACTTCAATATCTCCTGTTACACTTGGAAGTAAGTTTTATTTTGTTATTTTCCTTTTAAGATAGAGAAAATAATTACCTTATACTGAAACATTCCTGGATTCCTATTTTCTTCAATATTTTTGTGGAAAGAAGCAATAAATTTCCAAATTATATTTTACTCTATAGAGATAAAATAGAAATCTCGGTATAAATTTAAATTGAAAATTTTACATTTTGTAGATTCATAGTTGATTATGGTTTGGTTTGGTTTGATTTGAAGCGCTATGGTCTACTTTTTTGCAACATGAGGACTAATGAGACCGGGACCTACTGCTCAAAGTCGATTTCGAACGACTACGGACATTCATACCACAATGGAAATTCACAGCGAGGTATACAGTGTTATAAAGATTATAGTTAATGTTAATATACAATAAATTTTCATTTAGATAAATATTAAAGATGTTCTTACTGGATACAATATTATATTCTAGAGATGGACTCGCATGTGGTCAATGAGAGCTTCACTCCCATTTTTCTATTTATTATAAACCCCATTTTTCTTCTATAGTATTATAGATAAGTAGAAATTTAATTAATTGGTTGTATAATCTCACAAGTTAAAATACATATGTCCAGAAAATATAAGATTCTAAATTTTTAACAAAAAATATTAATAAGAAGTATAACATTTATGGAAGATCTTTGGTCAATTTTTTTTTAATTCGGTAAAGAACGTGCAAAAACGTTCGCTTCAGATCTTGCGCAAGAAAATCAATCGGCGTTATTGCTGAGCAACAGTTCACGCCCCGGAGTGTGATATAATGCGACTTCCCAGTGCTCTGTTACGCGCTAGCGAGGGAAGAGCATGGCTTCAGCGTTGTTTAAAGGAATAAATTCCCAGATAGCATGCATACTTGCAGCAAGTTTGATTTTTTCTGGGTAATATCTTGTCATAACAAACTCGAAGCGACAAACTTGCAGCAAAACTCCTGCAAGTTAGACGGCACATAAAGCGACCACTCCTTTGCAGAACTGTGGCAACTTTGTCATGATAACCGTGAAGCAAGCTAAAATTCTTAGACTTGCTGCAGTCTTGTTTCAAACATGTAGACTTGTCATGGTGAACTTGCTGCAAGTTTGCAGGCTTAATAAGCAAGACTGCTGTAAGTTTGCCGCAAACTAAATTTGCTATCTGGGTTGGATTCTGGGAACATTATTCTTCTATGTCAAGGCAATGACTACACAGGCCAACGATGAAAAAAATACAAGGGATGTGACAACTGAACTTAACGTATTTTTTAGTACTGATTTTGAAAAGAATCATTAAAAATGTCTATCACGTCACATTTTTTTGAAAAATACAATTTTATGTGTTTTTTTATAAATATTTCTCACGTATTTTGCTTTGATATTTTCCTTTGTGTTTTAACATTTTACCGGGGTGAAACGAAAACAAAAGCGCAATTAGTATTTTAGGGCTTTTAAAGCTTCAATGTTGATCCAGATCACCGATTAGACAGATTCCTGGGGGCGCGCGAGCCTGGAAACACGTAATGTCCCTCTTCATCATCCCTCCCTCCCGTCGCAATCGCTGTCAACCTATAGCGACGCTCGAATCCTTATTAGTGACCTCATATAAATACCAGTATACTTCCTCATATAAATACCGGTATACTCTGTGAAAATGGCTTCAAGTTCGAGAAGCTGTGAAAATATTCCTGATGACTTTTGCTACATTTGCAGCGAATATAGTGTCATTAAAAATAGCAAGAGGAACATCACAGGGTATGTAACACAGCTTTATTTTGCATATTTTGGCATGAAACTTGGAGACCAAGACAAATCGGGCTCCTCATAAAGTTTGTGGTCAGTGTGTCAATGATTTAAGTTCATGGTTCAAAGGAAAGAAGACTGCCTTACGATTCCGAATTCCAATGGAGGGAGCCAAAAAACCACTTTGATGACTGTTAATTTTATTCTTGCATACCCGTAGATATAATAGAAAAAATTTCAAGCTAATATCGTACCCTACAAACATTCCTTTGGCCATACGCGCCGTTCCTCATGGACCTGATGTGCCAGTGCCTTTGCCTCCGACAGAATTACCAGTTTTTTCTTCCCAATCTTCTGACTCTGAACATCCCGAAGTTAAAGAATCCGATACAGAATATAACCCCTTTAAAGACAACTCCCCTAGGCTTTTCTCTGAGGTTGAATTTAATGATTTGACAAGAGATCTGGGCACTTCTAAAGAGGCAGCTCAATTATTAGGCTCCAAATTGAAAGAATTGGCCAAAGGAACCACTTTTTATTGGTACAGGAAACATGAAAAGGAATTTATTCAGTATTTTGACGAAGACGAGAACCTTTTTTATTGCTCAGATGTTCCTGGATTGATGAGAAAATTTAAGATTCCCTACAATAAAGACGAATGGAAGCTTTTTAGAGATTCGTAAAAAAGGAGACTTAAAGCTGTCCTACTTCATCAAGGAAACCAATGGGCGTCTGTGCCAGTTGGATACTAGGTGCATTTAAAAGAAAGGCATGAAAACCTAGCTCTCGTTCTCAACAAAATAAAATATGACAACCACAGCTGGATAATTTGCGGTGATTTAAAAATCATCACATGCTTCTCGGGCAACAACACGGGAATACAAAATTTCCGTGTTTTATTTGTGAGTGGGACAGCCGTGACAAAACACAACATTGGGTCAGAAAAGATTGGCCCAAAAGGCAGAATCTTGTGCCAGGCACCAACAATGTAATTCGAGAAAGCTTGGTTGATCCAAAAAATATTATTACCCCCCCCCTCACATAAAATTAGGTATTTTGAAGCAGCTTGTTAAGGCTCTTCCAAAAGATGGTGATTGCTTTAACTATATGTGCAAAAAGTTTCCTGGATTATCTGAAGCCAAATTGAAAGAAGGAGTCTTCGTAGGATCAGATATCCGAAAACTTATTAGGGATAATAAATTTAAGACAACTATGATATTAAAGGAAAGAGAAGCTTGGGTTACCTTCAAAGATGTTCTGGGCAATCACAAAGATCCCAAATTTAAAACAATTGTTGGCAACATGCTAGACAAATTTCAAGTGTTGGGTTGCTCCATGAGTGTAAAATTGCATTTCCTCCAATCGCATTTTGACTTTTTCCCCGAAAATTTAGGATCCGTCAGCGAAGAACAGGGAGAAAGGTTCCACCAAGACATCAAGGATATGGAGAGAAAATATCAAGGTAGGTGGAATAAGAATATGCTTGCCGACTATTGTTGGATGTTAGCAAGAGATGAAGATAAGATTGAACGTAAAAGAAGAACGTCAAAAAGAAATTTTAAAGGGAAAAAAATGTACGTAACTATATTTAAATGTCTTTGTTTCGTATTGAGATTCAAATATATTTCAAACTTACATTTATTTCATGCATAAACCTTAATAAAACGTAAAAACAGGTTGTTGGGGGTTTTTCTAGGAGTGTTTTGTTATAAAATTAATGTAAAAAATTTAATAACGAGGGAACTTATTGTCTCCCCCTGGTGCGGCTCATGCGTTCTGGTTGAGATGTTTTTCATTCTTTATATACAAAATGTATACATTTTTAATTTTAATTGTTGTTTAAAAACTAATATGCCTCATCATAAACAGATTACATAAACTCACATGAATAGATAAAACACACTGTTGCCGGTCAGTACAAGCAAACAGTTCGAGAGCATTTTTTCCATATAGAACATTACCAGTAATATGTATATCAGTTTTACAAAAAATCCTGACGTGATGGGAAAAAATGGAGGTCATTTTCGAAATCAGCATACCAAATAACTTATAAATAAGGAAAAACTTCTCTTGTATTTTTTAAAAATTTCAATTTCGCAGGCCTGTGCTATCAATACTTCTTCACCTTAACACAGCCTAAGTCTTTCTTCAATATTGCAAAATTAAAATCCACCGCATCTCCGCAGCCGTCGTTCACCGCAGTGTCGTACACCACGGGCCATAGTGGTGAACCACATTTGCCACGTCGCTGATTTTGTATAGTGCGATTATGGCATACACGGTATACTTTTACCACGACAACCCGCTTTACAAAATTAGCCGTTTCGGAAATGCTTCCACCTCTAACCCGAAAGCCAATGATCATGCCCTTTTGGACGTCGGATAAATCTCTCCATTTCTGCATGACTACAAGAACTGAAATGTTTTCCGAATGCCTACAACACACTTTATATATTCACTAAATTTGCTGATGACACGTGCATTCTGTGATTTGTTATTTAACGTTGACGTTAAAAAACAGTCGGTGGTCACATTAACATAACTGGACTATATATATAATAAAGCCTCAACTAAAGTATAATTCATTCTATTTAAATATGACTTTTCTTTTTAAATTCACAACCAAAATAAAAGTCTGGTATCTAAAATGTAATTCTAACATAAGTATACTATAAATCCTAGGGTGTGTTCAAAATACCAATAACTTTGGATTGCTGTCAAATTTCTAGATAATATTTGATGTGGTACATATATTTGACACATCAGGTGCAGTAGATTCCCTAAAGGGAATTTCTGATTTGATTTGACTGTTTTAGTCTCCTCGATAGCTTATCCATGATGCATTCTCTGCTTTCAGTGTAGGCACTCGTCATTTACTTGACTGAATAATAATCGAATAGCTAACAATCGAAAACCATCTGTAGATATAGAGTAATAATATTTAGGATATTTACTTGAAATTGTCTTTACCTTAAAGGTATCAATCTGATTAACCCTCAAGTAGGAAAGCATTCAGAGTAGTGATTTTGGTCAACCATTCAACTCACTTTATCATGAAAATCAATTATTCCAGTTTTTCTTTTTAACACACTGTGTGCGAGTACATTTTGCAGTGGAATTGTACCGAGAGCGGTCGTTTTGAGCGTAAATTTAGTTATTCAGTTAAATCTCAATAGATCGAAAATTATTTAATTTTTTAACAAACATTTCGTATTTTATATTGAAATATATAAACAAATATATAGACAAATAAACAAATATATGTATATAAATACAAATATATATATATATATATATATATATATATATATATATATATATATATATATAATATAAACATACATATATATAATATCATTTTCGCAAGGATAAATAAAAAGTTAATTTTAAATCTAAATTGATTTTTTTAATCAACCTTCCCGTTCTGTGGTTCCGCATCGACTGATATAAAAACTAGTTTTTATTTGTCTAAATTTTTCCAGAACCTATGTAGTAGACAAGAACATTCGGCTTCGTTTTCCTGTATATACCGTTATTTTTGTACCCACAAACAAACCGTGTCGTTACACTAACCCGTACTAGTACGTGACCCGCGCTCAAGTATCAATCGTCAGAAAATGTACTAATGCGTGTCCCGCATACAATTTGTTAAAAGAGAGGTAAATTTAGAATCCAGTAAAATGTTTCCACACCTGTACGTACTGCTCAAAACTTACGCATAAAATAAGCCATCCAACCACAAAAACTATAGATTATAAATTAATTCAAGATGTTAAATCTAATTTCGGTATTAGTGAGATCTTTTGAAGCATATACTTGATTTTCTTCATTAGTCTCTTAAATCTTTAATGTAACTATATTAATATATAATCATGCAAATAATTAGGCAAACACTTTTTTACGTTGATCTATCAGGGCTAAGGCATTTGAACATTTAAATTAGTGATCACCAAAGTGGTAATGTAAAACAGAAAGCACTGAAACGTTCACATGAAGTATAAGTTCCAAGACACAATTTAAAGATTCTTTTAACGCTCATATTTAAATACCGGGTGATAGTCTCCTAAATTTTTCAGTACACTACGCACTTAGTTCCCCTCTCCCCAATTGCAATATTTCTACTATAATAATAATCATGCAAATAAATCAAAACGTTCTATTCGAGAAGTAAAATACTTCACAAAAAACATACAAATTAAACAAAAATTTTAGAAATAGAAATATTTAGAAAAATGATGAGCTTGTCAATTCCTACATTTTTCAAATCTTGAAAAATGGCTCGATTTAGCTACTCTTTATTGCAGTTATTTAGTCTTTATTGCAGTGACAGCTGAAAATCCAGCTGTCGCATACATATGATGTTGCAGAGGTATTAAGAATACTTAGCTTTTTTTTATTTTAAGGTGGAGGCTTAATTTTGAATGAAATTTTGAAAATTCCAATAATTCTCCGCAAACAAGTTTTCTTGTCAGTCTGTTGTCGCAAGAATTCAATTAATTTATTTTTGTAAAATATTTAGGAAATATAATTTAAAGAAACAAAATAAATATATTAACACATTGTATGCTGTTCTCATTGTATGGTTAGCTTCTTTGATCACCCAAATTAATTCGGCTATATAGAAACGTAACACATTGTATGCGGAACACGTACTAGTACATTTTCTGACGATTGATATTTGAGTGCAGGTCACGTACTAGTACGTTTTCTGACGACTGATACTTAAACGCGGGACACGTACTAGTACGGATTAGTGTAACAACATGATTTGTTTGTGGGTACAAAAATAACGGTATAAACAGGAAAACGAAGCCGAATGTTCTTGTCTACTACATAGATTCTGGAAAAATTTAGACGTCGTATACAATTCCACAAAGACGAAAAATATTAAATACAAAAAACTTTTATTTGAAGTCGCATTGGAATAGGTAACTGATCAATTACCTGAAACTAACATTCCAGATTCAGGGCTACCCACATCTAGTACACAAAGGGCACCTAAATATGACCCTCTTGGAAGATTATCATTGGATATGCGGAAACATATTTTAGAGAAAAATGTTACTACTAGGAAGAAGAAAAAGATGCAAAGACAATGTCGTGTGTGTGCTGTGAAAAAAGTGCGGAGTGAAACATCTTACATATTCAATTTTTACCGTGGACCTCTTCATAGAGGAAAATGCTTTGAACGTTACCACACTATAAAACATTATTAGTTTTATGATTGCTCTTTTCATTTTTTTATAATGTAAAAATGTTTATATATAACATAATTCGAAAAAATTAAAACTGTATACTACTATTGTTATTTGATATTTGATATTTACGATACTATTATAAATTTATCCACTAAAAATATGTATTTTTTGTTTACAAAAATCTTATGGTTGTTATTTATATATTTCTATTTATATATATATATATATATATATATATATATATATATATATATATATAATCTTTTAATATAAATAACGAAAATTTGGTTAAAAGTTTAAATAATTTTCGATCTATTGAGATTTAACTGAATAACTAAATTTACGCGCAAAACGCCCGCTCCCGGTACAATTCCGCTGCAAAATGTACCCGCTCACAATGTGTTAATAATCACATGAGGGAAAAATATGCTCGAGCATTCAACGCGTCTTGTCTTCATTAAGGGAGGCCAGGATCAATTTTTGCTGCCCCTGGCCTGCCTTCATGGAGCCGCAGGGGCCACAGCGCACAGTTTGAGAATCTCTGCAGTGCGATAAAAAAAAAATATACTTTTTATGCCTTTTGCTTAGCAACACATTTGAATATAAATTTTCCCACGGATATGATCAATAAAAATAAAATACAACTAACATTCAAAGAAAAAATCACTATTTACGTCGTCCAAAACAAATTTTCCTTGAAACCCCTTTCCACGCAAATGATCTCTGAAATTTGCGATGATTAACTGATTGGATCGTGATTATCGAGACACCTACAAATAACGAACCGTACAATCATTATTGAAGGCAGTAATAAATAAAACAAAACAAAAACCACGAAATACTTCCTAATTGCAAACAGGAAGAAATTGAACGGCACGAATATCGCTTTCGATTCGCTAGTGTCTAGTTGTTCACCTTCAACACCTTCATGTCTCGAATTGTGGGAGGTATTTGTGTGCACCAATGTGGAACATCGATGATAGCTAAAAGGCAGGTTAGGAATACTCCCCCGAGCTATCGAAAATCTTCAAACTTCTCCGCCATTTATCTAACCTGTAAGGGGGTGGAGTTTTTCATCGGATACTCCGTGTTTTTCTTCAGCCTCCATAACCCGCTGGTCAAACAACCTTTTCACTCTTGTGGACGATAACATTACTCAACTCGAGAGAGCTAAAGATACAAGAGGTGTGGAGAACGGGCACGGAAAAGCACTTTGGGTCGTCTCTGTGGCTAAGCTGAGTCTATGCCTTAAAACACCCGGAGTTGTTTTCATATTATGCAACTGCACGTGAGAAAAAACTCATTTGGGAAGTAATGACTGGAAGAATTTCGCTTCAACAGTATTTATGAATTTGACAAATGCCGTAATTTTTTGCACTACATTGTTTGCATCGGACGATTGAATGACCTGCAAAACTACTCCTCTTCAAAAAGGAAATGTTTTCTTCGATAGCAAGTGAATATGTGAGAGATTAAGTGAAATGATTAACAAGATAATTTTTCGAAATTTCCATGTGAGTTTTGTGCACAAGTGAATTTGAAATACAAGTAAATTAAGTGAGAATATTAAGCATCAAGCGAGGTATTTATTTAAAACTTTTTATATTCATTAACTGACGAAGTTAAACTGTATTTTATTTTATCAATTTAGTAAATTTTACTATCTATCTTTCTTCAAATATATTTTTGTGAACAGATTATATTAAAAACTATCCCATTCATCCTCAAGCGGTATAGTTGAATAATATCATTGGTAAATTTGAAAAAAAAATTGTTTTGAGAATTAGGGAGGAAGGTTTCAAAGATACAGAAAATCTCTAAATTTAATCGGTTTTTATGTAAGATATCTAACGAAATTATATTTTCGATCCTTACAGAGTCGTATATGCAAGACAATTAAATGTATATATTTATATATGTTTAGCGTCTGTTCAAAAAATTGTTTTGCTGTAAAGTTCTTGAATTATATTATTGGAGCAATCTTTTTGAATTTTCTTCAGAGGTGAAATTTATCCAAACTTTTTGAATAGCGTTATTTTATGAAAAGAAATTTCATTATTGTTATGATAAGCAGAATTCATATGAAACTATCTTGTTATGTTAAACTAGAAGGTGCTTTTGTACTAAAACTAGATAAAGAGACAAATTTTTCTTTTCAGTTTCCATTTTGATTAGAGACGTGCATAATTTGAATGCCAAATTAAATAAGTCATTGTTCGATTACAATTCAGCCTTTTTTAATAAAAAAAAAATCAAACTCTTCTTAAAAGCTTGCTGAAAAATCCAACAAAACAATCTCAGGCTAAACACCAGAAAGATATTATTCGCACTTGCAGTATTTCTCCAAAAAGGATTACAATAAGCTCCGTGGCAAAAGAAAAATTTTAAAAGGATTTTTCTCTGTCCACGAAGAGAACGCAAAGTTTTTGTTGAAAGCCTAATGTAATGACTTAGGACGAAATATTTTTTATAACGCTAAAATTCAGCATTACGTGGACTTTTCTCAGGAAATAAAGGATAACGCTACGGTATAAGATAATTACGAGATAAAAGAAAAAATTATTCTTCGCCTTCAGAGCATCATTTTTGGCAAAGAGAACATTTCAAGTAGGACCCGCAGGGGATTTTAAATGTATAGAATATCGAGTAAAAAGCACTGAGAATACATTTCATTTCTTTCGGCGAGTACTTTGATTATATGATTCTTGGTAAGAACTTGTTTTTCATTGTCTTCATATTTTTCTTTTTGTGTAAAAAGAGAGCAATTTTAAATAAGTACAAGGAGACAAATGATTTCAGAAAGAAAATTCATTCAGGGACTTGTAATAAAAAACCACTTAAAAAGAACTTTGCTTTGAACTGAAAAATTCAAGAATAAATTTCGAAGGTATTTTTCTCGCTATGAAGGTACAGCTTTTACTAAACTGTGTTTTTTAATATCAGCATTTAAGTGTGTTAATACTTTTTATCCCTATTTCTCAATGTCATGAACTTCCCAAGAATCTATTTTTGTTGAGGAAGTGCTATACAGAGTTTAAAAAAAAATGACCTCAGAATTTGGTAATAGTAGCAATTCATTGACTTTTACTCATCATGATGATACAAGTGGTTTTACTATGAGTGATGGAGAATGCTTGGAAACACGAGTAAATATGGATTATAACAGTTCTTTCAGAATTAATGCCTCATCCAACAAGCCTGTCATATCTGTTGCACGGCGTAATGAAAGAGAGCGTAAACGTGTTCGCCTTGTCAATCAAGGTTTCGCAATACTTCGTGATCGTGTACCAAGAGATCGGTGCAGCCGAGGAAGACGTTCCAGTAAAGTGGAAACTTTACGAGCTGCCATCATGTACATTAAACAACTTCAACAATTGCTATTAGAGAGTCAGATGCGATACCAGGAGCAAGATATGGCATCCTGTTACACTTACGCCGGTGAGGATTCCTACCTCAGTTCTCCAGTGCCTTCAGTTTGTGATAATTATAGCTTGAATAATGGATATCAACAAGCAATTCTTCAAGTACCGCCTTATTCTCATTTGAGTAGTGGCATCCAGTATGGTAATCAAGTTTGTGATCGGCATTTATCTGTTCCCTGGCTTTCATGATCGAACTTACAAGTGGAAGATAGCAAACTCTTTTTAAAAATGTTTAGTTTCATTTTTCTAAGTTACATTAAGTTTCTCATCAGAAACAAATCTTGGGGTTAAAACCCAGAAATGAGACGGTGATAATGAAAGTAAGTACAAGTCAAGATTTCAGTTAAATGCCATAAGTTCCTATATAAATTAGTCAGGGTCTAATTGCATATCTAATTAAATAAAAATGGATAAATCTTATTGAGCATGTCTCGTAGATCTTAACACTAAATCTACCAAGAGGGGTCAAATGACCCCATTTTTCGTTATTTTTGCCCTTATAAAAAGTGTCCGGTAGTTTTAGTATTAAAAATAAGAAGTTTCCACAACCAGAGTGAGTCAAGTCCATTTTTCTTTTACAAGATGAAATTATTTAATACGGTTAACTTGTTTTTTTATATGTGTGTATATGAATATATGTTTAAAAATACACTGGTTATTAAGAATTTTTTTAATTTAAATTTGCAGGATTTAATTATGAACCAGAAACTTTAGAATTCAAATTCTCTATACTTTTCCAAATGGACTTGTTTCAGTTTGTGAACCCTTCGTATGTAATTTAGATACGATTAATTGGTGGTCATCTTTTATCAAAACTATTAATAATTGCTTGATTTGAAAATTAATATATTAAGTTTACCGATACAACTTTTGTTTCATCTGAACAGAATTAGTAGATAATTATTACAGTCCAAAATGACAAACCCAAAAATTACATTAAAATAATCGGATAATGGATTTTAAATGTTCAATTCTTGTATATAAACCAAAATTATAGATGCTTTTATAATAAGAATATTCTTGAAAATCATTAAAATAAACCTTTTCAAACATCAATTTTCGGACCTATTTGAAATTTCTGATGAAAAGAAAATTTGTTATCGGGTTACTTATAGTAAAAATCTGTTTTGAATCTTTTTTTCAAAATTAAAAATGTTTTCACCTAATTTAAATGCTTTGTTTTTCATGGAATAAGGTAAATCAATTTCCAGCTGTATTTTGTTAGATAAATATAAAAACTACTTGTGTTCCTCAAATGGTTTCTTTACTGAAAGGTAATTAATTACAACCAGAGAACGTGGGATTATGTTATTGGACGACATATAAGCTCTTTCTATTAGATAACATTATATAAATAACATATTGATATCTACCATTAGTCAAGTTTTAGATATTAAATGTTTTAATATATATGTAATGCTTTGAATAGCTATATTTAAATGGTATCCATGTGATTACGTAACATATATATGATATGCAGTGTTATTAAAATGTGTTATACTTTTCTGATAACATTTTGAGTTAGTTTAAGACTTGTATTTTTTTCATATTTGTAAAAGGTTACTATTGATAACTGAGTCACGAGTTTGATGTATACATTTATACAAAAGTATAAAAATATAATTCCTTATGAGTAAAGACTTTTAAAAAAGTTTATGCCATCTCACTACCTTTAAATTGTCAAAAAAAAATATAAGAAGCCTCGGTTGTTTCTGTACAATTTGAAATAACTCCCAATTTAAAAAAAACTATAATTTAATTGCTTAAAAGTTAAAACGTATCAGATAATCAAAAGAAAATATATAGTAAAAATATTTCTTTACTCTCATTTTTCTCATAACAGGATTTTTCAACTTTGTGCGCTTGATTTGCTGTATACATTGTAATGAAATATTTCTGCTATATAAAATCACTTGAAAGCTTTAATTTGGACGTAAGTTCAAATATTCACGTGGTGAAAAAATCATATTTATAATATCCATAATTACAGGAAAATCTACTAGATATCTTATGGTATTAACTATCTACTTTTAAAAAATATGAGGTCTAGTAAATTATTGATTTTTGGGTTAAAGTTAACACTTTATAAAATATATTACAAATAATATCTTGTATATGTTTTTAAAATATTAATATATATATATATAGATATATATATATATATATATATATATAGTAAAATATTTCTTTACATTCATTTTTTCATAACAGGATTTTTCAACTTTGTGAACTTGATTTGCTGCATACATTTTAATAAAATATTTCTACTATATAAAATCACTTAAAAGCTTCAATTTGAACGTAAATTTAAAGATTCGGGTGGTAAAAAAAATTATATTTATAACATCCATAAATACAGAAAAATCTACTAGATATGGTATTATCTACTTTTAAAAAAATATGAGGTCTAGTAAATTATTGAATTTTAGGTTAAAGTTAACACTTTATAAAATATATTACAAATATTATCTTCCATTTATGTTTTTAAAATAATTCAGTAATCGCGTGCGGAAGAATGTAATCTGAATTTTAACTTTAAAGAGAGTTTCATCAATTTCTTATTCAGTTGCTATGTATTAAATTATATTTTCCCAAAGTTTATATGCTTTTTATTTGGCGTAAAAAATCTATCCTTTCAAAGAATAATTTATAAGATATGACAAGTCCAAAATTATTAAAAATTGTTTTTCGATCTCCTGTTTAAAGGTAGTGAGAGTACTTAACCCTGGTATGCATAATGTGGGTATTTTATACCAAAATGCAAATTTAATGCTAACATTTTCTCCCTCTTTTTTAAGTAGATGAATTAATTATATGAACCTTCTCGCTCCCTTATTTGAAGAAAAAGAAAAAATCATTTTGTGAATTGGTATACTTAAAAGGGTATTTTAGATTAGGTAGAAAAAAAATTTCATCAGGATCCTATTAAGTAAAATTTAAGGAGCCTCGTAAAAAACTTGACTAGCTGAAGGGAAGGACTGCAAATTAAACAATATGCAGCATTTAGATGATAAATTTTACACATATATAAATTTACAGGGTGTCTTTTAAGACTTTGAAAGCTACGTCTTTCCCTGGGTACTAAGAGTGGAGTTTTGAAAGGAATTTTTTTGGGACTGACGCTGTTCAAACAAAAAGTCCACAGTCAGTCCCTTTGGACAAACGTTGAGCTCAACGTTTTAAACTATGATCTTAAAATATAATAGCACGAGTAAGAACCTTCAGAAGCAATGCAATAGCGTAACCTAGTAATAAAATTGGCAGTTACAACATAAAGTGTTTCTCTATTAATGTTGGCAAAAGCATATGTAACGGACCTCAGGATGAGGTCTCCCTGCTTTTTGTAAATTAAGTCTTTCATGATAATATTCCAAAAATGTAATTCACATACATTCATAACTGGTGAATAAGGGGTCCATTGCAGTGCACTAAAATGACTGCTCGTATACTGATAATTTATCGCATTGAAAACATCATGCATTAATTTCTATTCCAACCTTCTATTCAATAAAATAATTATGCTATTTAAACGACTCATTTTAAGTTAATTCAAATATACTCTGTAAATTATTATAAATGGTATTTAAAAACTTACCACCGGGGAAGAGACAATCAAACACAAACAAAAAATTGTTTTGTTTCTGTCAACAAATCTGTGAGATCAACTTTTCTATCCTGTAGTACCATGTGTTGAGGAGAACTAAATCAAATCTGAAGCCAAATGAGACCTAGAGGTATAAATAGGGCTAATGAAGATAAAATTTGTTTGCAAAATTATTGTAAGCGATTTTGATTACTGAAATTAGAAATCCCATAAGAGATTCAGGTGAGCGAGAAGGTTAATTCAAGAATAACTTCATTACTTACATAAATTTACCACTGTTACGATCATTCAAATTAAGGCAAACTTGAGTATTTTACCCCACGCTATGTTTATATGGGGATAGAAACACTCATGTATCCTATGGTTAATAGAAATCTATATAGCACTAGAATTGCGGAAGTGTCTTTATGGCTCCTTGTGAACTTTTTTTATTATTATTATTGGTATAGCAATTTTATTCTTTCAATATATAGTCCTTTATTGACCTTTTAAGCATTAAGATATCAGCAAGATGTATCAAAGCATTTGAAGTCTTATTCATATAATGATAGGTTTTTAACCCCATTAAGAAAATTAATTATGGTGTTAATTATTTTTAACATAATTTTCTGGTCATAGACAAGATAAAATCCCATTATAGACCTGATTACTGATAGCATATCTTTTTATTTATTAGATTACTTTGCATTTATTACCTCTACTAAAATGTAGAGTAGGCAAATGTGTATATATTCATAATCTTTGTTTTTCTAAGATATCAATATTTTATAGTAAAATACCAGTGTACATTTAACAGATCATTTACTTTACAGACTGTTGATTATAAGACCTGATGGTGGTGTAATTGTGACATCCTATGGAATGAGCTGTAAAATTTTATGTTTAGCTTGTCAAGATATTTTTAGCATGTGCTATTAAAAATACTTAATATAGCGTTTTCTAACAAAAGATTCCAAGTGACTTCTTGCCGCAGTTCTAATGTTGACAAATGATGTAATTCTAGTGTTAAATGTGATGTAGATTTTGTTAACTATGTAGCACATGGAAAGTTAGTTGTATATTATTCAAATAAAGTAGACAATTTTAAATATACTTAATATTAATTATAAAAATTATGTTCATAGTACTTTTAATTATCTTACAGCATTTATTTTAGTGCATAACCTGTGTTTTTAAATATAATTGCTGAAATACGTACAATTGTTTTCAGAAATTAGTTTTAGATTTTTGTAGTATTGATGTTTTGTGTAAAACTTTAAGAAACGTATGTACTTCCTACTTAGATTTATGTGTTCTTTGATAAATAAGAGTAAAAAGATATTTTTTTTCACTGTCGGTTAATTTATTTTTGTCTGTTTTCCTTTATTTTAGCTTACGTAAAATGATCAAGACAAGTGTTTTTTTTCTCTCGAAGGCCATTGATATAAAGTGCAAAAATGATTTACCTTGATAGATAATATTTTGTACATTTTGATATAAATGTTATCCCACTGTTACTTCCGATTTTGATGTTTGATGTCCACAGTTGAGTTTAGTTGACTTATTCATAGTTGAAATCGGTGAGAAGGAATTCCACTGATTTCTAAGAATAGAAAATACATATAAAGAAATAGCATAAGAAAGATAGAACATTTATTAGGTCGTATCAAGTGTGTAATGACAAAAGAAAGTGAAGACTTTTTAATAGTTTACTTATATCTGGAGTATACTTTTAAATTTTAAGCTAGCCTTACATCCCAGATAGCATGCATACTTGCAGCCAGTTTATTTTTTTCTGGATAATATTTTGTCTTAACAAATTTGACGCATCAAACTTGCAGCAAAATCTTTGCAAGTTAGACGGCACATAAAGCGATTACTCCGTCGCAATGCTATTTTGCTGCAAAACTGTGGCAACTTTGTCATGACAACTTTGAAGCAAGCGAAAATTCTTATAGACTTAAAGCAGTCTTGTTTCAAACTTACAGACTTGTCATGCTGAACTTGCTGCAAGTTTGCAAAGCAAGGCTGCTGCAAGTCTGCTGCAAACTAAATTTGCTATTTGGGATGGAGAGGATTTATGTAGATAACATCAGCCTATCTCATTAACTCCCGTAAAAAAAGCTATTTTGGCAGACATTGGTTTTGGTTTGGCTTAGAAAATTATTGTCTAATATTTTTCCTCATGACGTCTAAATACACCAGACTTACTAAGACAAAGCCATAGTAGTTCCAGGTTTGACTAGACAGTTCTGTATGGGTAAAGATATTTATACCAGGAGCAGAGTCGAATTTGATACAGAAAGGCCTGCAATATTATCTAACTATTTATTTGTCCATCCTCTGGTTGACAAACGATGGCTGGATATCTTAAGTTCCACATACGTTGCTTGAAATGCGGAAATAATACTATTCAAATAAAGTTATAGTACACTTAAAATTATTTTTCACTTTCTCATTTACATAAAGGGATGTAATATTCAAAATATTGGAACTCGGAAATTGACATTTTAGATTTATCCATAGTGATAAAAAAATTGTAATATGTCTGTAGCTCGGTATGTCCCGGAAGTACATGAAAACCCAACTTTCAACATTCTTATCAAATGTGAGATTTGGTTTCTATACCAAAATTCTAAATCTAACAGATTTAGAATCTTGGATCCAACCGGGCAGCCGGAAAAAAGTGTTGTAAAATAACTGCTTGTATTACACAAAGGTAGTCCGACAATAAAGGTACAGGTGGCATTTAGGAGTGTAGTAAGTTAAACTGAAATGTTGTTTTTTTAAAACGCAAATGAGCTTCCAGAAAACAATGAAACATAGTTTTTTAATCACAGACTATGCAGTTTAAGGTACGTGGTAATTTTGTCTTGAACCTTTATTATAGCACCATCCTCGTACAGGATAGGTATATTTTTAAAATTAATTGGTAAGTTTTGGAGCAAATTTTTTAAATGGATCACTAAAAGAGACAAAGCATGTGTCCTTCAGTTTAAATAGTTTATAGGTATGATTTAACAGTATATTATGAAACAATCGCCATGAAAGATGTCACTTTGCATGTAAAGTACTTTTGTGGGAGTATACGAGAAAGTCAAATGAAGAACAAACACTGTCGATTTTTCAGTACAAAATGCGTTATTGAGCTCTATCGAATTTAAATATTTTATAGAACATTCCAATACCTAGTAACGAGCCGCCTACCCTGTCGGAAGTACGGGTTCGTAATGTCACGATGAAGAGTCCCCTCGAATTTGATCATCCTCACGAGCAGGGATTTTTGCTCTTTTTTCCATACATCTCTCTCATCGGCCAACTTACCAGCGAGAGGACCTCCAGACCCACAGACTTTCTCTGTAATACTCAGAAAACCTGCCCGTTCTCTGAGTGTAGGCCATCTAGGACCTCAAAGAGATCGCCCAAACAGAAACTCAGACCCTAGATTGTTCAATTTTTAGCCTAACGCTCTACCGACTGAGCTTTCCAGTCTCTTATAGATCATTCAAACATTCTTCATAAAATAATAGCTTGATGGTGGCCAATGGAAGAAACAGACTAGGACATGAGAGTTCCCTGTAAGTTTGGGAATCGAGCAGGTAGGTCATTGTTTATTGATACCCGAGTTTGTGGGTTTCATGCCCACTACTCGCATAGATGTGAATGTCCGCTCTCAATAGGCTTTAAGTAGTAGCTCTCGTTATTTCTCGTGTTATACAAATCATTGTAAAGCCACAGACCAAATTCTGTTGCCGTGGGCGTTTGTAACCGTTCGCAATTTTTTTAACGCCCAGAATGTTATCCTAATTTTGTCGAACGTTGTTTACTATTGTTTTGTCAGAAAGACAGCACTTAAAATTTATTTCAAAGCAAGGAAAGGCAAGTGATACAAACACTTTCGTTTTAAAAAATGTGTTGCATATTAAGTTTATCAGCCTTTAAAAGCTTATTATTGTAACTAAGAAAAGTTTCGTTGACGTAAGGAAAGCTTTCTAGGGTTAAGTACTAGGATTCCGACTTCATTAGCTCTATGGTTAGAAAGATCAAATTTCTTGCTACTCAAAATTTCTAAATTTGCTTACTCTTATTGTTTCATGCTCAAAGATTTCCCCCTTTCTTTTGTATTATTTTATTTGAAGCACTATAAAGAAAGATATAGGTATAATTTTCATGCTTATAGATCATATTTTGCTAGGTTCAAATTACACCTCTTCTAATATCTGGTTTTTATGTGCTCTTTACATAAATTTGAAAGCATTATCTAATGCATATAATAATGGTATTAAGTATAACACCTTTTATAAATGTTAATAAATACATCTTTTAATAAAAAACACATTAAATTTTATTCCAGTGCGAGCGAAATGAACATTGACATAAAATGGATGTTTTACATGCTTTAAGGCATTCATGCTACCATTATAGCTTTCGACGTTTTAAAATGGTAGTGAAAGAAATGACTTTCTCCATTCATAAATGAAAAATTTAATTATGAAAAACATACTTTACCATTTCGTGTTATTCAATCTAGCTTTTAAAAATAATGTAATGGATTTTTCGCATCTTGCATAATTATCTTAGTTCTGAATCAATCGTCAAAAGGCATTGTTTTATGGAACCGGTAAGTAAAAAGGAAGAGTTGGTTATGCATAACACAATGCAAAGAGCCATAGAAGAAGAAAAGGGAATAGAACAACATTAATGTGAAATATTTTTCTAGAAATATCAAAGAATGAACTGTGAAGAAACTTTTATTCAAATAGAATCTTATTTTACAAAATATAAGCAAAGGCTTGGAAAAAAAAAATTTTTTAAACACCAACGTTAAAATTGCATTAATTTAAATTAGGCAGAACAACTGATAACAGTTTTGAAGCCTCAACGATTTTTTTCAGAGCGATAACAGATAGACTCGTTAGCAGTTAGCTGCAAAGTGAATCTTTCAACCTGCTGTCTTCCACTATTAAAAACACGTCAAATCATTTCATCTTCCTAAACCCGGTGAAAGTATGTATCTTCTTCCGGTGTACTCGGGGCAACATATTGTGAGATGAAAAATATACAATTTTTACTTCAAGAATCAAGGACCTAATAGGTTTGCTTTCATTATCGGAATTTGTGGGTTTAACTCCTGCTGCTGGCATGGATGTTTAAAGACCTTTTAAATCGGCTTTAACCATAGGAGACCAAGACTCATAAGTGAATAGCTCGAAAGTGAATCTCGCTTCCCACTGTCTTTCTCTGTTAAAAAAAATTCCGTGAGGTAACCCATCTTCCTTGAACCAGAGACAGTGTATGTCTACTTCTTTTGGTGTTCTAGGAGCAACTACACCTAATGCAATAAAAAAGTCTAGGCGGAGCATTTCAATACAATGAAAAAATAAACCACAATCTTAAATTCCAGGATATGGGGCCGGAACGTAAATAGGTAGTACATTGCCTTTTACTATTGCAATCTGTGGGTTCGAATCCTGCTGCTCGATGCTGTCATGGATGTTTGCATTTGGACTTTGGTTTAAGAAATTGCCCGGCGATCTTTCTTTAGAGGGATAGTAGACTAAGAATCATTAGCAGATAGTTTCAAAGCGAATCTCGCTCTACTCTTTGTTTTTCAGTTCAAAAAACGTTTCTTCAAAACCTTCCAAGGGACATCCCTTCTTTCTAAAAGTGATAAAATATGTATCCATCCCTTCTTGT
>CM063502.1:79093849-79206349 GCA_032207245.1 Pardosa pseudoannulata | reverse complement strand
GTGATGTTATTTCTTATTTTGAAAACACAATTTCTGTCTATTTTATGTAAGCTAAATTGCGACAAATTTAACGCCTGCGGCTGATTTTGAAATAATGTTTGAAATTAAAAAAAAAATAACGTAAAAGTTGGCTTAAAAATTAAATAAAAGAACTAACCTGGATGTAACTCTCATCGTTTAAGCTCAATGGTATTTGTATGCACAAGCACAAGAAAAAACACACACAAACATCCTCTCTTTATATAGATTGAAGATATCTGGGGTTTCTAAAAAATCTCTATAAAAAAGTACCAGGAAAAAACCCAGAAAAATTTTAACTAGGTAGTAGGTATGTACATTAGAACAGGCTTGGACATCATAAGACTCGGCAGGCCGCTTAAAGGTTGCGTTTTGTTACGGCGAGGTGTTATATATAATATACAAGTATATTATATAAGGATACAATATATAAAGGCTTATATAAAAATACACAATATATAAGGATTGCCCATATTAAAGTTATGCTGCCGTGATTTTGATATTTAAAAAAGACTATTATTACAGAATACATACCGCTATACAGAGCTTTGTGTCCTGGAAATGCATGCCATATCGTCAAACTAGATAAATGATTTTGTGATACCGTAAGAGCAAATTCTACGGTATCGTACATAGCATGGATGCCTAAAAACGTTGTCATTGTGCAGTAGCGCAATTTGTAACTTTAAAAAAAAATGCTAGCCCTGGAGAAATTCATCACGTAAGCAAAAAAAGTGCTGTATTGCACGCATATCAGTATTCCGATAGTGTAGTGATTTTCACGAAGAAAGAGGCAGTACGAATGACAGGGCACGACAAGAGTAAACGCATGTGGTTATACCCTCTAGATGTAGTCAGTCTTGTAAGACATAATAGGTGAACACCACGCGCGAGATAATGGAAGAAATGTTTATGATGAAAGGAAATGTTCACACAATTCTGTATGATCGATTTGGTTTAGATTGGAGAGCCACAGTCCATTATTTTGCTACTCGAGGCTAATCAGACCAAGACCTACTGCTTAAAGCGAATTACAAACGACGACAAACATCCATGCCATAAGTGGAACTTAAAAACCCTCGAACTTCGGTATCTAAAAGCAACACCCTACCCACTCGGCCATCGTTCGGGTAAAAATTCTGTAAATAGTTGTTGCAATACAGAAAGGTTTCAGTACAATTTGTTTCGAAACATCTGACACGAAAGCAGAAGATGTATAGCATGAGAATTTGTATGAAACACCTTATCCGTTACTACGAAATGGGGAAACCTAAAAACAATGGAAGTCTTTTCACAGATTACAGCCGCTGGTGAAACGTAGTGTCATCAATTTGATTCGGCCACCAAGTGCATGGTCATGGAATGGCGATACCCTTCATCCCCATGGCCAAAAAAAGAGGCTCGTTCATCCATTAGAGTTTGAAAAGTTATGTTTACGTGCTCCTTCTACGGTGATGGCCCGTGGTTGACTCCAGGCACGACTGTTAATGCTACCAGCTATTGTGCTACATTAAATAACCTGAAAACAAAAATCAGGAACCGGCTACGTGGCATGCTGTCACGTTGGATTATTCTGTTGCATAATAATTCTTGCGTTCATGGGACTGTTGCTTGCAAAACATTCTTAAAGCAATTTTGCCGGAGACTGTGGAGCATCTCCCCAAGAGCCCTGAACTCTTATCTTGCAACTACCATGTCTACCACTCATTAAGGCTCTGAAGGGGCAGCTATTTGCATAGAATAATGAGGTCCAAGCTGCCGTTGATAACTGGTTCCCCAACCAACCCCGGAGTTTCTCTACTCTGTATTCTTAATCTTGTGAACCATTGGGACACCTTTTTCAACCTCCAAAGCAGCGATGTCTAGCTTATGTGTTCAGTATTTATTGCTTTTAATTTTGAATATTAACATACAATGATACAATTAAACCATTAATTTATTAATACCTTAAAAACATATGCTTTTGTAACGAAGACGCTTAATGTTTACAGCTGTGTCATTAATACTAGCATAACCATCGAACTCTCGCATGTAGAAACACTACTTTTCATTCTCCCCACATCCGTATGATATATTAAAGATGTGTGTGAAATGTTTACATTCGTGCAAATAAAAATATAACTTTGAATTTGCACATGGATGAAAAAACATAATCAGATACAAATGCTTTTTAGAAAAAAATATATAGGGACTTTTTTTTCTTTCTATTGACACCCCAGTAGTAAAAATTGTTTTAAAGGACAACTGCAAAAAGAAATCTACGTGGATTATCCAGAAAATACGTTTCCACAGCCCGTAAAAAGAAACAAAACATTATTACATGAAAAGATTTTGTTGTTAAAGAGACAGCAATATATCAGCTACTTTTCAACATAACCACCTTAATGTCTTGCCATACTGTGGTATAAATTTTGGAGTCTAATACCATAAAAGTCTACCACCAAGGAATAGAGCTAGTATATCACAATTGTATGAAGGTCGGTGCCTATTGTGGTCAAACAGGAATTTCTTTAGGTGCAGGTAGTCGCTAGGAACAAGATCGGTATTATCGGATGGAAGGCAATCATCCATAACAGATGACCGGTAGCAACGCTGGACATTTTGCATGCCTTCTGCAAACCCCAGAGATGGATTATCTTACTTCCGGCACATACACTAAACACAATTGATGATAGATTTTGATTGCCGCTACCTTTTTTGCATTCAAAAACTGTCGGCGGGAGGAGAAATGACAGCCGACATTTTAATGCGCTACAATCATATTAATGTCAGCAGTCGGTAATTTACAAGGGCCGCATATGATAACACACTCACAATTTAGCCAGCTTGGGACATTGCATTTCGTACTTTTTGCAGTGCTATTCTTTGGTGATGTGAGAAACTTACTTTCTGAATTTCTTACTTACAGCACGCCGAACGATGGCCGATTGGTTAGGGTGCTGGCCTTCGGTACCGGAGTTCGTGGGTTCGAATCCCACAGTGGCATGGATGTTCGTAGCCGTTCGGAATCGGCTTTAAGCTGTAGGTCCCGGTCTCATTAGCCCTCGTGTTGCAAAAAAGTAGACCGTAGCACTCCAAACAAAACAAAACAAAACCAAAACTTACTTACAGCACTATACTTCCTCCTGCATTTCGTACCTTTTGCAGCGCCATGCTTTGGTCATAAGGGAAGCTTACTTTCTGGATCTCGCACTATGTTAATTAACGATGTAATACTGATCTTCGTACTACAGCATTAATAAAACTATCCGACCTGCAATCAAACATATGCCATCAACATAGCATGTGCTTATTTCCCTGACGAACAACAATCCTACATAAGAAAGGTTTGGTTAGGTTTGAAGCAATATAATTTACTGTTTTGCTTCATGAAAGTTAATGAGAAAGAGAACTACTGTATAAAGCCGATCCTGAACGACTACGGACATCTATGCTTGATAAGATTCAAACGCGAGAACTTAGGTACCAAAGAGCAACGACCTACCTATCCGACCTTCTTTCGGCAAAGGTTAATGGAAGAGAATAACGAGATTTCTATGAATTTCACACATTTATATTTTTATTAAACTGTTAGACTTATAGACTAAAATTACATTTCATTACTAGCCTGGGGATTTATTTTGTACTTTTTTCACCCCATTTGTTAACCCTTTGTCATAAAAATGAAGCGGAATTTGATACAGAATTTCAGAAGAATACTAATTAACTTGTTTCAATAGAATGTTTATGTGCTACCTGGTAAAGAAAAGATATTACTTTAAAAATTGTAGCTGTCATACAGCTCTTTATCAGGTTGATATATGATATCAAAGGAAAACAATAAATAACAATCTAAAATTTTTTTTAGATCTTTAAAATGTGGACTACATGGCATCCGCTGTAGACAACTCTTGTTGAATTAGACTCGTCATATTTCACAATACATGAAATGAATGACGACCTCCAACTCGTCATTGTATTTCAATGGGTTAAGACAGCATTTGCATGTATTATGTAAAAGCAACCTACAGTGTGATCCAAAAGCCAGGAAAGCTTTAAAAGCGAATACTTCAAGAACTAATAAAGATAAAAATGATGCAGTTATTTTCTATCGTATTGGAATGAAACATATCTTTTTGTAGTGAAAGCAAAAAAATAAATATAAAGAAAGAATACTAGAGTAGTTATAGTGGTGACTAAGTAGAGGCGCTGTAATTTTTATTAGACTAATCGATCACTTACAAGTTGAATGTTGCTTACCAGTTATCTTGCAAATGTTTTCTGTTAACACGCAGCACACCTGTGAGATAAAGCATTATTAAACCAGTTAGATCAGTAAGCAACATTTCTCACGGTATCGAAGACATATGTTGTTGAGAGACGTCCAATTCTTGTATATGAGACCAAAGAACATGTAACTTAAAATTTTACAATCATTTTGGTCAATGGAGAACATGCCAATGCTTATCACCGTCAAATGTACTGATGTACCCACAATGCCTTTTCCACTTGTTAATATAAAGTTTAACTATAATAGTAGTCGAACGATGGCCGAATTAATATGGCTCTGCTATTCGACACTTGAGGTTGTGGGTTCAAATCCTATTTCTGGCATCGATGTTCTTAGCCGTTTAGAATCTACTTTAAACAGTAGGTCTTGGTTTCGTCAGCCCTCATATGCAGTGATTATTTCCTGTTTAAACTTACTGCAATTTATAATAAATTAAGGGATACTTACGCTATGAATGTTTACCATTTTTAAGTTTTAAGATACTTTTGTTATGTATTTTTATGATTGTCTTAATAAAGTTAACATTTTTGTAGTGAGCACTTAAATGGTTTATTGGATAAAATTTTGATTCAAATATATTGTGTTTAAACAGTTTGGTAAATATCCTTTTTAAAAGTTGCAAAGGTGTTTTGTGATAGAAGGATAAAATTATTTTTTACCTTTACTTTGTACAATTGTAAACTGCTAATTGGAAGTGCTTCATACTTGTGTAATATTTGGTTTTTAAATCTGGATATACCTTTTACTGCTTTTACATTTGGTTTTCAGCCTCCCAGATCGTATAGTGGTTAGCGTATTGTGCTCCATACGATGAGTTTGGGTTTGATTCCCGAGTATGGCTTGGTTGTAATTGTATGTTGCCCCCTCATGGGAAGCAATGTTGCACTATACGATGATCCAATTATAAAGAGGGTAACAAAATAGCCATTTGTAGATAAAATTCGAATAAAGGCAAAAGTGTCCCACATCTGTAAAGAAAAAAAAGGTTTTGTTATTTTAACTTTCTTTTTCTTGTTATTTTCATGTTCTGCACACATTAGTCTGTAATGGGCTTAGATTAATATATTATCTTCGACTAATATATGCTGAAACTTAATAAATACTATGTAGCGGGGTTCAATAATCCTAGCTATGGTTTGACCGGATAGTGGTTGGAATTTTTCCTCACCCTCTATGACTCTTTGAGCATTTACGAACATCTTGACTGATGTTGGCTGAGAGTGTAGGTTTTCCAAACCAAATCAAACTTTCTACACTAAGGGCAGATATTCTAGGCATATAGCTTTAATCAACACTATCTCATTCAGAGGCTCTTTTAAACTAGCTACTTCTTTGCATAAACCGATAGAAGAAAATCAGTAACACCATCTAGAGTCAAAAACTAGTCAACGGATCTTTTACTTAGGTCACTAAAAAAAAACGAGCTTTATTTCTATATGTTTGGGGCCAAACTGCATCTTTTTCTTTTCGTTGATGAATTTTTTCGATTTCTTTAATATTAATGTATATCTGCAGTAAAGCTATTCAAACGTTTAAGGGTTAAATCTACAGACAAAACCATTTAACGAGTTAATCATTTGACTCTAGTAAAGTTTTATATATTACTATTCTAAACCATGGTACCAGTGAAAGAAATCATGTACTAGGGTGTTCATTTCTTTGTGCTTACTGACAGTAAATTGGAGATTAAGTATGTTTTAGGTCAGTTTAAAATTTTGACCAATTTTAAATTTCTTTTCAGTTTTAAATAAAAAAGTAATCTCATATGTCTAAAACTTCTATTTCTTGCTCAAACTTTAAAATTAGAACTTTTTATAATTAAATATTCCCGGATATTAGGGAAAACATGAAAAAACATTTCCGCTTACTGGAAGTTCGAAATAAGATTATCAATAATATTTTTAAAAGCTTTACTCCAAACTTTCCGGAATGATTTTTTTAGCGTAAGAACGTTTAATCTGTTTTTCTCTAGGGTAAACAATCTCGTGTACCAATAAGACAAAAAAAAAACATTATAGCGTAGCATTGCGTTGCTAAGAGAAATGCTCCAAATAAAAGAAATGCATTATGCATTTAATAAACGTATCTCTAATTTAGTAGTACGTCAGAGGCACAAAATACATTTCTATCGTTAACGTTCCAGAAACTGTTTCGATTATTCTTAGTAGGAGTTCTTTATATTAGAGGGCGAAAGAAATATAATGACCCTTTTTTGCAACGTTCCGTGGACCTTATTGCCGAATGTGTTTACTTTTTTTTTCCGCTTAGCTGTAATTAAAAAGCCTGTTGATAAACTAAAGGAGTGATTTCCGTAGTATTATATGGTAAGAACCGTAGTAAAAATACTCTGCTGCCAGCAGGGAATATTTGTTCGTAAGTATAATGTTAAGATTCGTAAGACTCGATGAACATTTCCAGCTGGTACAGTACTGGGTATTCAATATGCTTTGGAAAAGAATGCATTTCTCTATGCTAAAGCACTCTCATTCATCATTCCTACGTCACGAGATATTGAAAATATATTAGACATATGAGACATCTTTTAGAATCGTAAGTAATATGAAAACGTCCATGACATTCCCCTCGGAGATTAATGTTCACTGCTAAACGCCAGCTGATGCCGGAACGGGCTCACAGCCTTCTTATCTTCTTGTTTTACGACTAATATTTAGGCTTAATATTCTATTAGACATAAAGTCTTTATGTTGGAGATTATTTCCCATTATAAAAACGTTCCTGAATCGACGTTGTCAAGAAGGTTTACGAAATCATCTTCGATATCGTATAACATTTCTGTATTAAATATTTCATGACTGAAAATCAAAGTAATATTTAGTGTTCTATACTTTTTTTCGGATTTGTAAGGCACACGTATATACAGTGGTGAAAAAAAATTATAAAGCTGCTTGAAAATATAATATAATTAAAAAACAAAAAAATCAGACATTTATGAAATTTCATATATATTTATTAATGCTACAAGGAACTAAAGGAAAAAAATAAATTCATTAATAACCACATTAACAAATGATTAATAGACTTAAGAAAATTTTCTGTACAAAGAAAGATGGAAACAATTATAAAGTCGATACTTTTATTCCATCAGTAACCGATGTGAGACCCTTTTTTCGGATTGTGACTAGTCTCTTGTTCTTTGAATCTATCAGACCACATAAAGTACTTGGATAAATATTTTTCTAGCCGTTTTTAATATCATTTATGAAATCTAACTTTGAATTGAATTGTCCTCCATTTTTGTAAACATTTTGGACTAAAATTCCCCAAAGATACATTCTATTACATTCAGATCGGAGCTACTATCTGGCCATTGAAGGCATTTCACAGGATTAGATTCCATAGAAGACCATCAATATTGTTCCAGCAGTTTTTAATAACATTAATCAAATGTAACTTTAAATTAAATTGTCCTTCAGTTTTGTAAACATTTCGGTCTAAAATTCCCCAAAGATACATTCTATTACATTCAGATTGGGGCTACTAGGGGGACATTGAACCATTTCACCTGGTTAGCTTCCAGCCAAGATTTAGCTGATTTCTAAACACGAACGGAAGTGCTGTCCTGCTAAAATGTCAAGTTTCCTGAAATTATAAGAGGAGCAATGGGTAATAAATTATCTCCTAACATATCTTAATACACAATTGAACTAATTCTGTTATGCATGAAAACAATTGGAGTGGTTCTACAGGCAGCAAATGCAGCCCAAACCATTACAGAGTTACCTCCAAATTGACGCTTTGAAAAAATATGAAGTTCCTGTCGTAAATCATGGCAAAATGATTTAGAGCCGTCGGATCCATCGAAATTAAATTTCTTTTCATCAGAAAAGAGAACATATCTCCAATTTGTGCCTTCGGTTAAATTTTTTAGGATAAAGTCTAAGCGACCACTTTTGTGGTGCTTACAAAGAGGGGATTTTCCTTTTTTTCAACTGAACAATGGGAATTACTTAAAACATTTCTTACCATTTGGCTTGTACATGGTAATTATAACTGTTCTTGAATTTGGCAGATGGCATTTTTTGTCCTCAAGCTAGCTTCCGGGTGTGTCTGGATTGCCTTACTGTTCAGGATTTCAGTCTTTCTGTATGCTTCTTACTACCATAATCTTCGGGATTTCTGAGAAATCTGTTTACTTCAGCCTTGAACCTTCCTATTTTTCTTGCAATATTAGAACCAGACATTCAAGCTTCATTTAAAGTTAATATTTGTATTGGTTCATCATCGGAAAACTTTCTTCCTCTTGGAATTGTATTAACCCCTTCGTGACAAACATCTCATATACGATTTCACTCTTATCAGTCCAGCGTCGCCTCCACGCTATGATCTCTGGTTGACATTGAAATACCAGCTTTGCGTATGCGTAACAGGAAATCTTTACGCTTTATTTTAATTTTTAAATGCTAGATTTAATTACTAGATGGCGTAAACGGCAACGGTTTTAACAATGGTTGACTCTTATAGCATTTACGTCCTGGCCCTCAAAGGGTTAAACACACCAAATACAAAATGAATGCACGTAACACGTTTACATTTACTTAAACATTCAATACGACCTGCTTTCTCAAATCTGGCATTATGTCAAATAAGGATGGAGCTATGGGCTTTATAATTTTTTCTAAGTTGATTTTCTTTGAATATAAGAAATTAGCATAATTTATGTTCCCCCTTCCGTTTTTCTAAACAAAGTTTGTGCATATTATTACGATGTTGATCATTCAAATGAAAATAGAATTTGCATTATCAACAATTCCATTAATTTTACTTTTCTAAATTTTTCTATCGGCATTATATTTTTTTTTTCCAGCACTGTACTTCTTTTAACTGTAGAACTAGATATGCTGTTTTTGTCAAAGATTATTAATATTGTTGCATCTGCGAGGCAACTTTTTAAGAATTTATTCTAATCCTAGGAAAGGCAAGTAATACATACAATTTCATTTTGAAAACGGATTTACTGCAAGGGATTTACAAGTATTTTCAGTTTTTTACACACCACGAACCGCATGTTACCCGCGAGGCTAATTTGAATCTCGCGAAAGTTTTTTGTGAAAAATATTCGTCTCTCTATAGTTTTACCTTTTTTATAAAACTCATTAAAAATCGGAACACGAGAATTCGTCCTTCCTTTCTGAGATTAGTATTAGCAGTGTTGGTGGTGGACATTTGTTCATTGGCTGATGCATGTGACCATCCACAGTACTTCCAGTAAATTATCCTTTCAAGTTTAATTTTGATTTCATTATTAATTTTAGCTCGTCTTTAGGTATTTTTTTCTTCTTGCCATTTGTCAATATTAATTCTAATAAACTGACACTGTTCGTCTTCACGGATCGTCTTCAAAATTCAATTGTTTAAGCTGTAATAGAATTTTTTTTAATTATTATCCTTAAATTTTAAAAAGGAATTTGTTATAATTTCTTACTTCCTCCTGTATATTCTTGTTTAAAATCTACAAATATTCCTAAGCTTCAGAAATGTATTATTTAACACAGAGGTCCCTAGTTGCTTTGGAACGATGGCCGATTGGTTAGGGTGCTGGCCTTCAGTAACAGAGTTTGTGGGTTCGAATCCCACAGTGGCATGAATGTTTGTAGCCGTTCGGAATCGGCTTTAAGCTGTAGGTCCCGGTCTCATTAGCCCTCGTGTTCCAAAAAGTAGACCGTAGCACTCCGAACCAAACCAAACCCTAGCTGCTTTAAGCAACTAAAAGGGCTAAAAGTTTATTTTTAATTAACCTGTAAACATTATTTCATACTAGTACTCTTGAGCCTTTACAAGTTGCAAATTCCTGGTATAGATAATATAACAATATACTTAAGCATGTGCTTACGTATTACGGTAAATGCAACAAACTGGCTATTATGCATGATTGCCAGTAAATCCGATCCTAAAAATAAATATTATATTGCTGAAAATCAATATGTTCTATCATGAATTTGAAAATACAAAATATCTTTATCATGAATCAGTTTTTTTCTTGAATTTCTGGTGTCCTGCATGCATAGCCCAATCGTAATAATTTTAAGCCCTGAGCAAGTAAAAATTTTTTAGCTCCATTTATGCTTTTACGATCAGTGATCCACTATAAATATACATGTCCTATATGCATGTAAAGCAGAAAGATGCAAATTATTCATTTAGTGAAATTAAATGCAGATCTAGAAGAATAATTTAAACCCACATGTTTATTTAGCTTTACAGGTTGATGAGTAATATTAATGTAACTAGTGATTGCCTTAGTGTGTGTTCCGAAACAGTACATTGTTGGGAAAAATATTGAAATAAACTGTATTTCTGTTAACAGTACGATCCTATAGAGTTTTTACTATTGTTTTCTATATGTAGCATTTTTCTAAAAAAATCTGCAATTTGAAGTTCTTTTCAATTTAATGGAACCCTATTATATTTCTTATAGAAATATCAACTAAAAACAATGTTACTTTACAAAGTGTAAGTATCCAGTAACTTATATGTGTATATTAAGCTCATGATAAAATAAATGTTGTACATTTTATGCACAATTAAACACACTAAAACACTTCCTACACATACTCCTCTTTAAGTATTAAAAATTGAGAAATTATATTGTGAAATGCCCATCTTAAATTTTAATTAGATTTTCCGGATTAACAGAAAACATACAAGTAGTTCAAAAGAATATGCAAAAGAAATATCTAAAACAGGATGATAAAAATGTTCTTATAATTCAATTAGATAATCCCAATATTTTAAAATCCTTACATTCTAATCTATATAGATTGAAATACGTTTATGATATCCAATTTTTGAGCCTGTGAACTTTGTGGACCCTGGACAAGTTCCCTTTGTGTTCTGTTGGTAATCATGCCCTACCTACTTGTGGTATCCCTTTCAATGATCTTCAGTTTTCCTTGCAATACACGTATGTTTAAAGACAGCTGTCACCAAATTTGTGAATCTACTAATCAACCGGAATGTTTTAAAATCCTACTGTGAACTAGCAAAGGAAACCAGTACAAAAATAAGAACTTTTTTCGAATCTTAAATTTGTTTGTTGTCTATAAGCATATATTTCTAGTGAATATGAAATCTATTTCAATAAAACTGTTGCTAATAAAATGAAATTGAATTATAAAAAATAAAGAGTCATTTGACGATTTTTGGACATCTGAAATTTGTGGACCCTGGGCAAGTTCCCTTTGTGTTCTGTTGGTAATCATGCCCTACCTACCTGTATTCAGTTCAATGATCTTCAGTTTTCCTTGTAATGCACGTAGGTTTAAAGGCAGCTGTCACCAAATTTGTAAATCTGATAAGCAACCGTAATGTTTTTAAATCCTACTGTGAACTAACTAGCAAAGGAAACCAGTACAGAAATAAGAACTTTTTCCAAATCTTAGATTTGTTTATTGTCTATAAGCAGACATTTCTAGTGAATATGAAATCTATTTTAATAAAACTGTATCTAAGAAAAATAAATTAAATTGTATAAACTTTAAAAATATAAAGAGTCATAAGAAATGTAAGAACACATTTTTCATAAAACTTATTAAACCTTAAGAAGATTGGCACTCCTTTTAATTAATATTTTTACCGTTGGGAGAGTAGGTACCAGCTGTCATTGGACAACAGTTGTCCAAATGCCCATCTGCAATTTTTTTCTGTGTTTTTCTTGTATTTAAATTTCGTACTGTTAAAAAGAAACCCCACACAGATATCAGCTTAAGCACTTTTACTCCAATAGGAAAAAAAGTTATGTTCATTTAGGGGCAAGAAATCAAATATTTTCAGAGCTTGAAGAAAGTGATAGTTTTAGTCTTCTGTACGACTTCTGTTCAGTAGAGATCATCAGTAAGTGTCCTGTTTTTACTCACCATATTAAAAAACATTTTAATAATCATACCATCACTATGAAGTTTTGCTTTGTGAAACTTCCTGTCGTAAACTTTTCAGTTTTCTCCAAATTATTGGCATCTACCAACATATTTAATATTGTTGAACTTTGTTGCCTATTTCTCTTTAGTTTTTTCGATCTGGATATTTTTTTCATTCTCCTGATTTTACAGTTGGTTTCAGTTGCTTACATTATAGATACCCATATATATATATATATATATATATATATATATATATATATATATATATATATATATATATATATATATATCATACTAAGTCTGTCTCATAGTCTTTTCGTTTTAATTATCTCGTTTGGTACAATATGTCATTTTAGGACTCATTGACATTAAATTTCATAAAACCAACTAACAAGCCGAGTTTAGTAGCGAGGGGCACGAGATATCCTATTGCAATAAGATTTTACCACGGCAATCAGGAATTAACAACAATTAAACGAATTTGTCCAATAATTCAGATACAGCTAGTTTTATTTTTTATCTCTCACTCATGGTGATTCATACCTATAGTAGGGTGCCATGCGATAAATTTTATTTCCAATAAAGGCACTGAAATTGGAAAAAGTTTGGGAACAC
This sequence comes from Pardosa pseudoannulata, assembly GCA_032207245.1. Lineage (NCBI taxonomy): Eukaryota > Metazoa > Arthropoda > Arachnida > Araneae > Lycosidae > Pardosa > Pardosa pseudoannulata. Next base: position 79,193,569 of record CM063502.1, on the reverse strand, counting down.
CTTGCCTAATAGTTAGGGTGCGGGCTAGAATCCCAGAGTGCCGAGTTTGAGCACTGGCAAATGCTGAAAACATCTCTCCGTGTATACCCAGAGAAGCGCATGATATATCTGTAGGCCTGGATTGCCTCTCACTGAAAGACAGGTAAGGAAACAAAGGTGAAAACCTCCCCTTCTGGGGATAGTTGTTTGAGGTTTCTCCGCCAAGGCTGAAGAACACCGAACATTCAGGGTAGAGAACTATCTAACGAATCTTACAAAAATAGCCACGGTAATCTAATCTATGTGCCAAAACTGCATATTTGCATACATGTGTGTGTGTGTGTGAGTGTGAGTGTGTGTGTGAGAGTGAGTGAGTGAGTGAGTGAGTGAGTGAGTGAGTGAGTGAGAGAGAGAGAGAGAGAGAGAGAGAGAGATAGATAGATAGATAGATAGAGAGAGAGAGAGAGAGAGAGAGAGAGAGAGAGAGAGAGAGAGAGAAGTAAACTGGTTCGGGAAACTAATGTAGGCATTTTATAGAAAACTCCTGAGACACCACGAGGAAATTCTCAGGGGTTTTCAAATCTTAATTCAAGGGCAAAAATTCCGTCGTCCTTTTGCATTCCCCTTTTTAACCCCTAACTTAAATTGACCACTGGGGCTACAGTTTACGCCCTCAGAGAAAGGGTTTAACCAATTATAACTCTACATTGATCTAGAGGACAATTTAGGAAATTTCCAAAGAAAAAGAAGATGCATGCTATCAGAGGCAGATTTTCCTAGAGATTTTCCCACATATTTTGACTGAGATGTTGACCCTGGTGTTAAGGGTCTTTTAAATATAACTTCATACTAACTGACCCTTCAGTCCACTCCCTATGATAACGTTGGAGGACGGGTTCCCACTTCATCTTAATAAAAGTCTTTAGCTAAAACGGTGTCATTTTTATGGGCCATGACTGCAACCACCCATCGTGAAGTCCGTCTTATTACATATATATAGTATGTATATGTGTGTGTTTCATTAAAGTGAATCTGTGAATTAAATCTCAAGAATCTGAGGTACAATACCGCATTATACACGCCTGTGTTTTTATAAATAATCTACAATATAACTTCTTTGTGCGAGTGTGTGTACGCACATTTTTCAGCTCTCAAAAATGTCCTTACACACTTTTCACATGTATAATTTGTACCCAACCGTCTCATAATACTTTATGCAGACATTTGTTATATTCAATCAATAAACGCATTTTAACACGCAGTGTGAAAGATTAATAAATAAGTAGAGAATTTAGGAATGAAAATCGGAAAATATTTACATTATAAATATTTCCTAATAGATGTGAGATTTTCGGATAATTATTTCTGTGTATTAGACCAATCTACCCCATATGCAGATAAAATATGAACGGCCGCTCTTTAACTCACCTGTATTTTAAGATTGCTGATTCAAGATCAAGAATGGATTAGCACTGCCATCTGTTAACGAAATCGGGAACTATTTTAAAGATTCCCAAAGGAGGTTTCCAGAAGTTGCTGCATTATAGATAAATTTAACTGAAATTTATAAAGTAAATTTATTTAATCTAATGAAGATGCAATATGTTCCCTGTTATCATATTAAATTAAAATTTAATAATTCGCTTTCTAAATTTTTAAATTTTTTAAAATTTTATAATGTTTTGAATGTTAAATGAAAAAATCGATTATGCAAAACAGAGCCAATTTGTCGACATTTCTTTTTTAGCTTTTTAGTAAAACAGACAATTCTATATTATATAAACAAGTACATTTATAAAATATAAAAACTTATATTTTATAATATGTACATGTACTTGTGTGGATATATACATATACATTTATGCATGCACATATGCAAGCATATAAACACATGCTATATGTGTGCTTGTGTGCATATGTGTACATTTATGTATACATAGATATGCATACACTTATACACCTATCCACATATGCATATATATATGCACACATACACATGTGTGTATATGTATATTATATGCACTAAGGCGCACATATAAACGTACATCTATAAGCCCTTATGGGCATACATATAAACGTTCATACTCATAATATATTAAATATATATACAATATACATCCATTGTCAAAATTATTGAGCACATTTGTATCTTGTTTTTAATATAATAAAAAGCAATTTAGTAAATGCAAAAAGTTTTTTCAGGACGTTTATAAATTAGATTTAACAATTTTCTCATACAAATCAAGACAAATAAAAATTATCCTTTAATTTTTTTAATCATTAATATGAATTACGTACTGTTGGTATCTTAATAATTTGGAAATTATACTTTTCTACTACAATGCGAAATGTTGAGAATTTGTCAGTGAACAATGTTTTCAAAATCTGTTTTCAAACGAGAAAGGAGTTTCTCGAATAAAAATTTCTAAAACGCTAAACTAGTCATGTTTTTAGTATACAAGTACTCTTCGGAACAAAGCTGAGAAACCGAGAGCCATGATGGAATTTGGTGCGTCTCTCCCCGACATCAGCTCTACCGACAACTTTTACAATTTTTATTCGAAAAAGGAGGTTCTCGAATAAAAATTTCTAAAACGCTAAACTAGTCATGTTTTTAGTATACAAGTACTCTTCGGAACAAAGCTGAGAAACCGAGAGCCATGATGGAATTTGGTGCGTCTCTCCCCGACATCAGCTCTACCGACACTTTTTACAATTTTTATTCGAAAAAGGAGGTTCTCGAATAAAAATTTCTAAAACGCTAAACTAGTCATGTTTTTAGTATACAAGTACTCTTCGGAACAAAGCTGAGAAACCGAGAGCCATGATGGAATTTGGTGCGTCTCTCCCCGACATCAGCTCTACCGACACTTTTTACAATTTTTATTCGAAAAAGGAGGTTCTCGAATAAAAATTTCTAAAACGCTAAACTAGTCATGTTTTTAGTATACAAGTACTCTTCGGAACAAAGCTGAGAAACCGAGAGCCATGATGGAATTTGGTGCGTCTCTCCCCGACATCAGCTCTACCGACACCTTTTACAATTTTTATTCGAAAAAAGAAGTTCTCGAATAAAAATTTCTAAAACGCTAAACTAGTCATGTTTTTAGTATACAAGTACTCTTCGGAACAAAGCTGAGAAACCGAGAGCCATGATGGAATTTGGTGCGTCTCTCCCCGACATCAGCTCTACCGACACCTTTTACAATTTTTATTCGAAAAAGGAGGTTCTCGAATAAAAATTTCTAAAACGCTAAACTAGTCATGTTTTAGTATACAAGTACACTTCGGAACAAAGCTGAGCAATCGAGAGCCATGATGGAATTTGGTGTGTCTCTCACCGCCATCAGACATACCCACAGCTTTTACAATTTTTATTCGAAAAAAGAAGTTCTCGAATAAAAATTTCTAAAACGCTAAACTAGTCATGTTTTAGTATACAAGTACACTTCGGAGCAAAGCTGAGCAATCGAGAGCCATGATGGAATTTGGTCTGTCTCTCCCCGCCATCAGCCATACCCACACCTTTTAAAATTTTTATCCGAGAAAGAACTTTCTTGAAAAAAAAATTTCTAAAACGCTAAACTAGTCGTGTTTTAGTATACACGTACACTTCGGAACAAAGCTGAACAACCGAGAACCAGGATAGAATTTGGTGTGTCTCTCACCGCCATCAGCCATACCCACACCTTTTACAATTTTTATTCGAGAAAGCAGTTTTTTGAATAAAAGTTTCTAAAACGATAAACTAGTCATGTTGTAGCATACAAGTACACTTCGGAACAAAGCTGAGCAACCGAGAACCATGATGGAATTTGGTGTGTCTCTCACAGCCATCAGCCCTACCCACACCTCCTGATAATTTCACTACTTTGCACTTTTAGTACCTTCCTATAAAGGTATATATCTTTTCCCATTCAGGATTTCGTTTTACATTGCATGTATGTGCGATGGATAAATTGAGTGGAAAATTTTAAATCATTTAATGTTCAGTTAATCACTGGCCTATCATTCAATATAGCGTTTTTCACACATTAAATTGTTAGAAGGAATAGAGCAAAATCACCTACACTGAATATGTATACCTGATGACAATGTGCTTCCTACGTTGTGGCAGTTTTACGGGTTGGATTCCTGTTACCATCAGGGCGTTACTTTCAGGCCAGTTGTCATGTTTCGAGGTTAACCAAGGCTTGGTATGGTGCCAATGGAGTTCATCGAATGGACTGACCTGCATAGCCTAGACCTGAACCCTATGGAGAACCTCTGGGACGAGTTGGATCGCCGAAATAAGGGGTGCACTATCCGTCCAAAATCGGTGAAGGAACTTGTATGTCTACTCCAAGCCGAGTGGAAGACAATACCACTAGCTGTAATACAAAGACTTGTGGATAGTATGCCCCGGAGGGTTCACGCTGTAATTGCCTCTCGTGGAGGCTCTACCAACTATTGATTTTGAATAAAGTTAGTTTTTCTTATCTATCACAGGTGTCCAAATACTTACTGGTAGACAGTGTATAAGGTGGTTAGAAATCTTTGATGGGTACAATTCTTATTCAACGTAAACAGCGCATGGGAGAAAGTTTTAAAAAATGACTTTTACCCTTTTACTATTACCTTTGTTCCAGGGGTATTTTCAAAACTTTTATACCTTTTAAATATTGTAACTCTCGCTCAACTGAATTTTATAGGAGACTCATAATTAAAGTAATAAAAAAAAGTTTAAAATTATTTTCCAATAAACTTTAAAATTTAATGACACATTTTATGTATATAGGTTTCAGGTGTGTATACAAATTTGATTTAATTTTAAAGTTACAAAGTTGATGACTTTGAAGCACAAGGTGAAAAATTTGACATCACTGATTTGTCGAAGAAATAAATGCAAAAACGAAACATTTTGTTTCATTTTCATTTTTGTTTCATTACTAATTATAACACCCTTTAAATGGAAATAAAATGTTAAAATATGCATAAAATTTTCAACTAAAATCAGGTGGGCTTTTTTTTAATAAATATACATACATTTGCAACCCTTTCCTACTGCCATTCAAGCTGCGTCTGAGGCTTTCAATTTTACTTAATAAGATGATGGTGGACAAACTCTTTTGGTACATAACACAAAGTATCATTTTAAGCCTACGAATTTCACAAAATTAAATTTTTCTTTGAATTTCACATAAGTGAACAATGGGCTTGAGTTACAATATTTATGTCATTTAGAATTAACTCAACATGCTGCTTTTGTAGCAGAGTCTAATTGAAAATAGCATCGTAGACCATCAGTTTTAGAATTTTTCTATTTCAGATGAAATGTCCACCCGGAAACCGTGTTTTGAGTATGGGGGAGAAAGATTTCGAACTTTCAGACATCAAACGAAGGAACCAACTACATTTAGCTGCCAGTGATAAATTAAGACACTGTCTTTTCTTCTCCCGGACTCAAAAAAATCGCCCGTCGTAGCTGTAATCGATAGCAAATACCGATTTCTTAGCACATCTTTGAGAACTTGTCACAACGTGACATGAAAGCCTTCATTGGAGTTCTTTTTTATTTGGGGTTCTTTCGACTTCTATATGATACCGCTTAGAATGAGTATATTGAAGTTGCAGCATTTCAAGGACTTTCGTTTAGCATTTTTATCATTAACACATAGACGGACAGTATGAACAAGTGAAGTTCGAAAAGTAACACTATATGTTTTTGTAATTTTTAGAATATTATAAGCATAGTTTTACTCTTTCTACTTAACTTAATTTTGGTTAATTCAGCACCTTTAATTCGGTTTCGCCATGACGGTTGTATAACCCTCATGGCACAAGAGGACTGTAGACACTAAGTAATGGGACGATGGCGGCTATAACAGTAAAAATTTAAAACGTAAATGACAGGTTTAATAACTCAAATAAGCAATTTTTTTGTGTGCAACAAAGTTTTTTTGGAAGTTTTACACGAAATTTTAGTTTATAATCAAACAAAAGTAAATAAATGACAAAAAAAAAATTCAAGAGAAAACAATCGCACTACTCCCTTCACAACCGAATATTAGAAGTATAGTTTTACTCTTTCTGCTTAAATAAACTTAATTTTGATTAATTCAGTACCTTTAATTAGGTTGCGGCTATAACCGTCATGGCGCCAGCGGACTCTAAACACTAAGTAATGGCGACTATAACAGCAAAAATGTAAAAATTAAATGATAAGTTTAAAAACTCAAATCAGCAATTTTTTGTGTGCAACAAAGTATTTTTGGGATTTTTACACTAAATGTTAGTTTATAATCAAACAAAAAAAAAAATAAATGACAAAAAAAAATAAATTCAAGAGAAAATTCTATCGCACTACTCCCTTCACAACCACGTGCATATTGAAGTTGCAAGTCGTGTAACAGGTGGAAAATGAAATTCAACCTAAAAAAATTGTTTCCAAAACATGACACTAGGCTTCTACTTGTGCGCCGGTAAATGCACATTTGTGCTGCTATAGCCGTAGTATCTAAAAACGACCGTTTCGTTTTGGACGGCTATTGTCGTCAAGCCACATAGTGAACTTCGCTTTGACGGCTGTAGACGCAAATGTCCGTCAACGCCTTAACACATGAAGTTTTTCTTTCAGTAATTCTGGGAAATATGTCAAAGGTATTGAAAGCTTTGCCTGAAATTTATCGTGACAAACAATGATATTTTGAGCACTGTCAAGTTCTGTTAAAATTTCTTCAGTAATTCTGTGAAGTATGTTAAAGATGTTGGAAATTTGACAAGAAATTCTACACAATGTTTTATTAACTGTCCTCAAATAAGCATGTTAGATGTTAATGGATTAGGGTATCTGTACACCTTTAAAACATGAATTTTGACCCAAATATCAATTTTTAAATTTTATTATATTATTAAAATCCAATATGTTATCTATACATAACCGCTTGAACTTTGCTTGTATCTCGTTTAGAACCAGAGTTATAGCATTTTTAGTGCAAGTCCAATGTCAATTTTAATACCGGAAGTGCTCTTTTGTGAACCGGAAGTCTCCTGAAAACTTTTATTCTCTTGTCAATTTCAACAAAATCTTCTGATATAATTAAAATATTATTAAACTTGAACCAAATAACCCATGCTTAAAAGTATTATTGTTTTTTAAAGAATCTGGTAACAGCATTTTCTTGAGTTTAGCATCAGAATCTCACAATGAATTTGGGGATACATTGTCAAATTTTCTTGTGCTTCTGTGATTTTACAGTTACATTGCTCTTATTTTTATACGTAATTCAAATGAAAAGTTTTATTTTAATATTTTAAAATGCCTAATTCTGTATTCAGAACACCTGAAATAAAGTTTTACAGCAATAAATTTATCAAAGCTGGTCAATCTAACAACAGTCGTGAATATATTTCAAATACAGTTAGCTAGCTAGCTCCTCACACTATGATGACTCCATCCAATTTAATAATGGTTTTAAACTCTGCTTTATCGGTTTTAATTATAGAGCTCATTTCTGATACTGTGCATATAACTTTGAAGTGGTATAACTACTTAGATCATAGTAAAATATATGATGCTACCCTCCACTTCACCCCGAAACTAAAAAAAAGTAGCAAAAAAAAAAAATAACACTTAGAAAAACATATTGAATTTCAAACAAGAGGGGTTAAGGTTCATAAATCTGGTGTTTTTTTATATCAAGATACACGTATTTTGAAATTCTTGCATAAAACATTTTTTCTGACTTTTCTCAAAATAGCATTTTTTGTCCATTTTAATCATTTATCATAACATAACATATCTCAATAAATTAAAATTCATAGGATTTGAAATTTTAAATGTATATTACATAAATATGTAGAAAAGGAACAGACAGATATCAAGATTAATTACAAACTAATTGTGATTTTCACCCGTTCATAGAACGCATGAAATGTTTGGGAACTTTCGTAAGGTGTTGTACTCAAATTCCCATAGATTCGCAGATATGTTTATGATCACAATAATAAAAGTCCATTACATAAAGAATATACTTTGAAACATTAAGTAAGTTATAAAATAATGATATATTTATTCATTTTGGAATTATAGTGACTTTCATAGGGTCTAACATATATTACCTACTTAAAAATAGCAGTCTACTCTTTGCAAAATAAAGCCTAAGAATATATTACGAGCATCCAGAAAGAAAATAACCACTATCTTACAAAGAAAAAAAGGCGGTCTTTAAAAAATAAATGTATTTTAAGGCATTATAAGTGTTTACATACAGTTTTTCTAATATCTTAAGTTGTTTTTTCATTTTTCTCAAAATTGATTTTTTCGGGATTTTGCTTACCGCAAAACATGATAACTCAAAAATATTTAGCCCGAATGCTTAGATATTTTAAGTGTGTGTTATATAATTATATATTCAGGGAATAGACTACAATTGTGGTTCCAGATTAATTACTTTGGGATTTACAGCCGTTTAATTCTTTACTTGCATGAAAATTTTGAGAAATTTTCAATGTTATTAAACCCAAGTTCCTATAACTTCACAAATATATTTGTAATCACCATGATTGTAAACTATTCCCTGAAATATATAATTAGAAACATTATCAAATTTACAAAGCAGTGATATCATGATTTAATTTGGAGTTATTGTGCTTTGCGTAATGCCTAATTTTAGGGCAAATTTCACCCTATTTTTCTCTATAAAATATGAAAATATTATTCAAAAACTATATAACCTGCATTTTTCATAGTTTTAAGTTATGTTTCATCATAAAATGAACATTAAAAATAAAAATTTCAAATATTTCAAAAAATCACCTCCGAAGGTGTACAGATGCCTTAACGAAAAGAAATTTCCAAAAATAAATATTTCATTGAAATTTTCGTGTAACATTAATATATACAATTATTTTTATAAAAATAGTGAAAGTACTTTATTTACTCAACTAATGGTATTAAAAAGTACCTAATGCTAAATAACATAATATAACGAAACACAGTAATAGAAGGCAATCATGAATAAAACATTTTCAGTTAATCTTCACCTACGTTACTATCCTTTCATCTCTTTAATATCTCCTTTCGTATTATTTTCATCTGAAGCAGTGATGCGATTCAAACAATTAAAGAAATCTGAAAATGTTTCCAAACTTTTAACAAAAAAGGAGAGAAATTTACTTATTTGCTTTTTAAAGTAATTAACTATATTTAAAAAAATTAATTACACTAAATTAATATTTTTACAACATTTAATTCTAGATGCTAAATTTTGTGACATTTGTTACTAAATTCTATTGTGAAATTTAATATTAAATATCACAATTTAACGAAAAGTAATATCATAGAACAGTCAAGAATAATTTTATCTTCCTTCTCAGTTTATCACTTATCTAGTTGATGTTCCCTTTTGTATTTCTTTCGTCTGAACTTGATTTGATGAGATTTATATCTCGATGAGATTTATATCATTTATGAACCGGCATGCTTACAATTTTTCGCGATATTTTACATCAAAAATGACTTTTAGTATATTTATTAGAAGACCAATGGTGTTTGAGTAACGCTTTGCTGTCACAAGACACAGATCCGAGGTTCGATACCCGGGCTGGGTAAAGCTTAACTCATCCTTTCATCTATATAGTGGGTAGACAAACTGAGGACCAAACATGATTAGGAATTAAAACACTGGGGGTTTCACGTAAGGTTGACCACCTAAACTGGGACATATGCTTCGTACCCCAGAGCCCTTGGTCTGGAATACGGAGCTGGGGACCGTAGAACATGTTTTCATGGCTGTAGAGACAGGGTTAGTTTTAGCTTTTAATTTTTTTATCAAAGAAATTAACAGTATTAAAAGTGCTTAATGCTGAATACCCTAGTGTAACGAGGAACATTAAAATAAAAGAGTCAATAATAAATATTGAGTTTATCTTGGTATAATCACTCTTCTGGTTAATATCTTACTTTCATTTCAACTAGTAATATAAGATTTAAATCATTTATGAACTGGTACGATTACATTTGTTTGGATATTTTGGAAAAAGAAAAATTTATTAATTAACGTTATAAACTATTTAATAACGTAATGTTACAAGTAATAAAGTTACAAGTAATAAATCAAAAATAAAGAATATTCAATTCAGCATCACTTTTGGAAGTATTTCTCATCTCATAAATGTCCCATTTCATATTACTTATGTGTGATGGGATTCTAATCATTCAAGACTACTATGCTTAGAATTTTTCGGGATATTAAAAAAAAATGACAACATTGAAATATGAAAGAATTTAGTCCTTTATTATATAATTAAACTAAACATTGACGTTTATAAAATATTCATGAATGAAATTATATATTATTCATAAATTATTTTTTAATAGTAATTTCTTTTTTAACTTTTTTTCATCAAAATATCTTTCAAGCGCAAGACTCTTTAATGAATTAATAAGTAATCGAGTAATGAAAGAAATAAAAAAAAAGTATACATTTAAAAAAATTATACAAATTATATATTAAGAAAAAAATATTTATTTGCTTTTATCGAAAATAAAGTGTTATCAAAAACACGTAAATGGTTTTAAAAAGAAAAATTTTGATTATTACTTAAAATGTTTTAATCTTTGTCGTGTTAAAGTGCACATGATATCAGTTGAAAAATAATTTTCTTATTTTTAAATATGAGTTCGCTAACTTGGGGAATTTTAAAAACCGGTAAGCTTTCTGAATTTTCCATCGCTGATCTTTGAACTTTTTTTGATTCTCAGAATAAATATTATTTTCAAACTACAAAAAGCACTCCAATATAAGCCAATTTTCTAAGTAAAAACTGTGTTTTATATTCCAAAAACATATAGTAAATGTATTTGATAACAACACAAAAAAATCTGAAGTGTAAATATTTCGTTTCTAGTTAGAAATTGTTAATGTAAAAAAATAAATTAGTCTTATACAAGTTCACTCGATAAAATTCACTCCAATTTTAAACCGTTTTTTTTTTCTGTGTATAAAAGGCTACGTTGTGAGTCCGAACAATATGGTAAATGCATTAGAAAACAATTAAAATTTTAAAGAGAAAATATTTTGTTTTCAGTTAGGAATTGCAACGATAAAAAGTAGAATACTCTTTGACAAGCTCGAACTGTAACATGCTCTCCATTGTAAGCCGATTTTTTTTTTATATATATATAAGACTGCATTTTACTATCTGAAAAATGCGGTAAATGCATTAGAAAATAATAAAATTTTAAGAGGAAATACTTCATTTCTAGTTAAAGATTGAAAATATAAAAAAGTAGAATACTTTTTGACTAGCTCGAGCTTTAAAAACTTCAATAATAAGTTGATTTCTCTATATATATTAAAGAGCATTTTATAGCCCAAAATTACGGAAAATGCATTAAAAAATAATAATGAAAAAATCTCAAATGAAAATAATTTGTTTCTAACAATAAATTGCAAATACAAAAAGTAAAAGAGTAAAATACTATTTGACAAGCTTTAAGTGATTTTTTTTTTTTTTTTTTTGGTTTATCAATAATCAAACTTGCATTAAATCTTCCAAAACTACTAGCTATTTAGACTCCATTTGGCTAACAGCTGTAACTTACAAGTTCTTGGTACAATCTTTTAATTTTTTTATCTCATTTGCTGCAGCTAGTGTAAACGAGTAAATTGTGTTGCCCAATCAAAGGAAGAAAATAAATCAATATTGCGAAGAAAATGGGAAGGAAATGGAAAACCTGTACAAGAAAGTTCGCCCATTATAGACTTGTATATAAAATGGACTCCATACAAGAATGAACATTGATAAGGGGTGAATCAGTGGCTGTAGATATCCCCCGGAAACAAGAAAGCTACTAACATTATTGGTGTAGAAGATGGAATAACTGATAAATAGGATTTATTCAATACTTTTCTTTTCTTTTTTTTAGAGTGATCTAGAGTGAATCTAGAGTGAAAGAACAGAAAAACTAAGAAAGTGGTTTAATTTTTTCATTTCCCTGTAAATAAATGTATTTATCTTACACAAAGGCATAGCTTGGATTACTGCCGCCTAGAACAGAAGCCACGTATACCTCAAAGGACAAATGCTAAATTTGCCGTTCCTTCCCGCTACCAAATATTTTCTAGTACAAAGATAAGTTTTCTAGAGTGAGGAAAATATTAAATTACAAAGTGAATTCATTCCTCCTAAATTTAAAATTAGCTAAAATTACTTCAACAAACAAATTCTAAATTTGCCGTTCCTTCCCGCTACCAAATATTTTTTAGTACAAAGATAAGTTTTCTAGAGTGAGGAAAATATTAAATTACAGAGTGAATTTATTCCTCCTAAATTTAAAATTAGCCAAATTTACTTCAACAAACAAATGCTAAATTTGCCGTTCCTTCCCGCTACCAAATATTTTTTAGTACAAAGATAAGTTTTCTAGAGTGAGGAAAATATTAAATTACAAAGTGAATTTATTCGTCCTAAATTTAAAATTAGCCAAATTTACTTCAACAAACAAATGCTAAATTTGCCGTTCCTTCCCGCTACCAAATATTTTTTAGTACAAAGATAAGTTTTCTAGAGTGAGGAAAATATTAAACTACAAAGTGAATTTATTCCTCCTAAATTTAAAATTAGCCAAATTTACTTCAACAAACAAATGCTAAATTTGCCGTTCCTTCCCGCTACCAAATATTTTTTAGTACAAAGATAAGTTTTCTAGAGTGAGGAAAATATTAAATTACAAAGTGAATTTATTCCTCCTAAATTTAAAATTAGCTAAAATTACTTCAACAAACAAATTCTAAATTTGCCGTTCCTTCCCTCTACCAAATATTTTTTAGTACAAAGATAAGTTTTCTAGAGTGAGGAAAATATTAAACTACAAAGTGAATTTATTCCTCCTAAATTTAAAATTAGCCAAATTTACTTCAACAAACAAATGCTAAATTTGCCGTTCCTTCCCGCTACCAAATATTTTTTAGTACAAAGATAAGTTTTCTAGAGTGAGGAAAATATTAAACTACAAAGTGAATTTATTCCTCCTAAATTTAAAATTAGCCAAATTTACTTCAACAAACAAATGCTAAATTTGCCGTTCCTTCCCGCTACCAAATATTTGTTAGTGCAAAGATAAGTTTTCTAGAGTGAGGACAATATTAAATTACAAAGTGAATTTATTCCTCCTAGATTTAAAATTTTACAAATAAAAAAACACAGCTTAATTGCGAATGCATGTTTTGATATCTTATACCCCTATATAATAATAGCCTAAGTTATGTGTCCGTCTGTCTTCGAATTTATAAAGCGGTTGGACCTGAAATGGATAGAGGCATCCATATTGGATTCTTGATGAGTTAGGGTTAGAAAATTCAAAGCAAGTCTTTAAAACGTTCATAATCCACCCCTTCCCCCCTTTTTCGAGCTTTTAAGGCCATTATTTCAAGCCCTATTTTCCCCGGTTAAGAGCAGCCTATTAAGTTTATCACATAATAAATAGGTAAAAAAAAATTTTTCTAGCATTATGATGTCATTCCTTTAACCATCTCATTTAATCATTTCTTATTTTAATTTATTTAAATATCGTCTGCATTATTTTCATACTTTTTATCACTGAACTTAGTAGTACGTAAATACTCTTCTTTTATATTTGGCATAAATAATAGATTAGGTACATATGTGATAATTTTAAATTTAATCATCGATTATTTTTTGTTGCAATGGAAATTTTATCACCGGTATTAACAACAAATTATTTTCATAAAAGTCTAAGAGTCTATTTCCCAGAGTAATAAATATCTATCGTTTAAGTTATATATCTTTGAAAACTAAGAAGTTTGTTCGTTTGTGTGTTTGTTTTTTATACATAACCACACAGTTTGACTAAATGAATTCAACGTGATTCTAAACTGCATTCACAGTATCGGGAGACTTTAGAGGAATATGAAGATAAATAAATTATTGAGAGTGTACTATATAATTCTCAACCAAAAACAAACCGTTTTAAGGTAAAAATCGAGATGTAAAAATGATTATAGGAACATTTTACTACTAAAATATTTCTTAAGCAATAATGATTTGTTTGCATGCATAACAAAGAATAGCAATAAAGTTTCTTTGATAGATATTCTATTCAAAGTGAGTTTTTTTATGTAGTTATTTTTAAAGTCGTTTGTATAATCTTAATAAATTACCGCATCAATGCCACCTAGTTAAAAAAATATTGTTGCATAATTTATTGGGATCTATCTATGAGAAAACTTTATTAACCCCTTAACGTGCATGCTCGAGTTAACTCGAGTACGCTAAACTGGCCAAACTGTGCACATTCGAGATAATTCAAGTGGCGTTGTACTTTATGTTGCTATAATATTACAACATTCGACTATTTTCTGCAATGTTATCAAAATCCAAAATTGCAGTAAAAATTTTGATTAGGCCAGAAGATTTGCCAAGAAAATTACAAAAATACAAAACTAATCAAAATTTTTATTGCAATTTTAGATCAAGCAGTCGAACAGCAATCATAGAGTTGACACTTCGTTGACAAAACTTCGGTACACCCTTTTTGGAGACATCCAGTACTGGTTAATAGTTAAGTGCAATTTAGTTACAATTTTGTTAAAAAAAATCTTGTTTCATTCTCCCCATCAAAGAAAAGGGAAAAAGTACAAGTTAGAAGGGAAGATTATCAAGTTTGTCCAATCCCATAATGAAGAAAAAGAGGATGGAAATAATTCCAAACTGTTGAGATAACTCTTAACTAAAGTTGAAAGAAAAGTGCGGATAGGAATAAAATTATACAAAAAAATGAGGGATAATGTGGAATTTCACATTTTTACATAATTTATGTAACCTTACTCACTATTCAAAAGCAATATTAAATTGACTTTCATATCAAAGTTTCATTCATCGCTTCAGCAGCATATACAGATTATTACTGAAAAAAAAAATCTGGATTTGTTAAAATTTTAAAAAACTGTAGACAACAAAATATGATTTCTCAGAAGGGTAGTTTAGTTTCAAATTATTCAAGTGAAGACAATTTTTATTAAAAGAAATTTGCGATATAAATATGCCTTTTTTTTTGTATAAAATACACTTTCTGTTCTTATGTTTATAAGCTTTAAAAATAAGCTTATAATAGTATAAGCTTATATATATATTATATAGATTATAAGCTTTTGTTCTTATGTTTTAAATTTTGTTAATTAATTTTAACATGCTTGATATGATGTATTCTAATATTTTAGTAAATTTTTCCCGTCGAGTTTTTCAGATACAAATGATTAAAAAGTCCACTCTCACTGTAAATCAGATTTCCAAACTGAGACGACTATTCAAAGGGAAAACCCGTGATGCGAGAAAAAATTGCATGGCTGGGGAAATACCATGAAATTGGAACATTTGGTTAATTTAACGATATGGAATTCTAAAATCAATAGAAAACAGCAGTCGGAAACGAGGTATATGGATATCCCACATTTTACGTAACAGAATGGTGTAAATTTTAAAACCTTGATATAAATTTAAAAACTCTGTTAAGAAAAATTGTACACATATAAATTGAAGTATAACTAAGTTTGTCAAATTACGAAATATTTAAAAATCAGGTTGTTTTTTATATTAATACAATTTTTGAAATTCTTTGTTATAGTTATAAATTGACTGTTACTACGTAAGGAATATTTTAGTAGTAAAATAATTACATAATCATTACTACTCAGTGGCTATTACATTAGATTATATTAAAGTAAAACTAGCTTTGTTGAAAATGAAGTTTCTTACATTTTAATTTCAATTTTTTTCTTCTAATTTTTTATTATTACTTAAAATATTCTTTGAACATATTTTGGTGATATTTTATTGATTGATTCAATAATTAATTTACAGTTGTTAGTTAATAGATAATAGTTAGTTTAATAGTTTATTTTACATTTTTATAGTTATTTTACAATTTAACATGTGTACATTGATTTTTTTCCTAAAAAATTCGGACTTTTCACAATTTAAATAGTTTAAATATCCTATATAGAATGGAAACTAATAATGAAATTACGGATTTATCTTATTGTATAAGAGGCATGATTAGTAAGAATTCAGACTATTTCATAAAACAGTGAAATTTAACAAAAGTTTTTTTTTTCTTTTTTTTACAGTTAAAGTTTTCTTAAGCGTTAAAAAACTTTGTACATCTACATAAATTAAAGTAGATCTAAATAAAGCGCAAAAAATTCAGATAAATTTTTAACTCAGTTTTTTTTTTAAATATTTTATTAATTCAAAAAATTTCCTTACTAATAATTTAATTTTTTTCTTCTATTCTTGCATTATTGTTATTTAAAAATATCTTTGAAAACTTTTGAGTTTCAATGTTTTACTTAAATGAATATTTAATTTATAGGAAATATTTTATATATGTTTTCTGAATATTTATGAAATGTTAGAATTTTCTAAATTTAAATTCTTTTAATAAATTTAATATAAAGCCAAAAAACTTAGTACCTAGTAATAAATACCTAGGTTTATCTGAATGTATATTAGGAGCGTTTGGTTGAAATTTACTACAACAAATGTATGAAAAATTAAGTTACAAAAAGCATTTTAAAAATAATCACAAAATTTCATCAAAAATGAATTTTCCAGTAATATTGTCTAATTTTAAGAAAACTTTTAAAATGATTTATTTACTTAACTTTCAATGTATATATCTACATAGTTTAATAACTTCCAAAGACGCTTTGAAATATCGAAACATCCACCGTGGGAATTACAACGTGTTTTTATTAGTCATTAATTAATAGTTATAAAACTTTATAAGCACATGTAAATTCAAATATAACTAAATTAACCACTCTAAGTTTTTCTCAAATTCAGAAAATTTTTTTTAATTTATTTTTTGTTTATTTAAAAAAAAAAAGTTTTGCAAAATTTTTCATAAATTCCTACAAAAATTTTACAAAACATTCATAACTTGCATTAAAATAAATATGTTTATCTATTGTAAATATCGATTTCATTTAGATTATTACAAACTCAGTTTAAATTTTAGAATGTAAATTTAAAAACTTACAGCAATAAAAATATTTTTGTTATAAGTATATTACTCAATAAATTATTTTTTTAAAACAGATAAACATAATATAAGAAATTTTGTAACATTGCTTTTTTAACTTAAAAACTGAAAACTTGTCAGCATTTTAAAAGCACTCGTTAAATAAATTAATTCATTACCAAACCTTTTCTTATACATCTAGGTAAATACAAAATAATTTTGCCTTTTCATTAACATTTTCATTCTAACCACCTCACTGGTCTAAGGTGAAAATAAAAGCCCGTGGACATAAAAACAAAACATTTACAATGCTTTGTTAACTACAATGATTATTCCGTTTATTTAGTACTATTTTTCTCAAAATGTTTTAAAGGACTAGTTTTACGAATTCTAAAAAGTCATTTATGGCAGTGGAGGATTATTTTCTATATACCTGTCCAAAATGTAACTGTTCTAAGCAAAACAAATAGGAATTTCTTTCTCCACTAGAGAAAATATTTGGATGAAAGTCATTTTGACAGGAAAGATCTGACACAGATATCATGTATTGATTTTGATTTAGAGATAGTTCTAGAGATGCAAGCTGTGGTAAGCAGCCTGACTGACTTGTCCAATACATCTAAAAAAAATAGAGTGGGAATTGCAGAAAAGTGCGTCTAGCTCTTCTTCTCTAAGCTCCAATTTGATGAGTTAAATCCTACTGTAGAGATTTAACATTCTCGTATTCAGCGTCTCCAGAACTCTGAAAAAATATGAGTGACTTATTTTATTTTTTATCCAAACCGAAATAATTAACTTTTTTAATTAATTTTTTTTTTTCAATTTAACTCCTACTCTATACCACTGAAATGATTCAAAGGCAAAATGAAAAAGCCAAACTGAGTTTTTTATACATTGATGTTTTGTTGAAAGTATGTATTGTTTTCAACAAAACGCGATGTCATGTGACTACTTATTCAGCACTTGTATGATTCGATTCCCAGGCGAAGCCAATCTGTATTACATTCCAGAGAAGGCCCTAAGCCGTATTAGTAAAAGATTCCTTACAAATCTAGGAGGTTTCCATTATTTTGATAACCCAATCTGTACAATAGCTCAATACAGAAAATTTTTCAAAGTGAAGCCAATTTCAAAACAAACATAATAAACAAAGTCGATGAAAATAAGTCCTTGGTCATAAATTTCAGAATACAAGCATCAAAGAAATTATTTCTGTATCATCTGTAATTTAAGCTTAACAAAACTACACAAAGTATTGTGGACAGACAGTAAAACTTACTTTTTACGAAATCAAAAGATTCGTTATTTGGTGGATTTATTGCAGTTAATTGGCGTTGATCCTCAAGGGACATATTATGCTAAACACAAGATAAAATGAAACAGACCCCTGTAATCAAGAATTTACATAGTTTTAAGTCCATATTGAAGAAGTACATCAGTTAATAAATATACTTAAGTTTCATAAATGGACGAGTTGAACGACTATGAACTTGTCCATATCCACCGACACAGATTACGGTCGGTAGATGTCCAGGACGTATAAGGAAATGTGAGCCGTTTAAGTGGACAATGCATTGCAAAGTTTTATTTATATTTTATTTTTTTAATTATCAACACAAAACAAAAACTTGGTTTTTTAAAACCATGTCAAAACACAGTAGAGATTTGAAATAGTTTTTAAACCAATTATTTTTAACATAAGTGAAATTCAAAAACTAATTATGTTTCTACATTAATTAATTATTGAATTTCTAAACACAAGATTATATTCATTAATACTTTATTGCTTAGCATTAGAAAAATCAAAAATCAACCAGAAAGCAAGAAATTACATAGTTTTAAATCTACATTGAAATAAATTACTTAAGTTTAATAAATACTCTAGTAAAACGACTATGGAGTTTCTCCATAAGAGCCGACATAGATTACTGTAGATTGAGGTCCCAAGTATAGAAATGAATATTATGAGCCACTTAAGTGCCCGAGGGACATTACAAAGTGTTTTTGTAAAATAATAACACTAAAAATATTGTTAAATTTTAAAAACTTGTTAAAACGCAGTACATACTTGAATGGTATTTTAAACCAATTATATTTAACATAAATGAATTTCTATAACTAGTTATTTTCTATACTAGTTTTCAGATTAAACTTCTACAAAGTGTCCCATAAATATTCCAACAAATTTCTGGGGAAGTAGTGCACATTTTAAGGATGAAGAATTGCTTAGGAACCCATGGGCGGAAACGTTAGGGGTAAGTGATAGCAGAGGTCAGGAATCAAGATAGGAAAGGAAACAAGAGGGAGATTAATTTGAAACATTTTTTAAATATAATTATTACAAATAGTGTACACTAAGCGCATGTCTGCGAGCTCACCGTTTGAATATCTTTCCAATCTTTCCATGCTCTTTGTAAGCTGTCAGATGGTGCTGTACATGCAAGTGCTGGAGAGGGAAGTGAAGATTTCCTCATTCAAGCGGTAGTCAGCATACGAGCAGCAAGGAACAGTGCACGAACGATGAGCTTGCACTAAGTATATGGAATAACTGAGGACAATGGACGACCGTCTGCACGTATTCATAGAGACAGACAAACACACAACAGTTTGTTTATACATCTGCATCAAAATTTGTTGGAATACGGGTCATTGAGACGTGGCAGGAAAAATAATGGAAGGCCACGGTTGACGCATTCGGTTGTTAGGGTAGAAAGCGTATTGGATGCAGTTGAGTTTAATCCAAGGATCAGCATACGTGATATCACCTCTCAAATAAGAATGCCTCGTAGCAATGTCCAGCATGCTTTGAATATCAACTCCTCCCACACCTTTTATCTCCAAAAGGTTCATTTGCTGCTCCCCAATGACAATCCTAAATATGTGCATTTCATACAGTGGTTTCTGCAAGAATGTGCCCGGGATAAGATTTTACCAGCTTATGGATTGATCACTGATGAGGCCACATTCAGTAGGGATGATATATCTAATCACCACAATCAGCATTTGTGGGCTCAAGAAAAACCTTACGTTGTGCGCCCCCACACGGTACAACATCGCCTCAAAGTTACTGTGGGGGCGAATTTGTTTGGTAACTGCTTAGTCAGGCCGTATCTTTTACCATCCAGTTTGACCGCAGTGAAGTATCTATCTTTCTTTAGAAGATTTTTCCCGGCTTGTTTGACGATGTTTGACTAAATGTAAAGCACAAAACGTTGTTCTAGCATGATAAGGCGCCTGCTCATTTTGGTCCGGCTGACCGTAGTCATTTGACCAGGTTATTCCCGCATCGATGGATTGGGCGGGCTGGAATAGTTCCTTGGCCCCCTGCGATCACTGGATTTATCAAGCCTTGATTTTAACGGGGAGCTATCAAATGTGTTGTGTATTTGATCTTGGAGAGTCTGAAATAAATTTCGTGGCAGAAGCTGCTACATTCAAAGAAACTCTCGGTGTGTTCGACAGAGTCCAGGAATCAACGTTCCATCGGTGCCACGTATGTTTTGCGTCTGATGATAAAACTTTGAACATATGTTGTAACATTTGACTTATATCCATGTCGTACAGCATTTGTATTCATTATGTCCAATAAATGTTTCAAATTAATCACTCTCTTGTTTCCTTTCCCATCTTCAATCTCTGTTACCACTTACCCCTGGCTTTTTCGCTCATGGGTTTCTGTGCAATTTTTCACCTTTATGATATGCCCTAACTTCCCTAGAAGTTTGTCGAAACATTTACGGGACATTTTGTATATTATTTCATTCCAGTGAAATCTCTATCTTTCATTTCTCAAGGAGATGGATTTTGAAAATGATGGATGCGAAAATTTGGTGTAAAAATTTGGGTAAAATGTGCGATTGCGATTACATTATTTACAATATGGTATATTCCTTTATGGATCCATAATGATTTCAAACCGACATGATGTGCCCTACGAATTTCCACAATTAATGTGAAGATTCATATATTAATTAATTAAACTTTGTGAGTCAGAAAAATCATTACTCAAACACATACATAACGGTAAAAACAATAATTGTAAAACTGAACACAAATCAGACGGAACAGCCACATCGATCTCAGAAAACTATAACACAACACAAAATATTTTCTAACTGATACCTACTTTTCGTGCATAAAGATCGCCTGACAGCAAAAAAAGGATCGATCTAATCACCTCTATCCATGCAAGTACACTAGCACTATCACTGTGCTCATATGTAAATGATTTTAGTTTTGATTTACTACAATCTCACTTCTGATCTGAGAATAGTTCCACTGCTGTAGGAGTCACTCAAGTTCCCACCCAAGACGTCAACACCATTTTTCAAAAATCTAATTACTCTGGTCTATGGAAGACCCTTGATGAGCCAGAAAACTTTTTAGCACCCACACAATTTTAAAACATTCTTATTGAGGTGAGTCTATATCTGCTGTATTGGATTCCTCTCGTTACCCTATGTGGAAAAATAAAATTCTCTCTTACCGGTTTGCATTTTAAAAATTCTTTTAAAAAATTGTGATAGAAGAGCTAATTTTTAAAATACTTTCTTTCTCTTTTTTTAAAAGACATAGAGAAAAATATATTTAGTTTTAAATTATTTCTGAAAAATTTTAGTATACCCTCTTTCATACGTAAATAAGAATATTTAACACACATAAAATCAGAAAGGGAGGAAGAAAGCTTCCTAGAAAATTTGCTGTTCTATAATGTGGTAATTTTTTTTAAAGAATTCTTATAATGTATATTGACGAGAGGGAAATTTATTTTATCTATAGGTTAACATTGAGCGGGAGGAATCTATCGTGGCAGATACAGACCCACTTTAATACAAAACATTAATTTCCCCAGGTCTCATAAATTCCGGTAAAACGACATTTCCGGGAACAAAAGAACTATGGAACCAAACTTTTTCTATGATAGATGCGTAAAAATGAAGAATCAAAGAACGATAGATCCTTCTATAATATACAACGAATTTGAAGCACTTGAAAAATTCTGGAAGACTTAGTTTTCGTGAAAAATTCTTATTTATTTTTATTAGTAATTTTAGTATTACATGCTTTATACCAGAGGTTCTCAAACTTTTTTCACATCGGTTCCCCTGGCATATGCTGGAGGCACCCAGAGTTCCATGACACCCAGTTTGAGAACCGTGATAGAGAATCGGCAATACCTCGAGATCATACAAGGACCTGTTTCGACAATTGCGCAGTTTCGATGGAAGACAAATTTTAACTTTTAAGTGTATTCATGCTGTCTTTAATAGTTTAAGAATATTTTATTAATTATCAAAATTTTCACCCTGGGTTGCCATGTCACCCAGTTTGAGTTCCAATAGCATTATGTATGCTCCAAGGGGACTGGGAACTTTATATATCATTTTTGTAAATTACCAACTTATGAAACGTTCACATACACATTGAAGTCTTATTAAATCAATCACATTTTAAAAAATTTAATATCATCTAGTTTTATTTTAATTCAAATTTTGAATTTTTTAAAAATGCTCCTCTAGTTTTAACTTCGAAATTTTATTTATTTTTCCTTTATTATTACTCAAAAATTTATCTTGACCATATTCGAGTATTATTTTGTAGATTGTTTGAAAAGTTAATTGTTATAATTTTTTAATGCTTGCGAAAATATTAGTTTGTTCCTACACCAACTTAACCAAAAACAAATAAAAATTGGTAAGACTTATTTTTGTGATGGATGATAAATAGTGAATTACTGTAAATCAAATACTAATGTTTTATAGTTAAGTGTTAGTGATGTTCTAAGAGTTATATTAATGCTTATGAAGTAAATATAAAGAGAAACATGAAGGGATTTTTGTTTTATTACTTAATAATTATTTTAATTTATTTATAAAAGAAAAACTATAAGTAAACGGATGCATTGTAAAAGAAACGTTTTTTTACATGGTACTGAAATTTTGTATTAAAATTATTTCAAGAGATTTTAATCAAAAAGTTATATGTCAAATGAATATAAACTATATAAACTATTTTTTAGAAAATTTTTAATCGATTTGGATGACTATATGTTTAATTATTGAGTTACTAAAAGTTAAATGCCAAAATTGAAATAATTCGAAATGCTTTTTATAAACGATATGATAAATAGATGGCAGCACAGTCTGGTATTTTTACCTTTTCTGATGTTTCTGAAAGTAAGTAGATAGGAGAATTTTTTTGACAAATTTTATTAAGATGGTAATAATGTTTTACAATGTTACAAAAGTCAGTTTAACTTAATCCATCTAATTTATTTACAGCAGATTTCAAAATTTTGGGATACTACTTAGTTCAAATATTCTCAAATCACTTACTTCCCTTGAATAAAATTAAAAGTCCTTTATCCTCCCACGGGTGTGATTTCAAGGTCAAATATTTTACTTATTTTGGACAATTAATTTTTATGATAAAAAAAGCAATAACTCATAAATAATTTCATATTTTTATATTTTTTATAAGGTTTAAAGCGATAAAAAAACTTTGCAAGTGGTGCAAACTATTTTTTTTTTTTAATTACATTTGATATGTTGTAAATTGAAATAAATGTTTACATGAAAATACTTATTTTAAAAACATTAAAATATTTTAAGTGTTATATATACTTATACATAGAATATTGAGGAATAAGGAAGACTAGTCAAATTAAATATATATCCATATTAATCTGATGATAATATTTTTAACTACAAAGATTATTATTACAAAATATTTTATTAGAGATTTTATTTCATTTATTTATTTATTTATTTATTTATTTAATGTGACGTTACGCACTTTTATTTTATTTATTTTATTTTTTGTGTGATTTCTGATGGCTAAATAACGTAGATAATTCTAAATGAGTAAGTGTGCTTGATATAGTTACTGTGGCAATCTGATTACCAGTAGACATTATTATTAAGAATAATTTGTAGCTAATGATTACCCAAGTTCTGCTATTGATGCATTTTCATTTCCGATTATGCAACTTTTTTCATATTTATGCAGCAAGACTTGAATTACAAGCATGTTTCAGGCAGTAGCTGCCAGGAAACTCGTTCTCCTTAGACATCGGGGAGTGGTTATATCATATTTCATACATCGCCAATACTGAATAAAAAGTAGCCAAATGTCACGCCAAGATGTGTCAGGCGCAACTTTCTGTATTATACGCTGCGGATTACATCAAGAAATGCTTGGCTGTTTTTCTTTCTTTCTTATGAACTACATTTTGCGGTTTGGTATAATTACTTTTTCACGCAGTTTTTCTAATGACTCCGGATTAAAATGATACACTGAGTCTTAATTGACATTTTGTAGTAACGAATAATTTGTTGTGTAAGTTAAATGATTAACTTCTTAAAAGTATTTTCCCCATTCCTGAAAATTAATAAATTTAACGTTTTGGTGTTATTTTAGGGCTAATGAATTGAGTCATTTTGCATAAATACATCAATGAGTAAAACTATTGACAGTGTTTTCTTTCGATTCTACTGTGTTTACATCTCTAGACTCAATACAGCACTGGAATATGTCAAGTCTACATAGAAGACTGGGAGTTCATTACCCAATTAACATTGCAATCGATCTGAGCAATTTAAAGCATATTCAAAAAAGGAAAATCTGTTTGAGCAGTTTGTTTAAATAAATTGGAAATTTATTGAAAAATTTTAAATAAATTTATTGTTAAATAAATTGGAAATTTTTTAACTTCTTAAAAATTTAAAATATAATATTTTTGGCCAAAAAATATTTCTTTAGATCTATTAAACTCATACTATATATTATAGAAAATCTATATAAAGAGCAGGGTTTATTATATACATTATAGAAAACCTATAAAAATGTTTAATGCTAATATTAAAAAAAAAAAAAAGTCTTAGCAATTTTAATGCATGGAAAAAAATATTTAAAGTTTTCATTTGTAAGAAAAAAAAAATTATTTATATGAGATCATAGGTACCTAACTTTTGAAATATTAAAGATACATAATACAGACTTTTGAATTTTGCATGCATCTGTAGAAAAGTTAGAACATTGATTTGAATCCATAATAAATAATAGCAATAATAATCGATATTTTTAACCTTATTTGCGTAGTATAACCACAAAAATGCATTCTTTTTGTCCGAAGTCATCACAGAAATTGCATCCAACGCACATGGCTTTCAAATATTCACACCCGTACACATAAAAATGTTTCTTGTCATCAACCAACCAAGGGCGTTTTTTTTTTTTTTTTAAATTTGTAATGCAAATAAAGGATTCATCTAAAAAATACTTCCTTTTTCAAAAATTATTATTAAATTTATCATTTTGATTTTAAAAATGAATCTTTCAGTGCCACATTGACTAACTCCATTTTTTGGATATTAATAAACTGGAAAGTCAATTTACAAAATATGCCACTCAGCTCTCATTCAAACCAATATCCCCCAATTTTAGTTTTCAGCATGGATTAATGATAAGTTTGTTGGGTCAGTGGGACGGTAAATAAGCTACTCTTGGCACCTTTTAAGAGGTTTTATAATATATTTGTAATTTTTAAAAAATGGAGTTAGTCAATGTGTGCACTGAAAGGCTCAAATGTTATCTGCTAATGAATCTGAAGTTATTTCACACCCATGTTCATGTATAGAAAATAAATGCCAACTTTTCCTTTTATCCAGGCGCGACCCTAGGGCCGGACATTCTGTGCCCCTGTCCGGGAGGGTTTTGGTTTTGGAGCACTACGGTCTACTTTTTGCAACACGAGGGCTAATGAGACCGGGACCTACTGCTTAAAGCCGATCCCAAAAGGCTACGAACAACCATGCCATAGTGGGATTCGAACCCACGAATTTCGGTTCCGAAATCCAGCCTCCTAACCAATCGGTCATCGTTCGGCCCTGTCTGGGAGGGAGGAGACATTTCGATTCGAATTTGTAAAATATTTTATAAGTAAAAAAATATTTAAAACATTGTATAACCTGGAAGAATGGATAATTATTTCATATTATTTTTTAATTTAGATTTAATTAAAATGCCAACAAGTGCAAGTAAAATTAGTAACAAACTTTTATTTTTTAAAATAAATGAAAAATACTACTGCAGAGTGAGTTGATGTAACAAGTTTATGGATGGTAGGTAGAACAATTTTACTTCCTTGTTTTCGCAGTAAAGAAAATTATTATGGTGAAAATTTTCCAAGTTCCTTTTCAACAAAAATACTCATTTTTGACCAAGCCTGAATCCGTTTTGACTATTTTAATTCTTACGTATGTACGTACGAACAAAACTTTGGAGCTTTAAATATCCATTTTAAACAATGCGTTTGGATTAATTTCGTCGTGACGTCTGTATGTACATACGCATCTCTTTCGAGTATATCAAAAACGTTTTTCTGTAGGATGTAGATATTTTGTATTCAGGACTGTTATAACATCTATAGTCAGTTCGCCAATACGAGTGACCGAAAGTAAACAAAGTCATGGGATAGTTCGTGACTCCAAGAACGCATTTGTGTCTACGGGAATAAAGAGGTATATTGCCACATTTCATACGAATCGAGCTTCATGGCACAATGGTTAAAGTCGTGGGGTACGAACCGAAAGGTCTCCGGTTCGATCAATCCTGAGTCAGGACAAATTTTTTTCAGTAATTTTATGTTTGATTTGTTAAGTAATCAAGAAGACTTCTAAATTATGCAAATTTTTTGTTCCATTAAAATACATCTAGAATGTTCTGTTACCATAGAAAAGCCTCTGTTAAAACTGAGAGCGGCAGTTGTTTGAGTACGAGCTAGGTAGCTTGGCATTTAATAAACGGTGTTATTTTTTAAACTTGACTCTTCATTGTATGACACCAGTACTTTAATACACGGGACAATAATATTACCCTCCTATTTCCGTAGGCTACACCTGTAGCTAACATAGGACCCTATTTTTTTTTTTTTTTTTTTTTTTTTTTTTTTAATCTGCTGCCGATTGAATGCAGTTTTTGTTGTTTTAAGCTTACGGAAGTTTTATATGCTGTAGAACATAATGGAAAATGAAAGCAATAAGATCACTAGTACGTTAAAAATAGACAGAAGAAATTATTTTTATTTACAAAATTCAGCTGGATTTGTATAGTCGAATATGCAGTAAGTTCTATTAGTGTAAGGACAGCTTCTGTTTCTCAATTATTCGGGAGTACAAATGTGAGGTTGCATTATATTCACCAAAAAACTCAAAACTTCGATAAAGGATTCTTGAAGATATTGACGATTTCGACAGTGGTGTCATTAAAAGAAAAACACATAAAATTTTCTTTGGAATTGAAATGCCAGCTGTAAATAGGGATCTTAAAGTAAGTAGTAAATAAATTAGTAAGTTTCTAAGTAGTACATAATCATCCTGATTTACCAACTTATAATATGAGGCAAATTTCCTTCTAAATATAGACATAAGGTGGGTTTATACCTGATCTACAACTACCCTTTTGTTTATTTTCTAGTCTCGAAGGGCAGAGTAGTTGTGCACCTCCCTTTTTGTTTTCAGTCTGTACTCTCGCGAAAAACTTCAATTTAACAAAAACTGCCTGATCAAAATCTCAATATAAC
Source organism: Pardosa pseudoannulata (assembly GCA_032207245.1). Classification (NCBI taxonomy): domain Eukaryota; kingdom Metazoa; phylum Arthropoda; class Arachnida; order Araneae; family Lycosidae; genus Pardosa; species Pardosa pseudoannulata. The sequence continues at coordinate 79,165,982 of CM063502.1, read as the reverse complement.
AATATTAAAATGCTACCAGTGACTCCAGATGGCTTCAATTGAGCTCTACTCATTGTTAAATTAATGTATACTATTAGATGTCATGGAACTTCCGATTTTTATGAAAATCGTGGGGTTTAAGATTGGGGGAAGGGGGGAAGTTGAGGAAGTTTCTCATACTAAAATCCTGTTTCATCCTAGTGTGAATTTGCAAGTATGACTTTTTTAAAAATATTTTTGTAAGTATGTTTTTGTTAAGTAATTTGCCTATCTCCAATTTTTTTCATCGTCAAGTTGAAAATTTTAAGTTACAATTTGTTTTATCGTTACGATTATTGTTATTATTAAATGTGCATACTTAGTTTGTAGGATTATTAATACTATAAAAGATTTAAAAGCTTTCCCTCACACTTTTAGCCCAGGCTTGGGGCTGACAAATTTCCTTCTGCTTTGGGGGTTTAAAAGGTTCCAGACGTGGTAAACAACTAAAGTCGTGTTCTTTTATTACTTTAATATTTTTAGCGTTTTTATTTATTAACTAGCATATAGCCCGTCATATGACAGGATCAGTAAAATTTTAATTTTCCAGAATTGTAAAGTACCCTATGAGGCAGGTAAAAATATGGTTTGTTTTTTGGCTGAGAATTATCTGGTACACGCTCAATAATTTGTTTATCTTCATACTCCTCTAAAGTCTCCCGATACTGTGAATGCAGTTTAGAATCACGTTGAATTCATTTAGTCAAACCATGTGGTTATGTATAAAAATAAACAAACTTCTTAATTTTCAAAGATATATAACTTAAACACTAGATATTTATTAGTCCGTGAAATAGACTCCTAGAATTTGTTTGAAAAGAATTTGCTGATAACACCTTGGATAAAATTTTCATTGCAACAAACAATAATCGATGATTAAATTTAAAATTAGCACATATGTACCTAATCTATTATTTATGCCAAATATAAAAGAAAAGTATTTAAGTAATATCTAAGTTCAGTGATAAAACATATGAAAATAATGCAGACGATATTTAAATAATTTAAAATAAGAAATGATTAAATGAGATGGTTAAAAGAATGACGTCATAATGATAAAAAATGTTATTTTTACCTATTTATTATGTGATAAATTTAATCGCCTGCTCTTAACTGGGGAAAATAGGGCTTGAAATAATGGCATTAAACGATCGAAAAGGGGGGAGAAGGGAGGATTTCGAACGTTTTCGAATTCTCTTTGAATTTGTCGCTAACCCTAACTCATCAAGAATCCAATATGGATGCCTCTATCCATTCCAGGTCCAACCGCTTCATAAATTCGAGGACAGACGGACAGATAACTTAGGCTATTATTATATAGAGGATTTTTGGTCCATCTTTACAAAATGATTTAATACCGGGAGACATTTTCTCAAATTTGTCGATATTCAGAAGTCTTTCATGATGTTCTCCAAACGTTAATCTATTTTCACGCATCTTTTTCTTCAAATCCACCTAATTCTTGGTTTCTTTCGTCGTACATATTTGCTTCATTGTTCACTTAAAGCAAATAAACATTTCACTTGAAGTTGCACATTTGGCTGCTGTCTGATAGTTGTTCTATTTAATATAGAATTTCACCATTCTACTATATTATTGGCCCTATGACGCTGTTCAATAACGTTTTATAACGCACTAGGAGTAACGGATAGTCCAACCATTGCTCAACAAAGTTCTCGATTAATTCCTATAATTTTTCATGGTGTGTTTTTATTATCACTTTCTATTCTCACAATACAGACGTCTTCAACTATATTTAATGGCATGTACACCAATGAAGAACACCTTTTATAAATCTGTCTAATTTTTTTCATTATCCATTTATTCTCTTTTAGTAATCCTATACATTATCTTTTTCTTGGAATAAAGCTCTTTCTCAAGAAGGAAGGTTGGGGGGGGGGAGATTGCTATCGGAAGTTCCGCGAATCGGAACTCCCACAAAACCAAACTACTCATCCTCTATATAATAATAACCTAAGTTATCTGTCCGTCTGTCCTCGAATTTATGAAGCGGTTGGACCTAGAATGGATAGAGGCATACATATTGGATTCTTGATGAGTTAGGGTTAGTAACGTTCGAAATCTACCCCTTCCCCCCTTTTTTAGCATTTAATGCCATTATTTCAAGCCCTATTTTCCCGGGTTAAAAGCAGGCGATTAAATTCGTCAGTTTATCATGTAATAAATATGTAACAATAACATTTTTTTTTCTAGCATTATGACGTCATTCCTTTACCCATCTAAATTAATCATCTCTTATTTTAAATTATTTAAATATCGTCTGCATTATTTTCATACATTTTATCACTAAAATTAGATATTCCGTAAATAATTTTCATTTATATTTGGCTTAAATAATAGATTAGGTACATATGTGATAATTTTGAATTGAATCATCGATAATTTAAATCGAATCGATTATTTTTTTGTTGCAATTAAAATTTTATTCCCGGTATTAACAACAAATTTTATCTATCTATAGGGTGTAGTAGAAATGATAGTTTCATTCCTTTACTTCCATTAATTACTGTGGGGAAAAAAAGGGGGGGAAGAACTTAACGATAATTTTGACCTAACTCTGGAAACTTTGAATTATCTTTACGGACTAAATGCTAGTTGTTGAATACTATTCTACGTATTAATATTGTAAAAAAAAATTTATGTTGATAAAATATTCTAGCAGTTGTGTAACGTCTTCTTTATCAAAGAATTGGAGTTTTGCTTCTCACTGGCAAATGAAAAATGTTTCAGTGAAATTAATAATTCAAGGACATAAGTGCAGCAAAATATATGTATAAATTAATAGACGTAAGAAAAAAATCAGATTTTTTTTTTTTTTTTTTTTTTTTTTTTTTGTCAATACTTGTTCAAGTTTTGTAGGCTTGTATCCATCCAAAAATTTGTCTCTTTTAAAAGTAATTTTTATCGTGCGGGGTTAGTAATATTTGTTGTGGGGAGGAAAGCGGTGTTTTTGTCCCAGGCAACCAAACTCCTAGAGCGGGCCCTGTTCTATCCTACTATATCTGCGTCTCTAGAATACCAGTCTGCCGTGGAATGTGTGAGGTCAACTTAGGGGAGTGGAGGTCACAACCTGGGAGACCAAGTTCCGTCGTTTCCTGAGAGGGAAGATTTTTATGGGTACAGGCGTGCGGACTATAGAAAGTGCTAGAACGAAAAAATACTTCCAGTTAGTACTTGTATGTAGGGTTTGTAAAGGAAAATCTGAATTCCAGTTTAGAGGTATCCGCAAAATAGCATTATAGGAAGGTAATAGGTACTAAATGCATATAATTTTTTGGTTTGCGTGTGGATTTGTTTCAAGGTTGAATAGTAGTTATTACAAAATGTAAACAGCCAATTAAAGAAAAAATATTTAATAATAAATTTAATTCATAAATACAGTAATGAGTTGTACATGTTGTATAGAATCATATACTATTAACTACATTATCCTTTTACAGTCCATTGTTCCCAAAAGGGAACATAATATTAATAAAATTATTTAAAATTAAATTTCATCAATATTGATACAAAAAAAATTAGCAAATGTAGTAAAAGGACTACTCGATTTTTTAAAATAAAAGCTATATTTCTATGATTAATAGAAAAATGTATAAAAAATCATAAAAATGACCCTTTTCATCATTTTCTATAGAGCACATATTAAAAATTCACATAAATGTAAAAAAAAACATCTAATGCTTCTAAAATCCGATTGGTATCCTTAAAATAACTTTAATTTATTTTTAAAAAATATGAAATTCGACATTAATAATCAGAAACCTGGAATAATTTATTAATTACTGATGTTCCCAATTGGGAACAATGGACTGTTGCCGCTATACTCGACGAAATAATTTCCTCTACGGAGAGCATTTCTTAAAGAGGTAGGAAATGAAGGGGAATTCCCTAATTTTATGAAAGGACATATCAATTCTATAAGCAGTCTAGTGCGTTTCGCTTCTCAGATATTATTTTGAAAGGTGTTAAATGTATTTTGTCTGTGAACTACAAGTTACAATCGCTCTTCTAAGAATTGCACAAAGGAAAGTTTGGCCTCAACCTGGACCCAAAGTTTACAGCCCTATATCACAGAGAAAAAGTGATGGCCATTTTCTTGTACAAACAACACAAGGTAGATGTGCACAGTGCACATTAAATGCAAGATTAGCTTGCAATGAGTGCAAGAAAAAATTGCATCTCCATTGATTTCCAATATATCATGGTATAAAGGTATAAACTCATGTTTTTGATATTTGTTTAAGAAAATGTTGTTTTCATTTAAATTTATAATTTTTAAACTTTATTGATATCTGTCCTTAAATTTAAAAATAAATTTTAAATTCATTCTAATTATTTTTCTTATTATTTAATATTTAATACATACATCATTCTACTCAATTTGTGAATCCAGTGTATAGTCAGAAGTGGCCAATGTTCCCAATTGGGAACATCATGAAAATCGTAAAAGAAATTTTTTTTTCCACAATTAAATGACTAACATACCTTAACTGAAGCATTAGAAGGCAAGATATGCAAAAATATAATTTAAAATATATCTGGATCTGAATTCGGCCTGTAAAAGGTTAAAACAAATCGCATCCAATTTGCTGCTCACATACAGCCCCATATTATCGGCAGGGCACGCGGGGCACGTGCCCAGAGTCCACTGATCTCAGGGGCCCAAAAATTTTTAGATCTAGGAGTTATTTTGAAACAAATAAATTTTTTAGACTTAAAAATTTCATGATTTATTCTATATACAAATTATGTGAGCTAAAATTTTGAAAGTTTTTCATTATTTCACAGCGTACCCGCAAGTATAAATAACCCACAGATTTGTCAGTCATGGTTTTGCACTTAAAAACTAAAGGAAAGAATCAGGTCATTTTGAAAATGAAATCCACCAATCAGATGGCTAGATTTTGAGAACTTTTCTCAAAAATGTTCGCAATGGCAAAATTGGGCAAAAACTAGAAGAGGGGCATGTATCCGAGGTACCAAATGGAGATTAAAGATATATGGGATATCATAGGGTGTCGAAAAACATATACTTGCTTCGGGTGAATCATATTTTATACCCTAGTAATGTTAGTAAATTCCATGTACACAGTCATAGATGCAAATCTTTCACCTATACATTAATAAAATGTACAAGGGTGCAAAACATATTCTCTGCCCTGGGCCCAAAATCTTGATAATCGGGCCTTGCACACATATTCAGAATGGATCCCTATTCTTTAACATCCAGAATCTTTAATTGTAAACCAATTGGTACCCAAATGATAGGCCTAAGTTGGGTAGACTGTAGTGATGAGGAATTTAAAACGCCGGGAATGACGAACTGGAATAAGTAGGAGAAAGTATGGGAGAATATTCTGAGGAGGGTTCAGAAAAGGCTGACTAACCAATAAAAAAAAAGGGAATTTTTTTTTTAATTTGTAGACCTTTAAAATTTGTGTAATAGAAAGATTTGAGACAGTGTTCAAGTGTGTGATGCATTCTCTGCAATACAACTTGTAACTAATGTGCATGGCCACGAAATAAAGTCTGTAGTTAAGCCATTAAAGTTCAGCATCCATTTTTAGGGACAGATGAAAAAAATAATTTCTACAGTTAATTCCTATTTAGTGAAAGTAGATGGCAATCATACAAACAATTTCTTTTAATTTTTCAAGTAGAGTATTGCTCTTCGGAGCCGGAATGCTAGAGCATAGATGATCGTATTCGTTCAGAATCGGTTTTAATCCCTTAATGCACAGGTTCTTTTTCTTCTTTTTTTTTTTTTTTTAAATAAAAAAATAAAAAGGCCGGCCAAGAAAAATTAAATTTTTTAGTGCAAAAAACATGCTTTAGAACGTTGTCTTCCCAAAAAATTACAAAATACAAAAATAATCAAAAAATTTTATTGTAATTTTGGATTTTGATAACATTGATGAAAATAGTCGAATATATCTTACAACCCCATGTAAATGATAAATATCAATAAAACGATTGTTTTTTTTTTCACATTGTTGTTTTCAATTCTCGGTTGCATTCGAGTGTGAAAAATTATAGCAACATAAAGTACAACGTCGCTCGAATTATCTCGAGAGTGCACAGTTTGGCCAGTTTAGCGCGATCGAGTTAACTCGAGCGTGCACGTTAAGGGGTTAAGAAGTAGGTCCCGGACTCATTACCCTCGTATAGTAAAACGTTAGACTGTAGCGCTCCAAACCACATCAAGCCAAACCTTATTTTTAGAGTATTATCTATTACTTATAATTTTGTCATTTAAATCTATATTTTATAATTTTTAGAGCCTCCATCAGGGATTGATTGTTTTAAACGGTACATCCACCGAAATAGTGACAAATTTCTGCCGACAATTATTTCTATTTAATGAAAGTAGATGGTAAATTTTCCAAATTTTCAATCATCTGCTATCATTTATAACTGTGTCTGTTTAGAGCGACATTTCAGGCTTTATTTATTTATTTATTTATTTTAGAGCCTCGGGCAGGAATTGGATTCTTCGGCCGATACATCGACTGAAATTATGACGAATAGCTGCATCCCCTATATAATAATAGCCTAAGTCCGTCTGTCCTAAAATTTATGAAGCGGTTGTACCTGGAATGGATAGAGGCATCCATATTGGATTTTTGTTGACTTAAAGTTAGCAACGTTTGAAATCCACACCCCTTCCCCCCTTTTCTAGCCTTTAATGCCATTATTTCAAGCCGTATTTTTCCCGGTTAGGAGTAGGTGATTAAATTTATCAATTTATCACATAATAAATAAGTAAAAATAACATTTTTTTCTAGCATTATGACTTCATTTCTTTAACGATCTTATTTAATCATTTCTTATTTTAAATTATTTAAATATCGTCTGAATTGTATTCACACGTTTTATCACTGAACTTAGATATTACGTAAATAATTTTCTTTTATATTTGGCTTAAATAGTAGATTGGGTATATATGTGATAATTTTAAATTTAATCATCGGTTATTTTTTGTTGCAAAGAAAAATTTATCACGGATATTGACAACAAATTTTATCTACGTCCAGAGTGTAGTGGAAATGATAATTTCATTCCTTTACTTTCATTAATTACTGTGACAAAAAAAATTTGTTATGAGCTTAGCGGTAATATCGACGCAGCTAAGAAAACTTTGAATTATCTTTCTACATGAATTCAACGGGATTCTAAACTGCATTCACAGTATCGGAAGACTTTAGAGCAGTATGAAATAAAATATAAATATAATAAATTTTTGAGCGTGTATTAGAGAATTCTCAGCCAAAAAACAGACCATTTTTTTATTTACCTTATAGGGTACTTTACAATTCTGTAAAATTAAAAATTTTACTGATCCCGTCAAATGATGGGCTATATGCTAGTCTATTATAAAACTCAACTTTATAGTACTGATACCAAACAAACAAATCTCTTATCACGATGTTTTTTTTCTGTTGTTGCTGTTTTTCTAAATGACATACCATGATGTTTAAAATGTGAACTGATCACAAATGAGAATAGCTTGTAATAAGTTGTTTAAATTTCATATTTACTTTACTCTAGAGGATTCACAATGACTTAAATTTAAGATATAAATACATGGTGTCTATAAAAGATCTGACACATTTTGATGATTAATATTTCATAAAATAATGGAGATAGATTTAAACACATAATGTTAATGAATAGATAAGTTCAAAGATTTTATAGCCCTTAATTTTCAAATGTGCGCCCTTTGATGTATGGAAAATATCAAGAGAATAGTGGATTTCAAGTCAGGTACAAATAAGCGGTTATTGCGTACCGACACATTTTAATGCTTTCTAAAATAATGACGATTATTACATTATGTAGAATTATTAAATAGTTAAGAGTTTGTATAATTACAAGCTATATAAGGCGCTGGGCTTTGCCCGGTTTTCTAAATGCGTTCCAATATACATCTGATACCTTATTGTAATTCTTTTTTTTTATTATTATTATTATTTCTGAGCTTCATGTTGTTGAATCCATGCATTGCTGTTAACCATACCGAATGGTCATTGTCAAGGTTGCAGTCTAATTATTCCCTAATTAGACAACGCGTTGGTTACTCATAATTTTTTATGAAAATATCCTCACTTTCTCGCTTCCTTGAGAGCTGGAGTATAGTAAATTTTTGTTTGGATCACTTTTTCCCTAGAGGCCTAAATTTATGTTTTGATCTGTTTACGTTCGGAGGTTAAAGGGAACACCTTACACTTCGCTAGGTACTCCGTTAAACCCAATTACCTTGACCTTGAAAGTTAAAAAGGAAGTGAAAAAAACCTATTAATTCCTTTCTTGTACTAAAAAAATGCCCCCATGTGGTAAGCGGGGGGTAAGAACTGTCCCTAATGATAATTAATAATTCAATGAAATAAGTGAGCAAAACTTGTGTGTAATTCAATAGGCTTACAAGGAAATCCTGCGGTGGCCACATCAGACTTTTTAGTTTGTTAGACCTATTTAAGTTTTACATGTTAGTAACAACAGTTTTTCTTTTTTTATAGTAATTTGCATTGCGTGGGAAGGAGGGGTTTAAAAACTATTTTAGGGTTTATAAAAATATTTTACACATTGCGTAATATTACATCACTAAAATTATCGAAATCTAACCTAGTAATCTCCCTTAAATTGGCCATTTTTTAAAACTCTTTTTCTCTCTTTTATAAGCAGCTTAATAGGTTTTGAATGACTGTTCATTCAGTACACCGTGGAAATTTGTTTCTACCTGGATTCTTCAGCTCATGCTGTTTACATTCTATCACTAATTAACAACTAAGAATCTCATGCATTTAAACATTAGACTACTCTCTAATAGCAACGTCTTTATTCAGAGAAAAAGACCTCATACTGTGACCTTTGAATGAGGCAACTTCAAAAGAAAGAAAGTACTTTCAGGTTTATTGGACTTTGCTTTTACTATAATTTTATCCTTATTACGAATCCGGTATGAGGTCAGGAGAGATTTTTAATTACTTGAAGTTTAATTACAAATAGAATGGTGAGAATGCTTGTTTCAAATCAGTATAAATGAAATTTTACCCCAGTTGAATACCTGCATTTAAATTATCAAAACAGCTATGCATCTTGCCAGTAATGAAAACAGCACTTTTGAAAGGGCTACACCGATGATTACCGAATGTGGTTTTACTCCCTTTTCCTGGCATAGATGTTTGAAGCCGTTTGGTTTTAATAGTTGGTAGCTTTCCAGTCAGACCTCGTATATACCATAGTGCTCCTAACTAACGAAATGCACTACGATAGCAGATTTGGTAGGACGCTGCTGAAATATACATATATAGGATCCTGAGAAGAGGCCCGTGCAACATTGTTGGCAAGAGAGCTAGTAACCCGACCACCCTGCTAGGTGTAGTTACTTTTATAGATTTTCAGAAGCCTTCTAGTGGCAAAAAATCCCGAAACAGCGTCATCTACCAGTGCAACATTGTAAGCTAGAATGTGACTACTGAAAGCTCAGGCAACTGAGTACCAAGAAAAGGAACCGCAGGCCACAAGCTCGAATTCCACTCCAGGCATAGATATTCGTAGGCATTCGAAATCGGCTTTGAGTAGTATAAACAGGTTTTATTAGCTCAGGTGTAGGATAATGTAGGCTCTAGAGTTCCAAGTCAAACCAAACCTAACCAACTGACTAACCAATAGTCTCCAGTATAAAAAAAAATTCTTACACCCCATAACCCCCATATAAAAACGGGTTCTTAAAATAATCAATCGTAAATTAACTTGGTAATTTCACGTATAGAACTCTTATAGCAACTCTCTTAAAAGTAGCTTAATAGGTTTTGAATTAGTATTCATTCAGTATTCTGTTGTAATCTGTTTCTACCTAGATTGTCTATCGGATGCTGTTTACATTCTATCAGCCAAGAAACTCATTCATTTAACCTTAAAAAGCTATCGTTATGTCTTCGAGACGCTTTGTAATTAAAATAAATAAACTGTAAAAAGCTGAAAATAACTTCAGTGAACAATCATTTTTTAAAAATGAAAGCATGTGAATTACTTGCCTTTCCATGTTTTAAAATAAATTTCTAAAAAAGTTGTCCACAGACGTAACAAAATAACAACGTTCTACAAGAATAAGATAGTATTCTATGGTTAACATTAGATCAGTTTCTTATAGCAACTTTTTTATTTCAAAAATAAGTTCCGATATTATTGGCTCTCGAGTAAGAAATATAAACCAAACCAAACCAAGACAAACCTAACCTAACCAACTAATTAATCAATAGCAATGAAAAAAAAATCTTTGCACATCGTGTAATACTAGGTCACTAGAATTGTCATAAAGCAATCCGGTAATCTCCTCTGTTTTAACCACTTTTTTTTTAAAGCAAATTAATCTGTTTAAAAGGACTGTTCATTCAGTATTCCGTTGAAATCTGTTTCTACCTAGATTCTCCAAGTCATGCTGTTTTACATTGTATCACTAATTAATAACCAAGAATCTCGTGCATTGTTTTAACATTAGACTCTCTTATAGCAACTTTTTTATTTTAAAAATAGGTTCCGATATTATTAGCTCTCGTGTAGGAAAAATATAGGTCGCAGTGTTCCAAGTCAAACCAAACCTAACCAACTAATTAATCAATAGCATTGAAAAAACTCTTTACACATCGTGTAATAATAGGTCGCTAGAAATATCATAAAGTAATCTGGTAATTTCCCCTATTTTAACCATTTTTTATACTTATTTAAAAAAAACCTAATAGGTTTTAAAAGACTGTTCATTCAGTATTCCGTTAAAATCTGTTTCTACTTAGATTCTCCAAGTCATGCTGATTACATTGTATCACTAATTAGTAGCCAAGAATCTCGTGCATTGTTTTAACATTAGACTACTCTCTTATAGAAACTTCTTTATTTTAAAAATAGGTTCCGATATTATTAACTCTCATGTAGGAAATATATAGGTCTTAGTGCTCCAAGCCAATTTAAACCTAACCAACTAATAAATAACTAATAAATTTAAACCATAGCATTAAAAAAATTTTTACACATCACATCGTGTAATACTAGGTCGCTAGAATTATAAAGTAATCCGATAATCTCCCCTGTTTAAACCATTTTTTATACTCATTTTTAAAAAAAAACAACTTAATAGGTTTTAAGGGACTGTTCATTCAGTATTCCGTTGAAATATGTTTCTACCTAGATTTTCCAAGTCATGCTGTTTGCGTTGTATTACTAATTAGTAGCCAAGAATCTCTTGCATTGTTTTAACATTAGACTGTTCTCTTATAACAATGTCTGTTTTTTGTGGAAAAAAAGACTCATACCTTTCCGAAGAAAGAAATTTACGATTATTCGACTTTAATTTTGCTATAATATTATTTTTTTACAAGTTAAATTACAAGAAGTAAAAAATATATTTTACCTAAAATGGATTTCTTGCATTTAAATAAACAGTATAGCTAAGTATCTCGTTAGTACTGTAAACAGGACTTTAAAACTGAATGTAGTTAAAAAAAATAATAAATGTTCCATTCATTGGAGGAAAAATTCCTCTATTCATATAATTATTATTCTTTTTGTTACCATGCTGCATCATTTCAAATTTTTAACTTAAAAAAATCTTCAGAATGTATCTACAGTAATAGCTTGTATCTACAGTAATAGCTTATATGTATCCTCTACATTTGCGTTTTCTCCAAATCATTGTTAACTGAATTTGAAGAAAAGAAGAAGAATGATAATTACATTTTGCTAAACTTTGGAACAAAGACTATTCAACTTTTGAAACGTTTGCAAACATCCAGAGTAATTCGAGATATTTCTTTTTTTTGTAAATCTTTCGGCATTTTGTAGTTAAGGGATTTTGTATCTTCACAGAAGCTACACAAAAAGAAATTTATTCCGACCTTTCAGAACCAGAAATTTTGTTTTTGGATTTTATGAATATTTTATGAAATACTCTAGGTTCATTTCTAACAAACATATCCTTTTCTAATTTATTAACTTATAGAATATAAAGTAAAAGTAAGTTAAAACTACTATGCTTCGATGAACAAGTTTTCATTTTTATACTTATAAAAGACATCAATAACGTTTTTGGGGAGAAAAATGTAGTTTCACTCTTACTATTATTTTCTGTTAATATTTCTCAGACTCCTGATAACAAGTTTTCTACTAAGTCCTAAAAGATGTTCTAAATAGCAATCACTATATTATGACTATATAGTTGGGAAGTACTTTTCTTCAAGTATTTCAAACATGGATAACTTTGGTTACACTGGTTAGTTAAAGCCAATATTAATGCGATGTATCCATTAAGATCTTCTTGTGTAAGTGTTGATTCTGCTGCTTACAGAAGTTGAAACTTTTTGGGACTTGAGATGACAGACCTAATGGTTAATGCCACCGCTGTCAAAATGCATTTAAGATTATTCGAAATTTAGTTTGATGTTGTGGAATTTCAACTTCATTGGACTTGAAGAGTCTTAATGGATAGAATCACTACTGTTACATTAAAAATCATTTAAATTTATTGGAAATTTAGTTACGAGCTGGGAAATTTGGAAGTCGTTGGTGATACTTTTCTTCAAATCTTTCAAACGTGGGTATATTTAGTTACATTGGTTAGTTGTGGCCGAGTAGTTAAGGCGATGTATCCATTAGGATCTTCTCGGGCAAATGTTGATCCTTCTGCCTACTGAAAAAGTTGAAACTGCTTAGGATTTCATATCGCTTAGTAGTATAAGTGCCAGATTCAAACTGAAACAGATGTCTGAAACTTCCCTTTTCCAACCGAATAGGTAGGTTGTGGGCTGCCATTCGGTACTGGAGTTCGTAAGTTCGAATCCCACTGTTTCTATCATGTTGGTAGTCGTTCTGAATCGGCTTTAACCCCATTTGCGACCAACGTCTCGTATTCGCGACGCAGCGATTTCAATGTTAACAGCCCAGTGTCGCCTCCACGCGATGATCTACAGTTGATATTGAGAAACCAGCGTCGTGTATGAGTAATAGATCTAAACGTTTTATTTTATTTTTAAATGCTAGATTTAATTACTAGAGATCGTAAACGGCAACGGTTGACTCGTTTAGCATTTACGTTCTAGTCCTCATGGGGCTGACCAATAAGACCTAGTCTTATTAGCTCTGGTAATGAAAATATGTGACCAAAAAGAACTGTAAAAATGAAATGGCTGTATGACTGAAAAAAATCTAATTTCATCTTATGAAATTTCTAATTCTCTAATTACATGTTATATATAATATTTATTTTCTTCATTGTTAAAAAATATTGATAAGAAACCTATGAAAACGTCATTTAACTAACTACTGCCTTTTTCTATGTTAAAATATTGATATGATTTATTTTTACATCCGTAAAAATTATTACAAAAAAAAATTATTCTGTTTCTACAAAACAAAAATTTTGCATGCACGTTTTAATGTGATTTACAGCATTTTGTTAAATATATCTAGCGGTAAGAAATAAAGTACTATTACTATTAAAACAATAGCAATAAGTCAAAGTCAACGTAAGTACTTGGCTTTGCATTTATTGCTATGTTCTGTTTTACCCCCTCGTGTGTTGCTATTAAAAATATAGAAATACCTATTTTATCGCTTTAAAAGGCTATGATATTTTTTTTCAAAACCTAGTATATATATAAACACACACACACACACACACACACACACACACACATGTGAGTGGGTGTGTATGATATAACAAATGATTGCCTGTAAAGTTTCTCAAAATTCTCCCAATTCACAATTCTATTTTTTATCTTTAATTTTACATCCACAAAAGTAAGAAAGGAAGTGATTCATTGAGGCTGAATTCTTTCAACGGCTTTCAAAACCTTACACGGAATTAATGTATGCCCAATGTGCAGCTGCTCTTACATTTTTGTAATCCATATGTCAATTCCCCCAGGATATCAATCATTCTTGCGAATTATAAATGCGAATGTGTGCTTTTTGGGTTACAGTCTTGTAGCCCATAAGCACAACTGACAGGAAAGTGCTAATTCAAAAATTACCTCACAAAAATCAAGAATCACATGATCAGTTTTTGATGTTGGGGACGTTTTTAGAAGCTCACAGACTCAATGTAATACTTGTAGCTGTCGGGCGTGTTTGGCATCCGTCCGAGAACTCTGGTGTTGAAATAAGTCTAACTCTTCATGAAGTTTCTGCCCGGTCTGAATTATTGAGTGAATGCAACCCTTCATAATTGCGTAAACTATCCACACTGCCATGCAACCCATGGCAATTTAAATATTTGGGCTACAACCACAAGTGTGACCCTAAAAAAGTTTTAATGCTTACTTACATACTTCTAAAGAGTTCGATAATCTTTATTAACACATTGTGTGCGGATACATTTCGCAGCGGAATTGTATCGGGAGCGGGCGTTTTGCGCGTAAATTTAGATATTCAAGTAAATCTCAATAGATCGAAAATTATTTAATTTTTTAACCAACTTTTCGTATTTTATATTGAAATATATAAACAAATATATAAATGGACAAACATATATATATATATATATATATATATATATATATATACACAAATATATATACAATATATAAATATACATATATATATAATATCATTTTCTCAAGGATAAATAAAAAGTTAATTTTAAATCTAAATTGATTTTTTTAATCAAACTTCCCGTTCTGTGGTTCCGCATCGACTGATGTAAAAACTAGTTTTTATTTGTCTAAATTTTTCCAGAATCTATGTAGTAGACAAGAACATTCGGCTTCGTTTTCCTGTATATACCGTTATTTTTGTACCCACAAACAAACCATGTTGTTACACTAACCCGTATTAGTACGTGACCCGCGCTCAAGTATCAATCGTCAAAAAACGTACTAGTACGTGTCCCGCATACAATGTGTTAAATTACAAATCGTGTGTATATAACAAGACATTGACATTAATATTTTTAAGAATTTATTTTTCTTGCTGTCCAGCAGAAATATAAAATACACCTCAAGTCGAAGCAGTACTTTCCATAGTGTTCAAGAAATCCTTTTATCATTTGTTTGCTTTCTGGCGATCATTATGCCCAACAAAAATGTCCCCCTGAATAAAGCTATGTAAAAATATATTTCATCCTTTATTTTATACATTTAGTCTAAAACAACTAAAGAAAACTCCGCTTTTTGAAACATTGAAATAAATCTAGATATACAAAACAATAATAATTTAACCGTTAAGTCAATTCAGCAGTTTTTTTTTTAACCTTAATGTCATGTTGCCAAAGCAACAATAGTAAATAAGCATATGTTGTCTTCCATTACGGCTCATAAGCTAGAATACATGAGATTGATTTAAAAATTCCCATCCTTTTCTATTTAAGATTTGTGCTGTTCTGGACTTCCATTACCAGCAACTCCAGAAAGAAATTACTCAGAGTATATGGAAATTTTATTGAGTAAATAAATGTGGAATGATTTACGCCATTCCTGAAACGCAAATGCAAACTAGACAAATAAATTATTCCTCCGCGATTCAAAGAAAATACCATTCAAAAATGAATTACTACTACTGCCACAAATGGAAGAAAATCGGAAGTATTTGCTCCCGAACTTTTTAAGGTACTCCTATATAAAATTTTCTCTTTTAACGAGAAAGTTTTACATGAGATTCTTTATTAATGTCCTTTTAAAAGGGTTTCTTTTCTGGGAAAATCGCAGGGTTTTCATACTATTTGTATTCCCGGGAATTATACTTGGCTTCCCTATAATAAAATGAGTATAGGTGTTTAAAAATCATTATTTTTAAAGGAACAAAAACTGGAGATGAACAGAAAAATATATTAGTTTTACCGTTTTGTTTTCGAAATCTACATGAGAGTCTCTCATTAGCGAGTCTCGCAAGCTTGATATGTCATAAATACTTTCTTCTTCAAGGTCTGTATCTGGAAGTAGTAAATTTATCACTATTCTACATTTCAATACCTTTCGGGGTTCAAAGTTAACCCTCTGACAATTTTGGGCCATAAACTCTTTGCTCGGTTGTTAGATTTCAGGATACCATGATTGAGTATGTATTTTTTTAAACTCTGCCTCACTGTCAAATTCTTTGCATTCAGTGAGTATTCTGGAAGAAAAATCTTTACCACTGGACGAAAAATTAGAAAAAGTAATTCACTTAAAGTTAAAGATACCACGTTGTTCAACGAGAGTTCTGCTCCAGCTGGAGAGTGAAGCAAGAAGTGCAGTTTTAAACTCAACAATAAATCGATCGTCAAATACTGTAAAACTGGACACAGTTTTGAAAACAATTCCTAGACATTAGTTGAAGCCAATGGGCCTTTTCTGCTGCCGGGATTTTTTTTTTTTTTTTTTATAACAAAGCTAAGAATTGGCCCGGAATAAAAGCACATATTGCTAATGCTTTCTTAAGTGTACATAGAACTATACTAAAATGTCTTCGTTATAGCAGTCTATTTTGGATTTAGTATAAAATAAAAGCTTTGCTCTGTTTAGAAAAAAAATTCTAAATTATTAATAAAGGTCTAATTTTATAAAAAAAATTATTTAATTTTTGTTGTATGAAGCAATGCATGTAAAAAAATATAAACTGTTTACACCAAGTGAAAGAAATAGAAATTCTCTTACTTTCAAAATAACATTTGAAATCTGTAAATTAGAAACTAATTTTTTTATAGATATAGAAGATAATTATCAATTCTATTCTACGAATCCCAATTAATATTAAACGGAGAAATATATTTTAATTTTATAGCATGATAAAGGTTAGTTTTTTTAATTGTCAATTTCTTATCAGTTATTAAATTTTTTTTTAATTCTAAAATATAAGATACTTTGAAAGTTGTTCTTTACAGAATAAAACATATACTTTTGTTAAATTTTATATAAAAACTTTGTTTCTATATTACATATTTCAAAAGTTATCTTGCGTGTAAGGAGATTTTATTCTTTCTTTCAATTAATGTGTATTTTTAATATTATTGTATAACATACACTACTTGACTTAAAAAATAAAGAATATTACAATGCTATGGTGTTATTGAAGAATTTTAAAAATTTATTCTTAAAAGAGTAGAACATTTTATTTTATGATGGATCGAAGAAAGAGTATTACAATGAAAATTTTAAGTCTCGAAGGGTATTATGTCTTCTGAAATCATACTTTTAAAATAATTTATATTTTATTTGTATTTTATAGCTCAATATATAAGGGCACATAAATTTATGAATGCTCTTATTTTGTGCAATTATTATTCGATATGTAATCAAAATAGCTAATTTTTAATTTATTTTCAAATTTGGATAAAACTTCGGGAATGACTTATATGCCCAGGATTTTCAAGAATTCCCAGGAACAAAAAAAAGGTGAAAAATCAGAAACCATTCTTTTAAAACATGCCCTAAAATTATTACAAATGGACTGACGCAACATTTGATATCGATCTTTTTTATGTAAAATCGCTAAAATTTGCATACGTTGAGCATTCTAGTTTATGCGACTTTGCATAAAATTTGCAAAGGAGCATAAATTAGAATGCGTGAAACTGATTCACCCTTGTTCATCCTTTTCTGATGTTTATAGATCGCAGTTCTCTATTTCCATTGCCAGCAAACCCAAAATAAAATTTCCGAAAGTGTAAGTAATCTTACACTGCAAATAAATGCCAGATGATTTACACTATTCGTGAAAGGCAAACTAGACAGATTTTTTCTCCGCGATTTAGAGACAGTCATATTCAAAACTGAATTACTTTCAGAAAGAAATAAAATTAGGAATTTTTGTTCCTAGACTTTTTAGAATAATTCCAAATACGGTTGTCACTTATGTATTAACATACGTATAAAGCTTATAAAAAAAACTATACAACTGCAACAACACATCATTTTTCACTTTTAGCGATAAAAATGTAGCCCAAATCGTAAACCTTCCCACTCGAATTCTATAGTGTATGATAATTGTTCTTTAGTTATTTCGATTTTAGCTATTCTTGCGTTCGCTATTTCCATCTCACACTGAATCAGAAATATAAGTAATGAAAAACGAAAGTATTTTTTATTGTCTATTGCCCTATAATACATACAATTATCATGGCATATAATAAAATTTATTGCCATTAATAATTATAAACGGTTTGAAAAACAAAAACTTTTGCGTTTTACGAAAGCATTCCAGAAGCATTGCTAATCGTATATTCCTTTGAAATTCATTAGATATTTAACTTTTAGCTTATAAAATAAATGTTGGTTAAATTTAATGTTTCGAAACACATAATATGTCCACTTAGTACTTAAAAGAAAGCCCAGTGGCGTTGTGGTAGCGCTTCGCGTTTCCACGACACAGGTTCTAGGTTCGATCCCAGATTGGGCAAGGTAGACTCAGTCTTTCATCCCTTCAGTGGGTAGACAAACTGAGGATCAAGCAAGCTTGAGAACTAAACACTGGAAGTTCCTCATAGGGTTGACCACCTAACCGGAACATATGCTTCGCACCCCAGGGCCCTTGGTCTCGGAAACAGAGATTGGCACCGTAGGCCCTGACCTCCTAGGGGCTGTTTCTCCGAGGAGTAGTAGTTTATTACTTAAAAGACGTGTTATAAAACTTTGTTCAGAAGAAAGGATACTCTCAATATTGGCAATTCATTTTTCTTTACATTTTTCGTAAATGTACTTAAGACAGCTAAGTTTTATTCTGATGTCAAAAGAGGTATGCCTCAAGCAAAACTGAATAAAATACACGTAGAGCATTTTCTAAAAAACTAATTTTCAAGCAATAAATAATTAATGCTCCCTAAAAATTAATACTTCAGCATTACATTTAAATCAATTTTATATAAATATATTTCTATTCCTAACCATATTTTTAGTTGATATAAGTGTTTACCCAAAATCAACTGAAAACAATAAAAGTTAGTTTTTAAAGTTCACAGTTCACGGTCGCCTAAAAATGATGAATTTTTGAATTTTTTACAAAAAAATGAATTTGAAAAATGCCTGATAAAAAGTTAAAACATTCTGCGCTACCAAACTTTCATCTTCTAATGTCAAAGGCCTCGCAATATTGAGCAATGATATCAATGATTGGCATTTCCGTTGAGATAGAATTGAAGGACGAAAAGAAAATAAGACTGTTATTGGGCAGAAAGAAGAAATCATTTAAAAAGATTGCGCGCAGATAAGCTGAAGTATAACATTGAAACTAACTCTAGCACTTAGTAACCACTATTCAACTCTAATTTAACAACTCAGTATCTAAGCACCGACATAGCCAAGTCGGGTATTATAATAAGTACTTTATCTGCAGACTGAAAGTCTGCAATGATGACTGAAATTGGGAGGAGAGTATTTTTAATCTTTTAATGAAAAATTGTTGAAAAGTAGAAACAAATCAAAAGGGATAAGGGAAATTTTATAAAACCTTTTAATACTCAAACCACATATGCAATAAAAATACTGTTAAATCCTCTCCAATCTAAAAAAAATAAGAAGAAACGGAGAAAATTAATTATGCAATTTGAAATTGTTTAAATTTGTTAAACTGATTAAACACCATACAAATCAGATAAATTATCCGGCAGTGTTCTTGCTTTTATCGAAAAGCTTTTAAGATAAAAGTTAGTTTAAGTCTTTACTTTTTTTATACGTTACTTTTGTATATCTGAAGTAATAGATAAATGGCTGAAATTGGAAGAGGATATTTTTAATCTTTTATTAAAAAAGTGTCGAAAAGTAGAAATAAATCAAAAGAGATAAGGGAAATTTTGTAGAACTTTTTAATACTTTAAATTCATACGGAATAAAAATGCTGTTAAATTCTCTCCAATCTACAAAAATAAAAAGACTAACGAAGCAGAAAAAATTAATAATGCTCTTTGAAATTGTTTAAATTTGTTAAATTGATTAAACAAGATACAAATCAGGTAAATTATCCGGTAGTATTCTTGCTTTCATCGAAAAGCTCTTAAGATGAAAGTCTTTCCCTTTTCTATACGTTACTTTTGTACATCTGAAGTAATAGATAAATCGATTAAAATTTATTCTAATACGTTCCTTTCGCCACATCCTATTACGAATCTAAAGCATTTGCATATTCGGAAATAAGTAAAGACTTCCAATTATTTCATTTGATATGAAGCTTTATATTTTTATGAAATTTACATATCTACCGAATTTTCAGATGTATTACGTGCCCCTATACGTTTAAACTGCATTTTACAACTTTTAGGAATATTCGCCATATAATGATCTTTTAACTGATGAGGGATAATAAAAGCATGGAATGAGATCAAACCTGGCATAATTTGAAAGTCATTTGAAAAATGCTCTTTGAAATTGTTTAAATTGGTTAAATTGATTAAACATGATACAAATCAGATAAATTATCCGGCAGTATTTTTGCTTTTATCGAAAAGGTTTCAAGATGAAAGTCTTTACTTTTTCTATGCTTTCCTTTTGTACGTCTGAAGTAATAGATAAATCAATTAAAATTGATTCTAATACGTTCCTTTCGCCACATCCTATTACGAATCCAAAGCATTTGCATATTCGGAAATAAGTAAAGACTTCCAATTATTTTATGTGATATGAAGCTATATATTTTTATGAAATTTACATTTCTACCGCATTTTCAGATGTATGACGTACACGTATACGCTTAAACTGCATTTTACAACTCTAGGTATATTCGCCATATAATGCTATTTTAACTGATGACATATAATAAAAGCAGGGAATGGGGTAAAACCTGACATAATTCGAAAGTCATTTGAAAAAAGTAGCAGATCTAATAATCTAGATGAAACGAAAGATGATTATTTATATATGGATCAAAGTAACAGTGGCGGTGAAGATGAAACAGAATGTATAACATGCCTGAAGATATAACGAAACTTGAGCATGAAGACCTATTTACGTTATCTGATAATGAAAATCTTTACGTTCATAAGGTATGCCATTTATTTGAAAAAACCTTTAGGTACATGCAGATATCTAATTTGTTTTGGTCATCTACTCCTTATTTTTAGGTCTATGATTTTTATACCAGGTGAATAACGCGCACTCGTAAATTTTAACCTTATTTTTTTTTTGTGTCAAACTGCACTTTATATACAGCAATATATGGTATGTATCCTAAAAGATTTAGTCATAAAACTAAACATTGCACTACCCACTTAAGATCTTTATTTAAAAGCATGAAACAAGTAAAAAAAAATCTTCTCGACTTTTTTAAAGTGTTCTGAAAAATCGCCATAAAAAAACAGTGATACATCATTACGTAATATTACGAAAACATAAGGTTGTTTGAAAAAAAATCCGTAACCGGAATATTACGGTTGTGGGTTTATTTTTCCCACTAAATATAAATAGTAATATTACGTACTTAGATAGTAATTGGCTAATATGAAAACAGTCAATCTCAGTTCAGATATATCCCGGGATATCCTATCAATTTAATTGTGATAAACAATTAAAAATGCAGCTATTTTTTTTAAATATGAACATACCTCACAGCAAAATATGAGTGTATGGGAGAAAGCACACATATTTATAAACAAATATTCCAAATACAGCAAAAGACGGATTTAAGTAACAATTTGATAAAATTTACCCACTTAGTAATAAAATAAAATTGTGTATAATATACAGACTTGTTGGTGTCTCATGCAAAAAATGAATATCCCTCAGCAACATGCATCTGGTATACCGGTTAAAATGTTGCTTACGGATGGTTTAGAGCTCTACTGTCTACTATTTTGCTATACGAGGGCTAATGAAACCGGGACCTACTGCTTAAACTGATTCCGAATGGCACGAACATTCATGCCTGCTGCGGGATTTGAACCAACGAATTCCGGTAATGAAAAGCAGCCCCCTACACATTCGGTCATAGTTTGGATTAGTGATACCTTGTCTTTGCAACTGTGCCACTTGAGGGTTGAGGATGGAAAGTAAAGTAAACACAAGTAAAGTAACTGGTAAACAATCTTAAATCAGTATGTTATGTAACAATCATATAAAGAATTATAGTGCCATCTTTCGATTGCCGATAGAACTGATCAAGCCTTTTTTCTTTTATTTTCTTTTTTCTCTCTTTTTTTATTACACTTCCAAAGGACTGATGCAGACTGCATCGTTTTTTTAACCTTTATTCGCTGTCACACAATTCAATTTTAAAGTATTTTCTCACTTTGAATCATTCAGTTTAAAACTCTTCCACCCTTGCTAACATGTGATATGACAATATAACGAACATTAACGTTACTGGTCAACGACAGATGACTGTGCATAAGTGTTATTTTTAGATTTCAGCATGCAAAAATTAGATTCGCTAATTCCTAACTTGGTAACCACTAATTAGTCGGAACATAACATTGATCACAACGTGTTTTGAAATATATTTTGCATTAACATAAAAATAAATTGGAAAAAAAAAGTTTTTTTAAAAGTAGTATACATGAAGATTTAATAAAAAAAAGTTATGCCAAACCATCTGCTTAAACGGAAGTTTAATTGGTCCACCAAGTTCTTGGTAATTACCGTAAAATTTTGGTTCCTTTGTTCTAGATAGAAACGCGTTCACGTCTTCTTAGGGCTTTTCACAAACCTGCATTGTACTTATGTAGTTTTGTTTTATCAAAAGCATCATGGAAATTGAATGTGATTATAATATGCATAAAAACGGTTACTTTTCAGTTGGACTAATACAAGGATAAAACGCCAAATATATCACTTTCATCCAATATAATTTATTTGAAACTAAAAATAGACCGCAAATGTAATTTCTAATGTCCACGTGACCTCACTAATTATACATACGCTAACCAAAGATTGGGTGGGAATAGAACAGTAGTCTATTTAAAAGTCTGTAATGAATTATTTCTGTAATATTCATTATAGTCCCATATGGTATCACCTGTAGAAGATTTTCAAAATAAAATACCGGATCTATTTTTTTCCTCTATCTAAACTATAATTTTGTCCGCAGATGATACAAAAAAATCCTTTTTGAATATATTTACCAACTTTTGCAAATCCCCTTCTTTTGATAATGTCAAAAACGATAATGTAGTAACAGGCATCAAGCCTCTAAAATTTTCTTCTTATTTATCTATTTATTTTTGCCATCTGTATTTAGTTATATCTACAGACATCTATTTTAAACACTCTAATTCTTTCAACACCGGTGAATTTCCATATGTACTATAAACTACACTGGAATATTATGTATATGCTGTCTCATAAAGCAGTGATGTCCATCCCAAAAAATACAAAAATGTGAAATCAAACTTCTTTTAATCTAGAAATAGAAATAACAGATTATCAGTCTTGTGTACAATTAAATACAACAATATTCCAAACCGATTTTGGATACTCGTAGAGGAGAGAAAATATCCAAATTTATAAGAAACTTTTCAAATGTTAACACAGTAATTAATATCTGCCGAATATATATTGATAGGTATCTTAAATCGAAGTTAGTATGCCCTCCTTGGAGTAGAAAAAAATATGTAAGTATATGAAATGAAGAATGAAATGTGATGAAATGAAAGAATATAAAAAGCAACTGTGAACGGAGGTGGGCTTAGAGCATAGGTTCCCAACAAGGGGCGGTAACGGGTTCAAAGGTAAATGGGGGCGTTAAGGCAGTCAAGGGTGCAACCAGTAAAAATATTACCTGTAAAAATATACATGATATCTATGAAAATACTAATGAATAAATCTAATTGCTGTTATGTACAACACAAATACCAGTGTTTGTTCTCAAAGGGGAAACACAGTAAATTACACAATATGGAATTAAAGGTAAATACCTTATATATAAACTAAAACATTTATTATGTACAATATTTACAGATTAATACATGACTTGATCAACACATTGTGTGCGGGTACATTTCGCAGCGGAATTGTACCGGGAGCGGGCGTTAGTTATTCAGTTAAATCTCAACAGATCGAAAATTATTTAATTTTTTAACCAACTTTTAGTATTTTATATTGAAATATATAAATAAATATATAAATAAACAAATATATATATAAATACAAATATATATAATATATAAATATACATATATATAATATTTTCGCAAGGTTAAATAAAATGTTGATTTTAAATCTAAATTGATTTTTTTAATCAAACGTGCCGTTCTGTGGTTCCGCATCGACTGATGTAAAAACTAGTTTTTATTTGTCTAAATTTTTCCAGAATCTATATAGTAGACAAGAACATTCAGCTTCGTTTTCCTGTATATACCGTTATTTTTGTACCCACAAATAAACCATGTTGTTACAATAACCCGTACTAGTACGTGTCCCGTGCTCTAGTATCAATCGTCAGAAAATGTACTAGTACTTGTCCCGCATACAATGTGTTAATATATGACATGACCTACAATTATTTGGTTTTTATATTCATCAATATTCTTGAAATGGTATTCCTTATCAAAATGTTATGAGACCCAGGTAATAATCATGAATATTAAGTCGGTTTACCTCCAGTAATTATAGAAAAGCAGTGTGGGGCATTAGGCAGGCTGCAAGTTGGTGCTGGCATAAAGGTCGTTACTTTGCTGGAAGTCGGTGCTGGCGTCGTGGTCGTACCTTTGTCGGATGAGGTGCTGGAGGGACGGTCATATGGATGCGGGATTGGGAAAATATTGCTGGCCCGGGCTCTCTGGCTTGCTCAAGGGATCATGGGAAAGTATATCGGTACACTAATAGTATTGTATTTACCATAATAAATCAGTTATGAATTTCGTTTCCTTCATAGTATTTGGCTGAATGGGGACACAGTGTCAACTGCCTAATAAAAGGAACATAATTTTAATCGCATAACTAACCATAAGAACTGGCCTTTATCCTGTAGAAGCTCATTGCGCGATTTCTCTATATCAGCACATTACTATATTCATATTGGAACTTTTTCGAACAATTTCTCTTTAATGAGCTGTTTTAAAATTACTCTTTACTTTTTAGTGCATTTTTTTATAAATAAAATCGACTCTTTTAAATACTTTTTTATATTTATTTTATCTTATGCTTGCCTTTAGGTTCTGCACCGGTAGGACTTTAAACCATGTCAATTAAGGACTTCCAAATGTGGAATCCTACTGAAAATAAAGTATACCTTTAAAGTCATAAAGACTATAATGCTCGAACTGTTATATTTTTTTCCACTGAGTAACCAGACTCTCCGGAACTCCATCTCAAGCACACTATCTGTTATTAAAGACCTCCAAAATTCGAGTGTTTTCATAGAAATCTGCAGATTTGAAATTACCTCCCAGACTGCTGTTAAAAATATAAAACTCGTTCATATGGGAATACCTGAGATCCGGCATTGAGTCGTTTTTTTTACACAGCCTTCTTATTTTTCAATCGGTGTATTTCTTCACTCTATAGCCTCTACATTACATTGTGTTGGCGGATTCCAAATGAGTTATGAGGGACGGTCGTTTTGAAGTCCAGAACACGTGTGTTTTTATTCCTTTTAAGAAATGATTGTACATTATTCAACAGAGGGAAGCTATCTCCTTTTTCCAGTTTGAGTGTTATGGTGTTTGTTGTGAGAGCCGTCGATACGGGCATCTCTTTCAATAAATTCTTGGTTTCAGTCCTTTGTCCCCAAGTTCCGTTCCAGGACTCAGTGAGCAGTCAACCGTGATAGCTGGCATTCGAAACAGTGACTCCTAGACCAGTCTCCGGACTTAGCCTTTCTGCTCCCTTCCCTAAGCTGGACAGCTATCCGATAAATGCGGGTATTTTTTCCGGGGTCCTTCAAAATCTAAATAATTAAACAATTTATGAGTTTATTTTACACTTCTTTAAATGGATATGAAAAAAAAAGGTCAAACTAAAACTCGCACACAATATAAAATTCATAATATTAGAAACTTCAAAATACATTTTTTATTTAGTACTTTATTGGGTATCATTTATGTCTCTTAACATGTTATTTCGTGATTTTCAATTTTAAAACCCCAAACTTAACAGAAAAAGTACAGTGTACGTGCTTTACTTTGACTATATTTCTGTTCTTATTATACGAATGTTATTTTAATTTGATATTTAAAACTACAGTTTTTTTCCCAAATGATATTTTTTACTGATCTGACTTTGTAATCAAAGTTCATCCCTCCATTCTTTTACACTTATTTATTTTTTTTATTACTTTTTAGATAACAGTGAATGACGTGGCCTAGGAACAACAAAAGTAAAGACTCAAATACGCTATGGAAAAGCAATAAAAGATGGACTTAACAACTCAACTTTTGTTTCGCTGACTTTTACGTATTTGATTCTATTCGTTGTGTCGTGGCCGTACTTAACATAAGGTGGACAATAAATCTCATTAAACCTGTATTCAAATTATGCTATGTCATGAAAGTTAATTGTTTGTGAAACTTCCCAGTATTTGAAATTTTTGTATGATGCAACTTCAATTTTGGATTTACGTTGGGGAGAACCAAGGTAAGTAACCCTAAAAACTTTTCTCTTCGGTTTAAGTTTTAGCTGATTCGGACTCTTTTCTAACGATTCTTAAAGTATTCAATGTCGGTTTTAACTATTTGAATAAATTATGCATACTGGATTAACAACAAGGAATATCTCACGTTTTCGACGGACTCATAGTTTATGCATTCGTGGCAATAGTTCGATTAAATTGGTATACTTCAATCCAAAATTTAAGTTAAATTGATAAACTAATCAAACTCAAAATTAACACGCACAAGACATCGAACTATTCTTTATTACAACAACACAGACACTTTTTGTTCTTTCACAGGAGAGACACACGCCCAGCCCAAAAAAGCGGCACATCGCCAACACAACACAAGGTGGCTCTTTATACATAAAATAACGCTTTCCCTATACAGGCTTGAACACTATTCGTAACGGGATTTTTGGTCCATCGAGCCGTAGAGTTTTCTATTGAAATCAGTTTTTTAAGTCGAAAGCGTATTGTAAATTAATTTATCATATTAAATTATCTAAATTTTGTCATTCATTATTCATTATTTTAAATACTCATATTTGCGTTTGTTTGCATATTTGTAAAATCTCAAAATATCGAAGTCTTCAAAGCAATTAGTGCTTTTCGAAACAGTATGTGAGCAGGTAGACTAGGTAAATAATACAATAGCAGATTGGAATGGACGAAATTCAGGCACATGTTTCAGTTTTAATAAAAAAGCTTAAATCCTTAGAAGATAAATTTGAAAATTTGTTCAGTAATCTGTCTTTAAAGGAAAGTGAAGAGAATATGCTAGTATATTTGAAATACCAAGATGAAATACTGAATTTCACTGTTGATTTGAAAAGCAAAAGTAGATCAGCACGAACTAGAAAAAAAAAAACTAAACCAAATGATATGGTAGCGGAATAAAAAGAAGCTTTTGTTAAATTACCGAAATGAGAAATACCTAATTTTTTTAGAGATAGTGAAACATGGATTTCATTTAAAGAGTTATTCACTTCTTCTATGTTAAGCAATAAGAATTGAGATGGTATGCAAAAACAGAAGTATTTATAAACATGTGTAAAGAGAACTGCATTGAAATTAATTCCAGGCTTTTCTTTAAAAGCAAATGACTTGGCTATTTTCTGGGAGTTACAATGTAATCGCTATGATTCTAACTGGTATCTTGCTTTGACTCAAATTAACAAAATATTCAAATTAAAAATGAATAAAGCCGATGACAAAAATTTCGTTGTTACAGTTAATAGACTTGCAATATACAGTATGCTACACGGCAGTTAGTTGGCCCCTTTTCTCTTCTAAAATTTGTTATACATTAATTTTCAACACACACACACACACACACACACACACACACACATATATATATATATATATATATATATATATATATATATATATATATATATATATATATATATATATATATATATATATATATATATATGTATAAGGTTTGATTGGGTAGAGCCTTACGGTTAACATTTTTGAAACACGATGGTTAATTTGAATATGAAAGTTCGTTGAAAGATTATTTCATATTTTTATTAATTAAACTAAGAGCCTCATCTATGGTTCAGAGGAGTGAAAGGATTCTTTATCCCCCCCTCCCACACACACGTCTACTGTTGTTGAATCAGCCCTCGTGCAGCAAAACCGTAGCTCTTCCTCCATCTAACCTCTATTTACCTTTCTTGGAATCTTTCAAAATTTTGGCACTTTTTTGTACATTCACGGCTGAATGAAGAAAGATATGCTATCTTTCCATTAGTCACCGGACACTTTTGATGCGAGACTTTTTTTTTTTTTTTCTCTTTCCAATTTCCTGGGAAAGTACTCAGAGGAGCATTTTGAAATTTCGGCCATGTGAAGAACCATGCTTTTCCTCACATTTTCAGAGAAGAATGAGTCCCGAGTGCGTTTAGGGAAACCATAAAAAAAAAAAAAATGAAATGGGTTTCTCCCTGTCTCAATAAACGTTTCGAAATTATGAAATTATATGTAGCTTTCACTTATTCATATTTGTGTGTACAAATACTGTTTGCATTTTTGAGAAAAGCAGAACATTTTGGACATAAAGGCCTATTTTAAAATAAATGTGTATTTTAGACGTTGTTTGTGCTTAATATAAGCACACTTTTCTAAAATGTCTCATAAAAAGTACTAGAATTTTCGACGAAGTCTCACCGTAGAAACGCTGTGCTACAATTTCAGATAAATGCATTAAATCTTCAACGAGACAAATTATTAAAGTAAATAATTAACTGGGCATTTGTGCATGATATACTTCTTGCGTTGCCATAATTCGGTAACCAACTATATAGGGTAACTTGTATAAAATTCTACTAAAATATCTTTAACCTTCAAGTGCTGTTCTGCTATCTCTCAGATTTCATATCTAAGCCCCCCTCTAAGGTATAACTGGTTACTGCCTTTATCAGTATCTTTATAAAGCGTGGTGTGGATGTTGGATGGTTGCACAGACTCCACTTCTTTGTGTTGCCTTCTGTAACTGCTAAAAGATACAGAGATGAAGTCCTTGAGCCTTCTTTCGCCTGTTTTAATTTGCTGTAGGTCCTGGATTTCCATTCATGGATGAAAACAATACTTGATCCCGTGCAATCCTAGTCAACAACTTCCTTTAAAATGAAAGCAATCTGTCCATGCAGAGGCCTACTAACTTTCCCTATCGTTTTCTATGTATGTGTGAGATACGGTAGGGTCACCTTGCCCTCCTTCTGTACCCACTAAGTTCCATTCCAGAACTGAAAAGAGCTATCTGCCACGCTTAGAACTCTCTGGGACCACAAACCCTCCACAATCTTAGCCAATATGGGAAATTGTTGTAAAGCAAGCGCGACTATCAGTGGTTAGGGCCGTAGCCAATATTTAATGATATGTAAGAAAATAAAATAGAATATTATCCTTCTTTAGCATTTTTTTTTCTATTATAACTTTTTTATCAAATTTTTTCGCTATTCCGATTAACCTACTAATGCATAACGTCCCCTTTTAGGGACATC
Organism: Pardosa pseudoannulata; assembly: GCA_032207245.1. Taxonomy (NCBI): domain Eukaryota; kingdom Metazoa; phylum Arthropoda; class Arachnida; order Araneae; family Lycosidae; genus Pardosa; species Pardosa pseudoannulata. Next base: position 79,136,448 of record CM063502.1, on the reverse strand, counting down.
TAACATACACTTTGTAGAATTTTTATACCTTCCTTCCCTTTTTATACCTCGTTTTTATTTTAAGCGGAGGTACATGGCAGTCCTATAATCAAGCTTACAAATCCTCGATTATCAGCTATTATTTATAATTTTGTCATTGGGGTCGATATTTTAATATTTTTTGGTTCTTTTAGGTAAAATTCCTTTTTTGCCGAGAACATCGACTGAAACCATGACAAATAGCTTTATTTATTATAAAGCTTCGCTTTGCAGTACTGTGTTTACACGTGATACCAAATAAATATCGTATAATGAAGTTTTTCCTAAAACGGGCCCTAACAGGCGTTACAGACCATCAAAGATGCGTCTGGCAGTCAACGTTTAAACACGTTGACTGCCAGACGCATTTTCGATGGTTTGTCCAAGGCGCCGACGTGAACTTTTCATTATGCGATGCATATGCTGAAATATTATTTGCAGCAGATAAAATAAGTTATAAAATCATGCTTGAAGCAGCTTTCGTGGTGAGGATCACCGGTGACTCCCACGGCGCAGTAGGCATCCTTTGTTCAAACAATCGTGCTTCTATTGCTAAGTGATTACTCTTTTTAGCATTCAAAGCAGCTAGGAAAAACTAGAGCAAAGAATTTGACAAAAAAAGGGATTACATATTGTTCCGATTGCGTTGATTCGCCTTTTCTTTGCCTTGAATGTTTCAATCTGACTCATCACAATATGCACTCATAAAATGTATATTTTTCCTGTACCAATAAAATTATTTTTGTATGCTCTATATTGCACTAATTTCTTGAAACAATTATAACAACAATGGTAGTATTGAAAAATTTATCAGCCTCCATATTTATTATAATTATGTACTTTTATTATTTGCTGCTTCGCCGGTCACCCGTGACACCCATGGCAGTCAACGTGTTAAAATCCTGAGGTCTGCAACTACACCAGCGGTCGGCACACTTAAGAATTTCAAAGACCGCTACATATATAATTTTTATTGGGTGGACCACCAATTATAAGAATTTAAAATAAAAAAGCAGTAAATATATAGAGTAATAATAAGAAAATTTTATTTTATTAATAAAAATGAGCACATTAAAATTAAAAGAAAATGTTATATCGCTAATTAAAAAAAAACTTTACTTACGCATTATACATTTTAACGTGATATATAAAAAAATAATTTAAAAAAAAGCATAATTCATTATAAGCTCTGTTAGTTGTCATTTTTTATTGTGAATGTTAATGAAACTTTTTGTTAGTTGTGTTACAATTATATAATCTACCGTTTTTTCGGCTGACCATCAATAATTTTTGAGAGACCACCATTTGGCGATTGGTGCTCTACACAGTCTACTCATTTTGTGCTAGATCTACCTCTTTTCCTTGTTCCTTGTATCTTTGCAAAAGCCATCTTTTGAGAGATGTTAGATTAGAGATGGCACATCTAAAAATATGTCCAAGCCATCTGATGAGATAGGATTTGATGACTCGATCGATAGTAGATTGTTTATATTTTCTATAAATTTCAAGGTTAAACAAGGTACTCCATCTATGATTTTCTCTTATTGGGTCAAATATTTTTCAGAGTATTTTTCTTTAAGATGTTATACACTGTCTACCAATAATTATTTGAACACCTGTGATCGGCCACATTTGTAATACCCGATAATTATACCTTTCTCAAAATCAGTAAGCCGAACGCTGGCCGATTGGTTAGGGCGCTGATCGTCGGTACCGGAGTTCGTGGGTTCGAATCCCACTATGGCATGGATGTTCGTAGCCGTTCGGAATCGGCTTTAAGCAGTAGGTCCCGGTCTCATTAGCCCTCGTGTGCAAAACAGTAGACCGTAGCGCTCCAAACCAAACCTAACCTTCTCAAAATCAGAGAGCTCCAAACTGCACGGAGCCGAGCAATGGCCGAGTGGTGGCCGAATGGTCAGTGGCCGAGTGGCACTGACTTTCGGAACCGTAGTTCGAGGGTTCGAGTCCCACTGTGGCATGGATGTTCGTAGCCGTTCGGAATCGGCTTTAAGCAGTAGGTCCCAGTCTCATTAGCCCTCGTGTTGCAAAAAGTAGACCGTAGTGCTCCCAACCAATCAATCAATCCAAACTGAGCGGCATCTTGCGTGCGACTAATGCCGATGCTGTTTCCTACACGATGTATACCGTCGGAGGCCGTGACGTACCTCAAAACCTCAAATATCGTCATTTGCATAGGTGTCCAAATATTTATTGGTAGACAGTGTATAATCGATAGAAATGACGCTTATATTAATGAGTTAAGATTTCATTAAATATCTACGTGAACAATTAAATTCTTTAACTTTTGGACACCAGTGTACGCATAAAGAAAAAAATTCACTGTACAATACACATGAATAAAAAAATATTACTTTGTTTTAAAGTCACCTAAAATTAGCTAAAATTATACCGTAATTCCGGTAGAGAAACCTTATTATAAATTATCTTCCAATTTCCAAACGAGAAAATCAATGACGCTATCTTAGAGTAAAGTCATAATAGTAGATGCAGCCATTTAATTATCAAAATGGCTAGAAACTGTGAAAGGCACTCCCGATATGGCACCAAATTTCATACCTCTGAGCGAGAGAGCCCGTTTTTATCACTGAATTACGAAACATTATATCTCATTTAATTATTATTATGCCGATGTTAACCTTTCCACACCGCTTTTACTCGCTTTTCAAGGTCGGGATATAAAATCGACTCGCTTGTCTGGTGCATGAGCTGAAATACAATTTAATAGTCTTTAGGCTGAATCATTCATTCGGTTTTCCGCGTATGGTTTTCGATTTTGAAATTTTAGCAAAGGGAATTGTCATTACGATGGAAATAAACACCGCTACTGTACAGTTTTGTTTGAATTTCCTCCTGATTAACAGGAATATTAAAAAGAAACAAATAAGCGATGTAACAAAATTCCTCCCAATAATTTGGGTCCGTTATTTATTGCGGAATTGTTACGAATCGATTTTGGAAGATAGAATATAAAAGATAGAAATTGAGCACAATTGCTAAATCTTTTTCAATACATGAAATATAAGTAATACATTTTCTCCTTTCTTAGTATAAGATATACGTTGATCTAAAAGATCAATTTTGTTTAATTAGGAGCACCCGGTATAATTTTATGCTACTCCAAAGTTAATTATACCTGAACTTACTGCTTAAAGCCGTTTCCAAATAGCTATGAGCATCCATGCCTTCAACGGGTTTGGAACCCACGGTCTCTGGTACAGAACGGCAACTCCTATCTTTTCAGACATCACCTGTCTAAACAGAAGAAATGAAGTCATATCAAAAGTTATAATTTACTACAGAGAAGATATATTTTGGATGCATATATTTAATACATTTGCATTGCGTTAGATAAAGTAGCCTCATAATCAAGCTCATCATTTTCATATATTGTAGAAAACGTTTCGAAAGCTTACTTAAATATTTGTTATTTGCAAGTTTTATTATTTTAAAAATAAAAATGAACTTATTTTGAGACAAGTTCATTCTAAAATATTGTTTCAATACTCTATTGTGACGTCGCTACACCCCATTGGCTTCACAAAGAGGTTTTGTTAAAGCTCAGGCCTAGGCGACTTTCTGTCTGGGTTTTTGACACTACCCTACAAAGGGTTTTCGCTTCGACACGCCTTGAGATGTCCGAGGTGATTAGAAGGTCGGACTCGACGCCGAAACGTCAGACTGTGAGGCGCCAACGACAGGACCAATCGGAGGCTAGCAGGATGGCAAAGCGAGAAGGAAAAGCTAATAGAAAGAGGCGAAAGGTGACGTCAGGCAGCGCGAGTTTTCGCCAGAGAGAGATTCCCTACGAGAGACGATCGAAGGCGAAGACTTGACGAGGTTGGATTTTTTGGAGAGCCTTTCTCCAGTTATGTATGGGACTCAAGGAGTCCCAGTTTTACCTCTGTACAACGCACATGACCGCAGATTGTTTTTTAGGTTTGCCTAGAACCTGGGACTTTTATGCCCGTACCAGCTCACCTGAGCCCTATGATTTCCATTCGGAAAATTTGTAAATAGCTTCTATTTAATGAAGAATAAAAGTTATTACTGTTATAAGCTGTACGTCGTGTCACAACCACTTCTACACCCACACGCTACCCGAGGATCCAGTGACGTTGCACTATTCATGTTTTATTAATCTTTAATTGCTCTCACATGGTCTCATACATTTCAGCCCTAAGTACTTCCTATCTCTCTAAATCATAATTGATCCATGTTTCTCAATATCTTCCTGCAGAGTACTATCAAAATAATTTATAAAGTTGTAAGCTAGCTAAAAATCAATCAAAAGAATTTTCTAACACAAAATGCAGCCAAACGAGGGTCGAATAGGTAGGGCGCTGCTCTTCGGTAGCAGAGTTCTTGGGTTTGAATGCTACTACTGGCTTAGATGTTCGGAATCGACTTTAAGCAGTAGGTTCCGGTATCATTAGCCATCGTGTAGCAAAATAGTAAGCCTTAGCGCTTCCTACTGACCATTAGTAAAAAATGAAAGTGAATAGCTCTTAGTAATAAAGTTGAGAATAACTAATTTATACAGATTAAATGATTTATGTGAGCTATCCAACTAATTTATAAAGTTTTAAGCTAGCTAAAAATTAATCGAAATAATTTTCCCGTACAAAATGCAGCCGAACGATGGTCGAATGGGTAAGACACTTCTCTTCGGTAGCATAGTTCTTGGGTTTGAATCCCACTACTAGCATGGATTCTTGTAGCCATTAGGAATCAACTTCAAGCAGAATGAACCAGTCTCATTAGCACTCGTGTAGAAAATTAGTAGATCGTAGAACTCCAATCTAAATTAAAATCACAAAATACACCCATGGTGGGTTGCATTTGAAATGTGAAGTTTTTGTACCATCTACAGGAGGGATTCCGAAAATGTGTACCGCTACGTCTTCAGAGGGGTTAAGCTAAATATTGCAAAATTTTCATAATTAACCCATGACTTCATAATTCATAATCTTCATAACAACGATACATCGTCATTCGCTACACTTGCAAAAAGTGTCAACGATGCTATACCGTTCCGTATAGTGTCTTGCTATTAGCATCCATTTGACCAAAATACATTTATTACACGTTTTTCAAAGACCAAAAGACCAAAGGGAATATTCTTATAGACTGGTTAATCGTTATAGATCAAATGTCTCCTAACAATTAAGGGCTCCAGGGCCATATTAAACACCTTAAGCATTATTGCGAGTCGCACTATCATAATTGGCCAATTTTCATATAATTCTGCATGTAGGTCAGAGATAACAGTATGAAATATTCTGCATGTTTAATTAAACAAATGCTTATTCATTTTAGCTGTGTAAAATTGTTGGTAATCCTTGTGTTGCAAAATTTATGTCTGGAGCCTTATGACTATTTGTACATTTTAAATGTGAGAATAAACACGAGAAAGTAGGAAATTAAAATAGAAAAGTAACTTTATAAGGCAAAACAAAATAAATAAATCTCGTCTAACACTAATAATTTTATAGCTATTAAAATAATTTTAATTATTAATAATAATTATTTTATAAATATATTAAAAATAAACAAAAAGATCTTACACGCTAGACAAGTTTCCTAATTTTTTTGACATATATATTTATGCATACATATATATTATATACATACATATAATATGTTTACACTGTATTTATTTGTGTATAACGTGATTTTTAAAAAAAATACAGCATTAAAGTGGAAAAAATTAGAAAAAGTAAATCTATATTCAAAATCTCTCTTTAAGCCTCCAGAAGATTCAAACGTTTTCAAATATATAATCATATGTAAAAATCCAGTGTATCCCTGCTTTTACCTCTGGCTGCAGTTCACGTCTTCTGGCAAGGGGTCTGACCAATTAAAACGTTCTTGACACCTAGTGGTCAGTTTTGGAAATTTTGAACCAAAAGGATATACACACTGTCGGAGACAGATTTTTTTTCCTTAAACTGTCAAGCATTTGATACATGTTAGACGATCTCGCAGTACGGAAAATGAAGTAAGATCCGAACCAATGGTAATTGCGGCAATAAATATCCTTAAGTACTAAAAAAGTCTCCAGTTGCTTTATTACACCAGTTGGCCGTGAGTCCAACACCACGTCCCCGTCAAATACTTGGTTTACGACATACATACATACATACATGTGTATATATTTATTATATATATACGTGTGTGTGTGTAACCACCGAAGTCATCTTTCACCAATTACACGGGAAATTACCTCCTATTACTTGAATTCGCCGGGCTTACTGGACAATAAGAAAACCTAAGTAATTTGCAGTCGTGCAGCCATTAAAGAAAGCCAAGTCCAACGTCGTGGAACTTTAAATTGAAGATAAAAATAAACGAGTCAAATGTCAGTTTTTACAAGGTTTGGAGCAAATAAAACTTCTTGAGGGGGAAAATATTTAAAAGTAAACTTCTTAAACAGGGAAACTTACTATTATAAGTATAGGAATAAAATTGGAACCCTAGAAAACGAGCGTCTTAAGCAGGAAAACTTCTGAAATGGGAATTTCTTATGTGGGTTCCACTGTTCATGTATGTATGTATGTGTGTGCGTATATATATATATATATATATATATATATATATAGACGTATGTATGCATGTATGTGTATGTATGTGTATATGGATATATAGAGACAGATAGATGTACATACACAGATATATGTATATATATATATATATGTGTGTGTGTGTGTAGTAGTAGTAGTAGTAGTAGTAGTTGATAATGAGAACTGAAAACAAAGGCAAATAAATAACTAAAAAACAAAAGTTTAATGATGTTATGTATCATCAGATGTACCCACAAACATCACTAATCATAAGGATTGTTTCTGAGAGATGTAATCTATGCAATAAACAGATCCTGGTACTGTCGTCTGTACAATCCTTATAAGAAAAAGGATAAAAAAAAACAGCAACATCTCCTGTATGTAAATACGAACACTTATCTAAATGTGTTTGAAGTTGTATATGCAAATGTATGTGGGCATGTAGTTAGAGGACAAAAAAAAAATCTAAACAAATTCCCTTTGTTTAAAACTTTACAGTTAAACTTCAAAACTATAAAAGATGGCCCAAAACAACTTCCCATAGTTTTCGAACTAAAGCAATATGGGATTTCTCTATTGAGATGAAAATTCCACAAAGAATTCTATTTTTCATTTCCATCCGTTCCAGCAGCGGTAATGTGTGGACATTCAAACTAAAATGTAGTTTGCTTAGGTGGACCTCACATCAAACAAAGTGGGGTTACACCAGAGAACACAACGGACTCCAACAAAGGAGGGTAATAAAGAATGAAATGTAGCTTTGGGGATAATCGAGCGTGTCAAGGTAAATCCCACCCTATGCACGTTTCGGCTTTTAATTATCATTTTGGAGGTTATTTCCTCTCTAAACGAGTCTTCAGCTCCCGATGAAATGCGCCCGAGGCTCATGCGTTGAACATTACGTGTTTTTTCCCCCACTCATTGCAAGCATTATGGGACGGTATTCCTCCTCGTTTTTATAACAAGCGTCAGATCTCATCTTCGGCCCGAAATTAAATTCAGATCCTAAATAAAATGTAAATGAAGGTTTTAAAGTAGAAGATATATAAGCAGAATGAGTTGTGCTTCAGATTCGATAGAAAGCGTTGCATTAAGGTAGCTCTTCTTAACACGTGTGCGGGTACATTTTACAGCGGAATTGTACCGGGAGCCGGCGTTTTGAGTGTAAATTTAGTTATTCAGTTAAATCTCAATAGATCGAAAATTATTTAATTTTTTAACCAACTTTTCGTATTTTATAATGAAATATATAAACAGATATATAAATAAATAAATAAACAAATATATATATATAAATACAAATATATATATATATATAATATATAAATATACGTATACATAATATTTTCGCAAGGATAAATAAAAAGTTAATTTTAAATCTAAATTGATTTTTTAATCAACCTTCTCGTTCTGTGGTTCCGCATCAACGTGACTGATGTAAATCGACTGATGTAAAAACTAGTTTTTATTTGTCTAAATTTTCCAGAATCTATGTAGTAGACAAGAACATTCGGCTTCGTTTTCCTGTATATACTGTTATTTTTGTACTCGCAAACAAACCATGTTAATACATTAACCCGTACTAGTACGTGACCTACGCTTAATTATCAATTGTCAGAAAACGTATTAGTACATGTCCGGCATACAATGTGTCAAAAACTTCTCTAATTAATCGGAGAAATGGTTAATTTGTAAAAAATACCCATAACAAGATAATACAGTGGAACCTCGATCCAGCGTTTACTTGGGAGTGGAAATAGAAAATGATAAATGCGGGAAATGATGTAGAAATTCCGTAAAATACGCGACTCTGAATAAATTATTTACAATGTTAATTGAAAGTATCACTGTATTTAGGATTATACCTAACATTTGAAAAGCATTTTGCAATTGATACCTGCTTTCTACTTGTAGATCGCCTGAGTGTAAAAAATGACTGAATGTACTGATTCATAGGTCTAGTTGGTCTGATGGTTATCATTTAATAGTGCAGCGATGCACAAACCGAGAGTAGCTAAATTCAAAGAAATTCAAATTTGTGAAAAATCTAGAATTATTCATTTCAAAGAACGGAAATAATACGAACGAAGAAACTGACAATTATTATTTTACGAGCGCCAGGGCCCGACTTACAGAAATGGGGGCCCAGTGTAAACCCATTTTTCCGGGGCCCCCTCACTCTGCTGTTCACAGGTGGTGGCTACGGGGTGGTTGTTATATGTAGTGATGCTTAAACTATGGCCTTCAGAGCCTTTAAAGGTGAGTCACCAATGTAGTTAGGCAAAATAAAATGAAAAATTAGTGTAAAATAAAATGAAAAATTATGAAATAAGTGCAATTATAAAAAAAGTTACAAAATAAAATCATGGAAGGTAAAGCGTATATCAGAATTTTGTAAGTCCTAACCCGAGGAATTTTCGTGCCTAGAACAGAATGTGTTCTATAGCTGCGTGTTCTACATTTTTTGCCAGCATTTACATTTCTGAACATGCTCTCTAATGATACTGAATATGTCAAAAACTAAAAGAAGAAAATGTCGATAATTTAAAGTGAATTTTAGACATACGCATCATATTTTTAACTTGAAATGGCAGTTAATTTGGGTGACCCCTTTTGACTGGGAGCCCAGGCGCTTGCCCCGTTTGCCCTGTTTGAAATCAGGACCTGACGAGCGCGATATTTGCTATCGCTATTACAGGGCTTCAAAACCCTGTTATCATGCATAGTGATCCACGGTATCGGCTGCTCACTTCCACCTATAACAAATACCAGCATCCTCGCTCACTCTTACTCAAAGCAAAAGTTTAGAAGAGAGAGCAACTGGAGAGAAAATATTTGAAATTAGTGATATATACTTTGAGGAAAATGACCTTACCTGGACCCACATGTCGCTGCTATCATGCATTGTGATCCAAGGTATCGGCTGCTCACTTCCATCTATAACAAATACCAGCATCCTCGCTCACTCTTACTCAAAGCAAAAGGTTAGAAGAGAGAGCAACTGGAGAGAATATATTTGAAATTACTGATATATATTTTGTGGAAAATGACCTTACCTGGACCCACATGTCGCGGTTTGGCACTGATGGTACTGCAGCATTAACAGGTAGTAACAAAGGATTAAGAGGTTTAATAATGAAAATTACTCCTCATATAGTATTCAACCATTGCATGATACATAGACAAGCTCTAGTTGCAAAATACATCGATGAAGAATTGTACAAGATATTAAATGATGTTGTTATTGTAATTTGTTAGCCATATTTTTTGTTTTCTCAATGTCCCGATACAACATATTTGTTATAAGTTTAGTTTTCAGGCGTACTCTTAGTTGAATCAGAAACGGTCGTCATGCTTGGATAGGAGATCTGGCAAAGCCGTTTTCTGGAATATGCAAAGTTTGTAGCAATATAAGTTGAAGACGTCACGTACGGAAGTTCGTACTTTTATTTTCCCCCTTCCCTCTTAAGACCCCTTTTTCGGTGCTCTTCGGTGTGAAGGCGTGCAGTCGATGAACACTGTTTCTTATGTAAATGTTTCATTTTATTTTTTATTAAATGTTGAAAGTACTGTTTACGTTTTTCTTAAGTGTTCCTAGCCACTCACATAACTAGTCTCCACTGTTCATTATACAGCATTATAGTATTTTAAGCCGTCAAACTCTGTCATAGTTAATTACATTAAAAGCAACAGCCTGAACAGTCGTCTCTTTTCAATACTCTGTAATGAGACGGATTCTGTGTATGAGACTTATTACTACATACTGTAACGTCTTGACACCCCCATTAGCTTCAGAAAGAGGTTTTGTTAAAATCCAGGCCAAAGTGACATTCTGTCGGGAAAATTGACACTAAACTACAAAGGATTTTCGGTTCGACAAGCCTTGAGATGTCCGAGGAGATTAAAAGGTCGGACGCGAAGCGGAAAGGACAGACTCTCAGACGCCAACGAAAGGACGAATCGGAGGCTAGAAGGACGGCGAAGTGGGAAGGAAAAACCAATAGGAAGAGGCCGAAGGTGACGTCAGGCTTCGCGAGTTTTCTCTGGAAGAAGATTGACTACGGGAGAAAAAAAACGAAGAAACGGGAGGTTGCGTTTGTTTTTAGAGAGCCGATCTTCAGTTTTTTGTGGGACTCAAGGAGTCCAAGTTGTACCCCTGTACAACTGTATATCTGTTGGACAACTGAATATCTGTCTTTAGGATCTGAATATCTGTCTTTTTTATCTGTACAACTGAATATCTGTCTTTTAGGTTCACCTCAAATCTTAGACTTTGGGTCCGTACCCAGTTCATCCTGAGCCCCTGTGATTTCCATTCGGAAACTTTGTAAATAAGCTTATATTTAGTCCAGAATAAAAGCTGTTATTGTTTTAAGCTGTACATCGTGTCACTACAACTTCGACACCCACACGCTACCCGAGGATCCAGCGACGTTACAATACCAAAGTCAGATGGCTGTCATACTGCAAAATATTGCAACGTATTTTCGATTTTATAAACGAAGTTCAAAGATTTTTGGTGGAAAAGAAACATATATTGGCACTTTTATTCACTAATAAAGATTGAATCTAAAAACTCAGTTACATGGTTGATATTTTCGAAAAACTGGACGATCTAAATATGAGTGTACAGGGAGAGAGTACAAACATTTTAACGTTAAGTAAAATTGAAGCTTTTAAAAATAAGCTGATAATTTGGCAAAGGGAATTGAATTGAACAAAACAACGCACACATACTTTCCCGTGTTTTTCAGAATTTACTAAAGAAAGTAATATAGATTTCTTGTTATTTAAAAACATCATTTCCTGTCATTTGATAAATTTGGTTGAAAAGTTTAACGAAAGGTACGAAAAAATTGCGGGAAAATGAATTAGGTTCGATCTGTGATCCATTTTCGTTTGATATTATTGGTTCCAATATCCCTATAAATGAAAAGAACAGTCAATTGAGGTATCAATCGACGAAACACTGCTCATTCAATTTAGCTCTCTTACTTGCCAAAAATGTTGGTTATCGATTGGAAACAAATATGCTGAATTGAAAAGAAAGGCATAAAATATTTTGATTCAGTTTGCATCGACCTATTCATGTGAATTTGGCTTTTCAAAATTAGTTACCATTAAAACAAAATATCAAGCGTCATTGAATCCAGAGGATGACTTGCGACTTCCAATACAGACCCAGAAAGCCGTGGTAGCTCAGTTCAGCAAAGGCGACGATCTCGAAACTGAGAGGTTGCGGGTTCGGAACCAGAGCCGGCCTAAAATCCGCCGTATTCGTTAAAGGTGACTGAGGCACGTAAATTATATTCGTGGCTCCTAGTTTTCAATCAATACCTCTGGGGGCGGCACTCCAAGTCTATGGGCATTCTGCTTGGTCCCTGCTTTAAAATTACGAGGACCTACTTGAACGAAGTCTTTTTTTCACCTTAATGATGTTCATTAAAAGGAAAAGCGCACTCCTAGGCCTTAGTACGAAAGCCTGCAGGCTCAATCTTGCTTGGTTTGTCCAAGTGGCATGAGAAACAACAACAATAATGCATCATACATCCTAACATAGAAGAAGTCATGAACTGTTTGAAAGTTCATACCTCACATTGATTTCTTATGACGTAAAGTTTTTTTTAAATTATTTTTCATTAAAAAAATATTTATACCCATATGCATAAATAAAGCATAGTTTCATAAAATTATGTGTTGATTCATTAACTTATTTTTATGATGTTACAACTTTTATAATATTCTTATGATAGTTTATAAATTTGGTGCGCTATTTTAAAGAGGCGTTTTTTCAATTGATGACGTAACGGCACTCTTTTAAAAATACCCTGTACGAGCAAATCCCAGAAAAAATTTCAGTGTAACTTCCTTGACGATTAAATAAAACGTCTACTGTCTATCCAGGGGTCGCGACAAAATTTTACACAAAATAGGGGATCGGAAATGAAAACAGTTTGCGCAGTATTCTCCTAGTGTACCATCTAAGCAATGCCCATTTCCACTCAACCCGTCCATACCATTCAAATCTCTCTGGTGGTCTAAAAAATTCAGACCTATGATGAACCAGAAATCTTTTTATCCACTCACGTGATCTTGAATCTTATAATCACAAGCAACACATTTTTCCAGTTTTCATAAATTCCACAAAAACGATACTTCCAGAAAAACAAAGTGACGATCCCAAACCTTTTCGACGATAGATGAGAAAATACGAATTATCCGAAAATGATGAATGCGACAAAAATTACATTGATTCTGTGGGAATAAATTCAAGACCAAATGAATGGAGCGATCAATGACGGAAAACGGATAATGTGGGAACGATAGATAGAGGCTCCACTGCAGACGGTATCAGATTATGCGTAAAATTTTATTTTATCAATTTTGACAGGATTTGCAGTGCGTTTTTACGCTTAATGTCATTTTCACTTACCCCAAATATTATCAGACGTTTCTCTTCCTTGTTTTTATAACAAGCATTAGATCTCATCTTCAGCTCGAAATCAAATTGATGTTCTAAATAATGGTTTTTATGTCGGAGTAAATAGGAGGAAATTAGTGCATAAAATAGATAATTGGCACATAAAGATCCTAACTACTTCACTGGTTAATCCGATTGCACTTAATTTGTGAAAAATAATTATCACAAATTAATAGATACCAATGAATCACGGGTGGAATTTTATAATTGATCTTGACTTAATTTCCAGTGTGCTTTTCCGCTGAATATTATATTTACATTCACTGCGAAACATTATGAGACTATGAGACATGAGAAACATTATGAGAATCATTCCTCAGTCATGTATCAAACATTAGACCTCATCTTTCGCAAGAAATTGAACTATGATTCTAAATAAGTTGTTAAGAAAAGTTTAAATTACAAAATAAATAAATCAGAATGATCTATGTACCAAACTAAATAGGATTAATTCTGTGCTTAAAATAGATGTTTCAAGCAACTCATCCGGTTTTGTATAATTTGTGAAAAATAATCATCACATGTTAATATATATTATCAGATTATGGATAGTAGCTTTGTGGTAGTGCTTCACGTTCCCAAAAAGCCGCTTCCGATGTTCGATCCTGGGGCTGGACAAGGTTAACTAAGCCTCAGTGGGTAGACAAACTAAGGACCAAACATAATTGGAAACATTAGGGGGTTCAGTATAATGTTGACCACCTAACCGTTACATATCCTTTGCACCTCAGAGCCCTTGGTCTCTAAGACTGAAATTGGCATCCTAGGTCATGGCTCCAAGTGGGATGTAATTCCGGGGAGAGAGATAGGGAGATCATAAATGGAATTTTATAATATAAATTCCGACTTAATTTGCAGTGTATTTTTCCGCTGAATGTCCTTCCCATAAAAACACATAGCATTTCTGCCCAGTTTGTAATGTACTTTTATGCATTATGCTGTGTCCCATACAAACCTTTAAATTGTTCGATATGATTTCTAATTTTGAATAATATTTTTATCAATTTTATTAAAAAACTACATTTCTGTGTCCTTATAATTTCATTTTCCCCTTTATATTTTTTATATTTCACCTATACAGAAAAATAAGGAGTTGTTGATTAACTGAACTTGTTTGACTGTAATGTGCTAATTTTTAGAGTATTTTTATTTTGTTCTAAAACAAAAACATACCAACGAAATTAATATAATTATTTACTATTCTATTTATATCTAAAATTTGAAATGTAAAACATTTTTTGAAGAGATATTAACTAGTACTTCTACACCTTAATCAGGAATTAATAAAAAATATTTTTAATTTTAATGTGAAAAGAAGAAAGATTCTTTGATTTCCCATTCTTATCCTCTGCATTCTTTCAAGACCACTCTAGTTCTTATATCTAAAATCCAAGGCATACAAATGTCCCTAAAAAAATTATTTCTTTGATAACCAATTTATATATAGTCACTGTTAGCGCAAAATATCCTATGTATTTTTGCTAAATGTGGCATACTTTATTAGCAACTGTTATATAAATGTCGTAGATTACTACACTTAGCAAATGTAAAATAAATATAGAATTTTTTCCAAAACCCTTTTTATAACGGCGATTGAGACTTCATAAGCAATTACGTTCATTTTCTGAACTTACACGAATATTTAAAGGGAAATATTGGTAAATATTCAGGCCAAGTTTCAATCACAAATTGAGTTATAGATATCCGTGGGAACTCAAGTGTAAAGTTTAATAGTTTGGGAAATTCTTCTTGGGCTTTATATGGTAGGATATTAATCTCATGAATGTCAGTTTAAAATGGTTTTTCAAGTAGAATCCATAATGATATGCAATGGAACAGCCACGTGGGGGGGAGTTAAGGGGGTTTAACACCCTCCCACTCAAAAATAAAGGTTTAGCTCTAGTTCTTATGTTTTCTGAAAATACAGTTACTAAAATACAAAACAAATTTTAAAAAATGGATATTTTAAATTTATTTAGCTTAGTTTTAGCATAAATATTTTTAAAAAATTGGAATAGTTGATTAAATTGTTGAAAATATAATATAAATGGGGAGTCTTTAGTTGCCTAAAATACTTTCCCTGTGAAACTAAATAAGAAAACTAATCAACGACTTAAATATGGTATTAATAGTTACTAAAATACAAAACATTACAGTTACTACAGTTACTAACATACAAAACAAATTTAAAACAATGGATGTTTTGAATTTATTTAACTTAGTTTTTAGTTTGAGTTTAAATAGTTTTTAAAAAATTGAAGTGATTGATTACATTGTTGAAAATAGAATACAAATGGGGAATCTTTAATTGCCTTAAATACTTTTCTCATGAAACTAAATAAGAAAACTAATCAGTGCCTTAAATATAGCTACTTAACACATAGTAAGCGGGACACGTACTAGTACGTTTTCTGACGACTGATACTTGAGCGCGGATTACGTACTAGTACTGGTTTGTTTGTGGGTACAAAAATAACGGTATATACAGGAAAACGAAGCTGAATGTTCTTGTCTACTACATAGATTCTGGAAAAATCTAGACAAACAAAACTAGTTTTTACATCAGTCGATACGGAACCACAGAGCAGGAAGGTAGATTAAAAAAATCAATTTAGACTTAAAATTAAATTTTTATTTATTTTTGAGAAAAAATTATATATATATATATATATATATATATTATACATATATTTGTATTTATATATATATTTATTTATATATTATATATATATATATATATATATATATATGTATATATATATATATATATATATATATATATATATATGTATATATATATATATATATATATATATGTATATATATATATATTATATATATATATATGTATATATATATATATATATTTGTATATATATATATATATGTATATATATATATATATATGTATATATATATATATATATATATATATATATATATATATATATATATATATATATATATATATATATATATATATATATATTTGTATATATATATATATATATATGTATATATTTTATATATTTATATATATATATATATATATATATATATATTATATATATATATATATATAAAATTAAATAATTTTCGATCTATTGAGATTTAACTGAATAACTAAATTTACGCGCAAAACGCCCGCTCCCGGTACAATTCCGCTGCGAAATGTACCAGCACACAATGTGTTAACAATTGCAAATCTGATTATGATCACGATGAATAGAAATTCAAACACCAGTGGTTCCTTACCTCTCTTTCTTAGAAAGATAAAAACTCAGAAATTGTGTTAGCTGCATTAATGCTTCAAAAAACTAGCCAATTCATGATCATACAACAGGACTAGAAGGCAATTATCCATCGAGGTATCAATGGGTCGAATAAATACGCAAAGTACGCCTGGGTTGAAAAAGTCTTTAACCCCTTGCCTGTTGAATATATCTGAGAAAAACTTGCCAAAAATGGAAAAAAATTACTTTCTCTTTAATTTTGTTCGTTTTTGTTATCAAAATATTAGAGGTAGATTTTTTTGTCAAAAAAAAAATTAAACGAAATAACTATTATATTCAATATTTTCACATATATGGGAAATGCTAATGGATTACAGTAATTTTTGCTCAAATTACAGCAAAATAAATCAAATGACATAATTTTCTGGATAAATATAATAAACTAATATACCAATATTATTATCCATTTCAATGGTCATGCATTCTATGTCCATCAGATGAATTTCACAAATCCTTTACAGTATCCGAGAAATAGCGACAAATGGTGCAAAACTGCCGAAATTTCCGCGGGAAAGTGTCTCTACTATTGGGAAAATTACAAATTAAATATTATGTATTGGACGAACCGATTTCGGGCTTCACAGTATTGAAATACCGTTTTTTCTCTTGCCGGAACTCAATTTGGGCATTCCAAAATCGGCACATTTGCTTTGCCCGAACCGAGTTCGGGCGTCACAGGTAAGGGGTAAAAGATTTTGCAATGTTTTAAAGAAATCTATATATATACATTAATATATGAGCTGTGTTTAAAAAAATTTAGCAATTATTTCCATTAGTTAGATAAATGCTAAGCAGAAGCTACACAATATTTTCAACTATTTATGATACAGGGTAATCAAAAATAT
The DNA here is from genome assembly GCA_032207245.1 of Pardosa pseudoannulata. Taxonomy (NCBI): domain Eukaryota; kingdom Metazoa; phylum Arthropoda; class Arachnida; order Araneae; family Lycosidae; genus Pardosa; species Pardosa pseudoannulata. The sequence goes on along the minus strand of CM063502.1, from coordinate 79,119,230 downwards.
TTTTTTTCTTTTCAGACTTCTCAGAAAATTATGAGTTTAAATATGTTTCTTATATGGCTAAAGTTAGGGAGCGAATCTTCAACCTTTTGTTTAAAATTTTTAAAAATGTTTAAACTTCAAAGTTTTACTAGTATTTTGGCTCTCAGTGTATATTGGATAGGTAAGTAATTTTTTAGTGACTTTTATTAAATAAATTCTAAAATGATTCCAAATGAGGCGTAGTTCTACACTTAAATAATGTTTATGGCATTGTGTAAAAGTATACTATTAACCCCTTAACGTGCACGCTCGAGTTAACTCGAGCGTGCTAAACTGGCCAAACTGTGCACACGAGATAATTCGAGCTTGTATTTTATGTTGATGTAATTTTTCACACTCGAATGCAATCGAGAATTGAAAATAACAATGTAAAAGGGAAAAAAAGTCATTTTATTGATATTTATCATTTTACATGGGATTTGTAAGCTATAACACTTACTTATTCAAGTATAAAATATATATATATAAATTTCGACACTTTTCTGCAATGATATCAAAATTGAAAATTGCAATACAAATTTTGATTATTTTTGTAGTTTTGTAATTTTCTTGGCAAGACAACGTTCTAAATTCTTTTTTTTTTATTAAAAAAATTGACTTTTTTTCGCCAGCCTTTATCAAAAAAAGAGCATTAAGGGGTTAAACTATTGCTATAAAAACTATTACGTTATAAGAAATGTCTTTATATGGAAATAAATAAGTAAGTCTAAGAGAAAACTCCAGATTTTATCTATGAAAACTAAACTTCTGTTAAATGCAATGGTTAGAAGTCAATAGAATGTACACACACGGTCTTTTAAAATACGTTAGTTAAAGGACTCGACTGTTTAATATTTACAGATAGATCACAAAAAAGAACTGCTTCTAGTTTAGATTCCTTCACATATGAAACAAGATTCATTAAGCTGCAGATAATTGTATGGAACTGTTGGGCTATTTCAATACCCATTCAAAAAGCCTGTGCACTTTTCAAAGACATCTAGATTCAGATCTTGCCTCTTTTTTTATGTGTATGTTAGTGTAACAAAACGAATCAAGTCTACCTTGTAATAATCATCGTGTTCTAATTCATTTTACAGCGATTAGCTACCAAACGATTGTTTTGTCCTTGGTGAGTTTCAGACCCTGTTTCAGATCACTTCAAGTAGAAAACCTTATATATTAGTATTAAGAAGTATACTGTAGTAATGAAAACTTCCTTTTCTATACTAAACGGCGGGGATACTTTTCCAGAACGTGTATCCACACAGATCTTCCGACTAACCCAATCTCCTAAAAAAGGGGGATTAATTGATAAATCCGTGGTACTCCGTCACTTTACGTAGTAGGTTGCATTTGGAGCTCTACGGCTTACTTTTTTTGCTATACAAAAGTTAATGAGACAGAGACCTACTGCTTAATTCCGAACGGTTACACAATATCCATGCCACAATGGATTTCGAATCCATGAACACCGATACCAAAGAGCAGCTCTATTAGCATTCGGACTTGACTTTAAGCAGTAAGTTCGGTCTCATTAGCCATCGTGTAGCAAAATAGTAATCCTTAGCGCTTCCTACTGACCATCAGTAAAACATCAAATTGAACAGTTCTCAGTAATAAAGTTTAGGATTACTAATTTATACAGATTAAATGATTTATGCAAAAAAAAAAAATTTTTCAGCGTCACCACATGCAGAATGACATTTCTATTTTCAATAACACAATAAAAGAACACAACAGGACATTTCAATGTTAACACATGTTTATGTGCATGAGGGAAACCGTTCTAAATCTTCAAGTACTACTGAGTGGTAGAGTAGGCTTGAGATATTTCCATGCTTTATAAGTATTTTTAATAAAATAAAGACTAATGTAATTTTCTCTCCTGTTTCTTTCTTTTATAAAAAAGAACTAAAGACTTTACCAACATGAAATTACTTAATGCTTAAAAATAGCAGCATTAGAGAACAGATTAGATTTACATTAAATAGTGTTACATAAAAAGGAACAATTGTTATATAAAATCTAGAAATCGAATCTTTTTAGGCAATATATATATATATATATATATATATATATATATATATATATATATATATATATATATATATATATATATATATGTGTGTGTGTGTGTGTGTGTGTGTGTGTAATGAGACGGACTTCTCGATGGGGGAATGCAGTCATGACCATAAAAATGATAAAGTTTCAGCTAAAGACCTTTATTAAAATAACGTTGAAGGGCGGGTTCCCACTTCATCATAGGGACAGGACAAACTGAAGGGTCAGCTAGCATGAAGTTCTATGTACAAGACACGTAACACCTGGGTCAACATCTGTGGGAAAATATCTCTAGAAAAATCTGCCTCCGCTAGCGTGTATCTCATTTTTATTTGGAAATTTCCTAAATTGTCCGCTAGGGCCATGTAGGTTTATAATTGGCCAGGCCCCTTCTCTGAGGGCGTAACCTGTAGTCCCAGTGGTCAATTTAGGTTAGGGGTTAAAAAGGGGAATGGAATATGACGCGGGAATTTTTACCCTTTATTTAAGTTTTGAAAACCCCTGAGAATTTTCCTTACATATATATATATATATATATATATATATATATATATATATATATATATATATATATATATATATATATATATATATATATATAGGGTTTAATTTGATAGTTATGGACTATTTTATGTGCATGAGCAGCGTGAAAAAAAGCCTTATCTGTAACAAATACAATATCTTTTTTTATATAAATTAAAAACTATATACAGCATGTATATATAGGTTTGTATAGTTTTTTTTAAATTTTAATATAGTTGAAACTCTTTTAGTATAGTTTTATTTAAAAGAAAATCTAAATATTGTCGTTGTACTACTAACTGGTCGTAAAATGTTCTTACTAAGATCATTGTAGCTTAATTTTATGAAGTACTTCGTCTTCTCAAACTCTTTTTCCAGTTGACATTTCTTTTCTTTTTTTAGTAGATTCTCGTATATTCAGCAAAATATCGCCGAATAGTGGGTGAATGGGTAGGGCGCTGTTGTTCATTATCCCAGTTCGTGGGTTCTAATCCCACTACTGGCTTAGATGTTCGGAATCGACTTTAAGCAGTATGTTCCGGTCTCATTAGCCATCGTGTAGAAAATTAGTAAGCCCTAGCGCTTTCTATTGACCACCAGAAAAAAATCAAAGTGAACAGTTCTTAGTAATAAAGTTTAGGATCACTAATTTTACAGATTAAATGATTTATGCAAAAAAAATTTTTTAAAGGCATAATTTTTTAGCAATTTAATATGAACATTATGTATGTACACGTAACTTTAAAAGAAATATCAGAAAGGAGTTAAAATTTTCCTAATATTTTTATATTTATACTTACGTATGGAAAACTTTATTACTTTTAGTTTTAAATTAAGGAGAATATACTTATTAAATTTCTAATTTATTCGTTGCACTGTTACGACTTTTAGCTTATAAAAATACTTTTGTTATTATATTGATAGATGAAGCTAAAATACTTTTTTCGTAATATTGCAAATAAGAAAAATAATCCTTAAATTTAAACCAACAGCTGATTTTAAAACTAATTTTTTAAATAATCTAATTAAAAATTTAATAGGTCATTAGCTATGTATTTAAGCTTAAACTGTTTCACATTTTTAGGTAAAATAGTAATTAAAGTTATTAATTAATATATTTTTCAAAAGTAGCTTCACTGAAAATGCTACATACTCATTATTAGCTTTATACATAATAAAACCTATTTTTAACTAAAGGTGCGTATATTTTAGACCTTAGAATTAAACTTCGTTGATATCATAATCTCTCATCCACGATATTAAGAGAAAATAATATTAATAAGAACAACTGTAAAAATATCCTCTTTTCTTGCCCTGCAATGGCTGAACAAGTAGGAATGCTGTCTTTAGAATTTTGGTTAGAAGTGCTGAGGTCAATTGTTTGTTACACAATGATGTTCTGGCTCGCGTGGTTTGCTCTACCCTCACTAATTCTGGCTCTAAAAGGTCCGCTAAGCATTCTGTAGTTTTCCAAATTCTCTCCCTCACTCGCCGAACTCTGGCCGATTGGTTAGGGCGCTGATCGTCGATACTGGAGTTCGTGGGCTCGAACCTCACTATGGCATAGATAGTCGTAGCCGTTCGGAATCGGCTTTAAGCAGTAGGTCCCAGTCCTATTAGCAATCGTATGTAAAACAGTAGACCGTAGCGCTCAAAACCAAAGCCAAAACCAAATCTCTCCCTCACTCAGTGCTTGTCTTCTGCGTTCGCTTGTGGATTGCTCCTGCGGCGCGACGTGCGCGCTCCGGGTTCTTTGAAGGGTTTAGTGTAAGGTCGATTAGTCCTATACTAGCGATCTGCCCACCGCCGCCGGGATAAGCCTGGAGGGCCTCAAGGCCAGATGGGCCCGCTTTGGCGCTTGATTGTTACACAAGGACTAATTAGTTTGGGACATTCAATCAATTCCGAACGAAATGAATACCCATTTTTAGCGTCAGGATTATATTACGCTAAGTCTTGTACCGAAATACTGTGTCTTACCAACTCGCTGCGTCTCTTAACCGGAATCCGTTAGTTACAATCCAACTGCCGAGGCTTGTGTAGCTTTCCGAGATCAGTTTTAAACAGTAGACTTTTAACAATTAGATCTCAGGTTAAAAAAAATGATTGTAGTGCTAAAAATCAAATTATTTTTCAAAAAATGTTTCTAATTATTCCTTCATGCTAAAAACTAACAGATTATGCATTTCGAAACATGGATTTTACCTAACTTTCCCGTATATGACATGAGATAAAATAGTTGATAAATCAGTCTATTTAACACTATTTGTCTTAAATGATATTTCCAACGTTTTTGGAAATTCTTGCCATATCTCTTCCAGAGAGTGGTTTTAGCCCCAATTTCATCGATGAAATTTTCCCATCGATCAAATGATTCGATCTCCGCTTGACAATCCTAGCACCATTGGAGTAACTGCCGTTTTAAAAAATGTCGCATCTTGTTCTCTTCTAATTGACTGATTGCAATTCACAGTGCCAGCTTTAGGGTGGGGGTAACCCAGGCAGTCGTCCGGGGCTCCAGGGTCTACGGGAATGTCTTGACCCGCGAATCAATCAATTAAAAAAATAATAATTTTTACTAATTTTAAAACTATAATATGATAGGTACCATTAAATAAAAAAGAAAAAAAACATTGATTTTGCTCTTTACTCGTTATAATGCTAGTTAAAAGTAAGAAATAAAGTACATCGAAGAGTATCTCATTTGCGGTACCGTATAGCTGAGACCAGCCCAATGCGTAGACACCAAAACCAATTATCATATTTTTCCAATGCTAAATCTAAAACATCTAAAACGGGGACTTTGTAATCGTAGTAAGCAGTGAAAGGGCCAAATGTAGAGGAGGAGAGTTGTATCGCTCACAATGAGCATTTAAATAAACGTCACACTCGTACAAAACTATACAATATGATAGTGAAGTTATTGCACTGAGTAAGAATGGCAAAATTGAAAGTTCTAAGATCAAGGAATACACTTTCTGGCTTGTTCTTGTCACTGGAATCTAGTAGTGGACTCCGCTTAATGTTATCGAAATCACTTGGTCCCGATTTTCTCTATTCATTTGTATGTTAAAATTATCGCTTTATGTGATCATTACATTGGTTAATGTTATCAGTTTTCAAACCTCATTTTAACTGTCAAAGGAATATTCCCAATGTATTCAGAAGGAACCCAATCTTTACTTTCCCTTCGCTGCTGTTTTAACCCCTTAACGCATTTGCCCGTATCTGACACGGGCAAAATTCAAAATAAATATGCAATCAAATCGTTTACACTTTGTGTAGCAATTTTTTATAACTTTTTCCCCATTTCTCTCTCCCTAGTCACCATCCAGAAATAAAATTGCAAAAATAACTTACACTATACTTATATATTCTTTTTCTGTCTTAATGCAAATAATTTTTTTTGTCAGATTTTCCTAAAAAAATTCGTGATTTAAGGGGTTAATTTAACGAGAATTCTCCCTCTTCTACCTAGGGAAATGAGGAAAGATCAAAAGAGTGGGTTTTACACGTGCCTGAATTTTTTCAGAAATACGCACACCTTGCTGGTGGTCAATGATTGTCAGATAAGCAGAAGGCTGAACATTCTTATAGGAACTGAGACTGAGTGTCTTCACAGTTATGCCTTGTTCCCTTACATGCAGTTTGTCGATATGGAAGCCAGAAAACGAAACGATTTAACGTTAAAACAAAAGATCGAAATTTTAAATTGTTATGACAGGTTACCAAAAAATGAGTCAGCGCAATGCTGCAGCGCAGTTAAACCTTTCTCAGCATCTGAATTGCATTGAAAGTGTTGAAACATGAAGTACAACATCGCTCTGATGACTATAAATAAGAGATTTGAAAAAAAATTTTTCAATTTTACAACTCCTCTTCCACCTCCACTCAAAATACAGTTTTCTTTTTCTTTTTTTTTTTTTTTAAATTAATTTTACAATTTAATTTACACTAAATCACAAATTTGTGATGAAAATCACACTCAGTTTATTTAATTTGTGATTAAGTGAATGTTGCAGTCTATTTAGTATGAATGTTATGTGTTTCCTTTGGGTTTTCTTTGTTAATTCAATTAGATTTTAAATATTCAATTTTTGTAAAATTTTTCCTCAAAATGTTGTTTTTGTTTATGTATCAATTTGTTGAGTTACGATCCCCTCGCCAGATTTCAAACGCCACGCTGCAAGCACGCCACGCACGCAAGCTGCAAGCACGCCAATTTCGCCAAATGTGGTTGAAGCACCAACAAGATCCATGATTAGAAACAGGAGAGTGGGCTAAGAAGAGGAGTTGAAAAACATTATGATTACGAACAATTTATCAATGAGCTTCTTAGAAAAAATTGTAGACAGTCAACAATTGATCAATTTTTTTAATTATGTATATAATTTTTATGTTTTAAAGGATAATATATAGTACATAAATATAAGGTGAGTTTTTTCATTTTATTTTGAAATTTAGTACATGTGAATTAAAGGGGGGGGTAAGTTTATCTAATTTTACATATCGTTTATTGTTATCAATCGGTTATTGTTATCAAAATCACGATGTCCCAAACTGATCACATTAAGCGGAGTCCGCTATATATGGTTTTGTCGATTACCTCAGAGCTTTTCCAATTGGTTCTTTGAGTTCCCAATGGCTGGATCTCGAGTATTTCTAAATGTTGTAATGTACATACAACCTATACACCAGTGTTCGTTACAAGGGGGAAACACAGAATGAATATAATACCTTATATAGATTCAGACATTTATTCTATACATTTATTTACAAAAATACTTGGTTAACATAATCATCAATCATTTATATCTTCTATTTACACTGTTATTATCCCACAACTCTTTATAAGGAATTATTATTATTAACAGAGGTCTAAGTCAAAGGACTGTAAATATTATTTATAAATTACCTCCATTGAAGTCGCAGGGGAGCAGGCAGGGGCTTTTCTCACGGGCATACGGGACGAGTTGGTGATGTTGAGCGGGGCAGTGTCAGTCCGGGCGCACGGGACGAGCTCGTGCTAGTGGATTCTTGTTTCACTTCTCTCGACTGCCCACTTCTAACTCTCAGCTTTCACCCCATTTCCAAAAACCTCACCTCGGTCCCAACGCCCCTTCTTTTCTTGTTATCCAATCCCTTCCTTCGGGAAAATTTTCCCACATCAAATGCCCTTCGGGAGTGCAGGTGGGCTCATTAAAGTAGCCCCTTTTTGTTCAAGCTGACATTACATTTTAGCCCCTGCTCCCATAATTCACGCTTACAGTTCTGTGCGAGCTTGACCGTTATGCTGCCATTCCGTGAAGTATCCTCTCTGCAGGGGTCCCTAAACTTGACGTAAATAATTGGGGTCTTAAATTCGTCAAGGAAAATCCTCCCACGGCTATGCATGCACGTGCAACTCACCGTGAGAAAGTACCTCGGTACACTAAATAAACAAGTTTTATAGAGTTTTATAGATGTCTTCGTATTTGTTACATACATTAAAACAAAGTTTGTGAGATGTATCAACCGAACTGCAGATTTACGAGGATCGAGATGGACAAGCATGAAAATATACTCAACGAAATCGCATAAATTCATAATATTTTGATGAAATTTTGCGTAATGCACTTTAAAGAAAAATCTCCTCACCCTAGATAAGAAGTCAATAAGCAGTAAAGCGAAATAAAACAGTTAAACCCTCGTATTAAAGCTTGTTTCAAAAGAGTCGAGTTAAAAAAAAAATGTTTGGATAAATTTTATAATGCTACATTATGATGATAAGTCTTGATTACGAAACTCGAAAAGAAAAGTGTAGTTCTACTACTAAATCTAGAATCCTCCTATAAAACTGACTAGAATTTAATATTTATTGTTAGTCATGATTCTTACAGCTGTTTAAACCTGTATAACTAGATGACGTTTATGTCCTTCAAAATTAGGATCACATGCCGATAATTGAGAAGAAGAGTCTTTTGATATAAATACCGCAAAATAAAATAAATTTTTAATAGATATGTTCATAGGAATATCTAAAATATATTCCGCTCTAGCAAGTTAGTTGTTTTGTTTATCGGATCCAACATTCATAAATTTTAATGGACTTAATATGTGACATATTACGTTTAGTACGTCGTGACTGAGTTTAACAGAAAATCTGAAAACCGAAATTTCTGCCTTGAGTGATATTAAATATCAAAGGAGAACATAAAATTTATAAAAACCTAAGAATAACCAGCAATTGAAATATGTTAATCATAATCCTGTCTCTAAAACTGTTTATATTTTTTTATAGACTACATGAATGAATTTGTGTATACACTTAACAAAAATGGTTCAAAATATTGCATTTAAATTATAGATAAATTGTAAAAGGAATGGAGACAATAGTAGTAAATGCTTAACCAATAAGAATAAGGCACAAATAGATAATTTTGATGGTGCGTCTCATTCTTAGATATGAAACAGATGCCTGTGTTTAATCCAGGGCTTCGAACCGTAATTTTTTTTTGTTCCGGTTTTCGTTCCGGTTCCACTAAAAAATTAATATCGGTTCAGTTCCGGTTTTCGCTCCGCCAAAAATAACGGTTTTCGGTTCAGTTCCAAATGAATATTTTCATTTTATGTATATTCTTATTTGTACTAAAAATATAATTCTATCATAAACAAAAAATGTAATTCTATCAAAATTTAGAAGATTTTATTCTTTTTTTAATTGGTACACTATGTGAATTGATACAAACAGCAGGTACGATAAGAGCGGTGAGCAGAGGACGGCGAGCATTGGCATTGTTATCCATTACATGCTACGTCACTTAGGGCCTCTCCTGTCTATTTACTCCTCCCTGATCTAAACAGTCTATACAAACATCCGTGGATGATCGCATGCTGAGATGTGAAAAATAAAATATAACTCGATATTTTTCTTAAAAAATCATCTATACTTCTAGTTTAATCAACTGAATTAAATATGTCTTCTACAAGTAGTTTCATGCGAAACTGAAACAGAAAAATACTAGTGAATATCAAAATAGGAAATCGAGAAGCAGTATACATGTAATGATAATTATAAAGTTGACGTTAAATTAGAAAATATTGATAAGTTGGTAACAGTAACAAAATGACTGAAAGATATATCGAACCGAAATAAGCCGATATTTTTTTCGGTTCAGTTCCGGTTTTCGTTCCGACCAAAATAACGGTTTTTTCCGGTTTTCGGTTTTCGGTTCAGTTCCGGTTCGAAGCCCTGGTTTAATCATTCTTCATTTGTGGTTTTGGTTTCATTAGCCCTCGTGTTGCGAAAAAGTACATCGTAACGTTCCGAACCAAACAAAACCATTCATTTGCGTTTACTTGTCATTTTTTTTTTCTATATTTTGATAAAAATGTTTTTCCCTTTATAGAAATAGAGATAATTTCAAAAATACAGATTACATAAAGGTTTTAAAAAATTAAAAATGTCAAAGATACAGCCATAAGTATTTATTTACTTTTTATATATATATTTCTCAAAATAAAATTTTTTTTCTACTTTTAGGTACGCTCTAAAAATCGTTAAAGATAGAAGACTAACATTTTAAGCAACTGTAAAAATAACTAATTTCTGAAATAATACTAAGTATAAAAGCGTAAGTGTAGTGACATTAACGAAAAAAAACCCCTATATCTGCTAGTATAATCTAACATATATCTCCTAAAACTGTTCTCATACTTGAAATCTTCCATTTTTTTATTCTGAAGCAAAATATTTCTTAATATTATTCAGTGACCTAATTTCTGCCTCTATATCAAATTGACAAAAGATAAATAGATTTTTAGAAAAGAGTATTTAATTGACTTGTAGTATCAAAGGGCGGTGACCTATAGTATCAATCTTCTTTCATTTTATCATATTATCTATGTAAACTCTTATCTGTAAAAATTTAAAACTTCATACAAATATAATAATCGCAATGTTATCAGAGTCGTCTCTAGCAATTTTGGCACCTTTGACGAAAAGGTAAAATGCCCCCCCCTCTACGATACAAATTGCTTTTAAATTTTACAACAATATGTGGACTTTTTTAAAATACTGTATAAATGTTACTGTGAAAGACCGAAATCTGGAGAATGTCGACTTTCACCGGTGAATATCAACATTCACGTAGTCATTTGGTGTATGTCCGAAATATTTGCTAAATACTTTTATTTCTGACTTACACCGGTAAATGTCGACATTCACCATGCACTAATGGTGAATGTTGAACATGTCGGATATTTATATTTTCTTCTCCGTAATTCAGTCAAATCTATAGTAGTAGCACATGTAACTGTTGAACTTAGAACAAACCGGACACTCTTAGAACAGAAAATCATATCAATAATTAACTTAATTATCTGATTGACGTTATACTATCTTATTTGTTGCAACAATTTAAACTGTTATAGTAATTTGAATTGCAAAAGGAGTCCCTTATATTTTTAATGGCATTTATTAATGAAACATTTCTTTTTACAATGACAGCGTTTATAGACATGCTCTCCACTTCTCGAATTAGCTGCAGCTGCTTCTCTCAGCGACATTTCTTGCGAAGAAATCTCATATATAGAGAGTAACTTTTTTTTACAAAATATAAACTGATTACAGGTATAAAGCAGCATGAGGGTACCATTTTTCTTTACTAGTTTATAAAAGTCAGAATCTTCTATTTCAATAAAAACCGACAATACATTTCGGGCATATGTATGACCACGGTCGACTACAGGGCCTGGTATTCGCACAGTGTCATCGATTTGAGCATTAGGAAATTTTCTTTTTGAAGTTTGTAACATTTTTGTTGCATACATTAGAAGATTATCTTTAGTAGCAGTTCTTTTAATAGAGATAAACATCTGCTGTTTGATCAGGGCTTGATAGAAGGTGTAGTAAGTTGAAGCTTCTCTTTGATATTTTTCTTTGGAATCGACACAGGGACTTTGGAGTATTCCTTCATGGTTTGTGCTATTTTGACATATATCCTTATATGTTTTAATAATAAATTATGATTTAAAAACGTAACAAAAATATTTTTTCAACATTCACCATCAGTACATGGGGATTGTCGACATACACCGGTGATAGTCCGAATATATAAGAATATAATAAAATATTCCGTCTTTCACCGACGTATTTGGTGTATGTCAACATTCACCGGTGAATGTCGACATTCTCCAATTTCGAACATTCACAGTAACATAAACATAAAATAGCTATCAACTTTAATCATTTCAAAATTTTCATAATATTGATTATTTATTCTTATTACCATGAATCGCTTTACTCAAAAACACTCTACGCAGTTTCCACCCTCAACGTAGTGTTAGCACAAATAAAACTATATACAGTGTGTCCCAAAACGACGGTATAAACTCTGCACAGCTAGATTCTTCGTTGGGAGTACATATAAACTGCCGAAAGAAGCGTTCCTGTACGATCCATAGTTTACAAGAAAAATGCGAAAAACAAAGTATGACTTCACTTCCAGTGAAAAAAAAAAACATTTCATTGGGCATATCAACAACAGTATTTGCATATATTTCCAGACGATAATGTTTAAAACGTTCGCAGCACATATCGCGTCATGTATGCGTGCGCGCTATGGAATGACGTTAAGCCGCCTTTGAACTGATATTTAAAAGGCTGCACCTTGCAGCTACCGGTAGTTTTCGTATGGTGGCCACGCATTCCGTTGACTACTGCGTCATGTACCTGGTGTACAGCCGATATAATGGAAATGCCTTACGAACTGTTAGGAAGTATACCCGTGCATATACTGCTGTGTGATATGTTCAATAAAGTGTTTTTTCTTGCACCGGAAGTGACGTCATATTTTGTTTTTCGTATTTTTTTTTTTTTTTCGTAAATTACAGATCGTACAGGAGCGCTTCTTTGGGCAGTTTTTATGTTCTCACAACGAGGAATCTAACTGTGCAGAATTTATTCGGTCGTTTTGGGACACCCTGTATAATCGTTTTATCCTTCAACAGTAGGGCCGAGCGATGACCGAATGGTTAGAACAATAATCTTCGGAATCAGAGTTCGTGGATTCGAATCCTACTGTAGCATGGATATTCGTATACGTTCGGGATCGGCTTTAACCCTTTGAAGGGCACTGGTATATATAATATACCGGCTGTTATAAATTTTTCTCTCATTTATATAGAAAAAAGTTTTTGATTTTCAATTTTTGATGAATCATCTACACTTAATTTTTTCCTTCTTTTAATTATTCTTGTCAAAACCTGCCATTTAAAGGCGGGCTCTATCAAAACTAGATTCTAAAAGAAAAAATTCTATTTTTCAAAGTTAAGAATTTAAAATAAAAGTACCTATTTAAACTTCGCTTACAAATTTTTTATCTATTTGATTTATATACCCTTTTAATAAAAATTATTAAATATTTTTCCAATATTAATAAAAAATGTGTCATTTTCATGCTTTTGTAAGGGAGGTGATTGTTTGAATCATTTATTAATGTTTTGTATTTTGTTTTGTTGTTTATCCTCGAACTCAATGTCTTACGTTTTGTACTGTTATGTTTCATGCTCAGTGTGCTATGTTTTGTTTTTGTAGTTTAATTTAGTTGCATTTTTGTGGCAACATTTTCTTTGTAGTTTAAAAGAGAATTTTGCGAGTGATAGCCGCACGTTGCTGCTAGCATTATGATTATTAAAATAAGTTTAAAGACAAATGTTATTGTCTACGTTTTTTTGTTTGTGTTATTGGTCCGCGTCGACAGTGATTACTCAATCAAATTACCCCTTGCTTATTCCTCAAGTAATATAATTTATTTTTCATATACTTCATATTTAAAAGGTCCATAGGTAACATTTAGAAACTAATTTCATTGAAAACCAAAGAGTTTCTATGGGTGCCCCTCAAAGGGTTAAGAAGTAGGTTCCAGTCTTATTAATCCTTGTGTTGCAAAAAATTAGGTAATAGCTCTAAAACTGAACCAAACCTTCCATAGTAAGGCAGTTATAATTTTGTCAAAATAAGTATACCTACCTATGTATTTCTATATACTTGTTGCACCAAATCGCTAAACAGTGCAATCTTTCCGAAAAAAAATAATATACATATTCGTAGCTGATGGATTTTTCGTGCTCTGGTTTACATTTCAATTCATTATAATGAAAAATATGTAAAATAATATCCCAGCTTCCAAGCAAAAGAGAATTATTCTTTGTAAAATATAATTCTGAAATACATTTTTTCCCGAGAAAGAAATAATTATAAAAATTCGAGCTGAAATGCAGCTTTGGGTAAGTGTCCTGTTTGCTCGGACATAGAGCCCATCCATGAAGCTTTGAACTTCCTGTACATCTCTCATTTGCAAGATATCCGTAAAGTGCTCTAAACCAAAAACTTGCATCTCATTCTAGTTTCCTATTTACATCAAACTGTTTTAAATCTACATTTAATTATGTCCATAAATATTTCTTCTTTTCTTTGAGAGCCTGTTTTCAAAAGCTTGTAGTTAATAGGATGCTGAATTTTTACATGTAAACTGCCAAAACAAACGTTTTAAATAATGCAATTTTTAAAAAAATCCGGAAGTTTCCTCATTACTGGCTATACAATATAGTGCTAAATCAGTTATTTTACTACCACAAGAAGTAGTCAACAGATAAAAAAAAGACTTATTTCCCGGCTGTCGGTGTTTATTTTACATTTTAGGTATTAATAAAAACATATGCATTATTAAGAAGCAAAATGAGCATAACAAATAAAATAAAACATCGAATTGCTGCATAGAAGGATTTCAGAATTTAATTGGGAAAGGTCGATGCACGGGAATAAACGTTATCGCAACACAAAAACTGTAATGAAGTCCTATTTATTTTTTTTAATATTATTCAATCTAGTATATACTATTACAATAGTTTCGCGTCTATAATTTATTTAATAGTTTGAATGGATAATGTGTTGTTATAAAAGTTATTTCTATTAAAAATGATGAGAATATCGTGTTTTTATATTAATAAATACAAATAAGACTATAACATACTTTGAACCCGAATGAAATGTATAAAAAAAGAGGCAACCAGCCAAATTGAAAAGAGCGATATATATTTTTAATAATCATACACAGTCAAACAGGAACTGTATTTGTATAATGATTATCCTAAAATAAAAGAAGCGCAGTGAAAAATAACGTACACATGCGAGATTTTTTCTATTGTAGATTCTGCACGGCCTATTTCCCCCACATCAGTGTAATGATTAAAAGATGCTTACAAAACGTATTTATTTGAATAAAATATATTATAAAAACATAAATTTCCATTACTTATATAATATAAAATCAAAATCAAATGCAATTGAATTTCAGAATGAAGGAAACAGTTTTTTTCTAAGAAATATCTATAATGATATATATGTTCTTTCTTTTGTCAAAATTGTTTGGGGGGGGGGGGGGGGGGGGGGGGGGGGGGGGGGGGGGGGGGGGGGGGGGGGGGGGGGGGGGGGGGGGGGGGGGGGGGGGGGGGGGGGGGGGGGGGGGGGGGGGGGGGGGGGGGGGGGGGGGGGGGGGGGGGGTGTTGGAGACCTGATAATATGAACTAACTAGACTACTGAAATAATAAATACATGAGAGCCATTTCTTCTACCAATGAGTAGCCGAACGATGGCCGAATGGTAGAGGGCTGCTCTCCGGAACCGGAGTTCGTGGGTTCGAATCCCGCTGAGGGCATGGATGTTTGTAGCCGTTCGGAATCGGCTTTAAGCTGTAGGTCCCGGTCTCATTAGCCCTCGTGTGCAAAACAGTAGACCGTAGCGCTCCAAACCAAACCAATCTACCAATGCGTAAGAAATAAAAATGAAGTATAGCAATGATTCGAGGATTTCTAAACTTTTTAATGTTTTAACGAATTACTAATAAACAGGTGTTCAAAATTAAGAAAATTTTCAGATATGGTAGATTGGGAATACTGGATAGACATTCAGGAAACTTTGTTTAAACATATTTTTATACATATGTGTGTAATGATATTTTTATCACTTTCAGTTCAGAATCTATTTTTTTCCGGTAATACTTTTCAAGCAACCCTAGCGAATGTTCTAGATTGTTCCCTAGTAGAATCCTTCCTGTTGCATATAAAAAATAGAGTTCTGATTCTAAAGTTATGTCATTCACGTCGCATGTAGTAACCGTTAGACGGCTGGTACCTAAAATTATAAAAGTTGATGTATGGTATTTGAAAAAAATTTCGGTAGAATTGTGGCAAAGTTAGTTCGTTCTATTGTCGAGTTGGCAATATGAATAAACTAGGATAGTTGGATTTCCGCGTGTCTTTATTACGTTGTCATTCTCGTCGCGAGGTTCTACGACTGCAGAGCGGCAATAACCGCACGGAACTCCACTTTCGAATCTCATTTCATATATATATATATATATATATATATATATATATATATATATATATATATATATATATATATATATATATATATATATATGTGTGTGTGTGTGTGTGTATATATATATGTGTGTGTGTGTGTGTGTGTGTGTGTGTCTGTAATATATAAAAATTATTATCCCTAAAATAGCTATCCAAAATTTTCCTTTTTCCCCTTCTCATTTTTAATACCTAATTTCCCAGCAATTAAAATGTCAGATAAAGGACTGTTCTCCTTTATTTTTACCCATTTCTCAAACCTAACGTTGGAAGAAATATTAAAATTTTCCGTCCACATGCCACATTTTTCGGATGTCGCAGAAATAGGGTATCGCTACTGTGATAATTTTATTGCTGCCCGTGTGTTTTCGAGCTAGCTTAATTGATCAAGGTTCACTCTCGCCTCCCAAAATTGTTACTCCCTGTTAAATCTGGTGGGAATAAAATCGCGTGATTCGGTCGCTGTGGGCTGACATCCACCACAAATGTGTAGATTCTTCGAGTTTTTCCACAGAGCTGTTGCCAGGGCTTGATTTACGGCGGTGCATTTGGGCCCCACTCTAGGGGAGGGCCTCAAATTTAAAAAAATACACATTAATTTTTTGATACATCTCAGAATTCACTCATGTTTTTCGGCATACTGTCGGAAAACATGAATTTTCTTTTGTTAATGACAAACTGGAGTGTGCATGTTGTTGATGTGCTTCAAAAGTCGGTAAATTAGATTTATTCCGTAATTTTAAGCCAAAAGTAAGTTTTTATTTGCTTAAAAATACTTTGAAGTAATGTTAACATTTTAAATGTGTATATTATTCAAATGATTGAAATACCAACCATATCAGTGACACCAATTTACAAATCCATCTTTTCTAAGACGGAAAAAAATCTTAACTATTTTTCCCCTCTTGTAGTGGTTAACAAATCAGAGAAAATATATTTATCCAAAAGCATCTGATATCATTTTTTTTTTCTTTTTAAGATTTTAGAATGAACAGAAAGTTTTAAAATTGGTAATTTAAGAATAAAACTATCTAATTTTTGGAATTTTTTAAAACAAAGTCTCCTATGATAGCTTACTTAAAATGATAATTTTTATTAATTTAAACCAGTACTTTTTTCTTTAAAAATGTTACAGATACTCTGAGTGTGACTCGAGAATATCACAGTTTTATCGTTAAAGTCAGATACTGTACTTAGATTGATTGCACAGACATCTGTAATATGTTTGAAATTCGTTTAGTAGAATTCTAAATTTAAAAAAAAAAAATATTTCATTTCATTAGATACACAAAATGTGCAACCAAAATCGTTAACCGTGATTAACCAATGGTAGCAATTCTCCGTTTAAACAGAGATTAATCACTGTTAGCCGTTAAACGACTTTGGTGAGACCGGACGTAAATGAGATATTTAAAAGAATTACATCATAGTGCTAAAAAAAACGCTCAAATGATGTTAAAACCATGGTGGTAATGTGCATTCGCTACGTCATTTTTGATTTTTGAAAACACGTTTGATATCTATTTTGTATAAGCTAAACTGCGACAAACTTGTCTGCGATTGATTTTGAACGCAATAGTTGATATCAAAGAAAAAAATAACGTTAAAAATGTTTTAAAAATAAAATTTTAAAAAAATCGAATTTTAAAATTCGAATTTAAAAAGGTTCGGCAGGTTTTACACAGTTTTACAACTAATGCCTGTGTCAAATTTTATGCATGTAGTTCTCACCGTTTAAGCTCTATCCTGTTTCCCGACAAACACACAAAAACACTCTTCTTTATTAATACACACACACACACACACACACACACATATATATATATATATATATATATATATATATATATATATATATATATACAACATGTACAAGTAATTATTCACCAGTTATAATGCATACGCATAATCATGCATATAGATGTATAAGTATTTAAAAATGGGGATTATTTTTCACCGTGTGCTGACTCGAGGGAAGAGGTCGATGCATGTTTAAACAATGTACAGTCTTTATTCATTGTATAACATACACCCTGTATTTTACAAGAAAAAGGGTGAAAAATTATACTCGTGTATAACGCTCACCTAAAATTTGGCACACAAATGACTTTCAAGATTGTAAACTAAGTCCTTCGTACTTGTTATCAGTCGTTTAGAATCACTGGGGAGGAGTAAGGAGTGGCTACTATGAGATGACCGGATTTGCTGAAACTGAAGATATTTTACATCATCTCCTTTTTCAGGGGGTGTTTTACTAAGAATTGTATTTTCTTTGTTTCTCTGACTTGAAAGGAATGTTTTCTGGCAACGTGCAAGTAAGATGGGGAAGAGATCTAATTATACTGTAGCAGTTAAGTTGCAAGTATCGCAATGAGCAAAATAAAATTAGAACCTTTCTTCAAGTAGAAAATTCGTCAATCAAAGTTAATAATGAGTGTTGGTTACAATGTTATATTAAAAAATCCAATGAATGAAATAAAGATGCACCTATCTAATTCTATTGAGTAAGACTTTTACCTTTTTATTTTCTTCCTTGAATATCTTTCTGTAATCAGACTTATATCGGATGATTACAGGAAGCAATAAAATTTATTCCGTATATAGTCAGCAACTTGAGATTTAGCATTAATTTTTGAAGAAAAAAATGCACACTACACACGAGTAAATACAGTACAGGAATGAGAAGACATTATACTTGAAGTACGATGTACAATAAAGTACGTAATACTGAGTATACATCATAGTTAAATATATGACGTATACTCAGAACTCGTTCCACGCAAAGAACTCTACGGTGAAGATATCGTAGATATAACATCTCAGTGAGACACGCTTGAAGATGATTATTCTATAGATATTGATTTTATAATGCAATGTCAGTTATTAACCATTTAATTGAAAGTAGAGAAAATGTACTGAAATATATGTGTAAATATTTCTATTAGTTAATGGTTTCATTCAAACAATTCTAAAGCAAGTGATAATTAAATATAAAAAATTTAGCACGTTAGTCTCAAATAATTGCTTTTTCATGAATTGTTTTATTTCTTTCCTCTCATTATTTCAAATTATCAATTTATGCAGTTATTAGAATGAAATTTAAAGTATTTTGCTTTATAGTTATATTGTGAGGCGCATATATTTGTCACAGCGATCAAACACCCCAGAATAAATGCAACATGAGGCGATTTTTCCGTTATCTTGAACATTTTTCTAGGTTGTATAATTTCGAGGCATTGAAAATCGACTGTATGAAAAGTGGGCAAATCCAGGTCTAAGAGCCGCATGTAGTCGAGTTCAATACGGCTCTCGTGATTATTTTAAAATCCATTTAATTGCGATATTAATTGTATATGGATTATCAATTTGGGAAATAACACTTATCGAAAAAATGGAAATGGACTGTATAAAGGGTGGGCAAATCTGGCTTTGAGAGCCGCATGTAGCTAATCGTCGAGTTCAATGTGGCTCTCATGGTTGTTTTAAAATCATTTAATTGCGATATTAATTGTATATGGATTATCAATTTGAGAAATTACGCTCATCGAAAAAAATGGAAATGTACTGTATAAAAGGGGGACAAATCTGGCTCTGAGAGCCGCATGTTGCTATTCGTCGAGTTCAATGCGGCTCTCATAATTATTTTAAAAATCCATTTAACTGTCATATTAATTGTATATGGATCATTAATTTGAGAAATAACACTTATCCAAAAAATGACTGAGAAACTAAAATTATTAGAAATAGATAAGTCATTGCAAATATACCACAAATATGATTCAATAACTTAATTTTAGAAAGTGTTATCAGAATCAAAATATCTACACTTCAAGAAAGCCACTTTCCTTCTAATTTCAATTTTTGATATAACTTATTGGTGTGAATCTCTGTACTAATGATGAAGTTTGAAAAATCGAAATATCGTTCACAGTTGACTACAGTAGCTGACGGCTTTAACAAACTTTGCTACCCATTTCATATGTTTAACCAAACATCATACGTAAATATTTTACATTTTACTAATCCATTATTATAATATTTTAACTCTATCGTTAAAGCTTTAAAATGATTATTTATTGCATTTCTTTTTTTTTAATTAAAAACTTTCCTGTGCATTGTATATAGCACTTAAGAATTGTATTGCATTTTGTTTAATTAAATTAAAAATAAATTTAATATCTAATTATATGTATAAATGGGGTGTGGCCTTTTATAATGCATATAAAGCAGAAATGCAACCTAAATCTCTTTTTACTCTTGCGTGAACACCGCTGGTATATAACATCGTGTCTAAAATAACAGTTTTATTGTAGATTTTCAGTTTTCGTAAAATTGCAAATTCACTAAACTATTTTATTCTTTATCTTTTCTTGAAATATATAATTAAATCATAATAATAAGCGATAGAAGTGTCTCTCCTGTGAGTATCTTCTGGAAGGGAAATGAGGGAAAATATCAATTTCCCGCCATTACGTAAATATTTTACATTTTACTAATCCATTATTATTATGTTTTAACTCTATCGTTAAAGTTTTAAACTGATTATTTTTTAGATTTTTTTCTTTTAATTAAATACTTTTTCTGTGCATTATAGCACTTAAGAATTGTATTCCATTTTCTTTAATTAAATTTAAAATGAATTTAATATCGAATTATATGTATAAATGGGATGTGGCCCTTTATAATGCATATAAAGCCGAATTGCAACCTAAATCTCTTTTTACTCATGCGTGAACACCGCTGGTATATAACATCGTGTCTAAAATAACAGTTTTATAGTAGATTTTCAGTTTTCGTAAAATTGAAAAATTCACGAAACTGTTTTATTCTTAATATCTTCTTTAGATATATATTTAAATCATAATAATAAGCGATAGAAGTGTCTCTCCTGAGAGTATCTTCTGGAAGGGAAATGAGGGAAATATCAATTTCCCGCCATTACTAGTGCCCCTTTCTCAATTCCCGATTTCACACGCTAGCGTTGTTCCCTGCGTGGCTGGATTGCTTTTACTGACATAATCCCGGCGAAAAGGAAAGATTATCAAAAAGAAAGACGCTTGAAAGAGACGGCACTCAGCACCATACTGGCAACCCTACTTGCAAGGCAAGTAGAGAGGATACAAGGGTGTAAATCAAAGAAGTGAGCACCAAACAAAGGGCCTAACCTTCCACGGTAATTCAGTAAAAGTGGTAGGGTCCACTTTTCTGAAAAGCCAAATATATTTGCTGAAATGGAAAGGAAAGTATTTTTGGCGTCTCGAGATTAGGAAATATTACTCACACTTTTACAGGTTAGGTGTTATTTTAGATGGTTAGTTTTTTTTAGCTACACGACATTTGTTTCAAATTATTATTCTAAAGACAGTAATCAATTGCTTTTAATTACACCTGCTTATTAAATATGCTTAGTTACAGTCAAAAAAGTGCTGAAATTTTCACGCGAGGTTGTATACTTGCTTATAAATAATGTATTGATTTTTTGTAACGCTATGAATAACTAGTTCTTACCAGTTTAAACATTGATAATTTATACAAATAATATATAACTATATAAACAGATAGTAGCATAATAACATAAAATATAGATAAACAAATAAACGAAATTATATTCTTTTTCACTACTAAAGTTTGAATAAATTTATGCATAATCTATAAGTTAGCAGCTATTTTACATGGTTAGTTTTTTAATTACACGGTATTTATTTCAAATTATTATTTTAAAGACAGTATTCAATTGCTTTTAATTACATATGCTTATTAAATATGCTTAGTTATAGTCAAAAAAGAGCAGAAATTTTAACGTGAGGTTTTATACTTGCTTATAAATAATTTATTGATTTTTTGTAACGTTTTGAATAACTAGTTGTTACCAGTTTAAACATTGATAATTTATACAAATAATATATAAATAGATAAACAGATAGTAGCATAATAACATAAAATATAGATAAACAAATAAACAAAATTATATTCTTTTTAATACTAAAGTTTGAATAAAGTTTATGCATACTTTTATAGGTTAGCAGTTATTTTACATGGTTAGATTTTTAACTACACGGCATTTATTTATTTTAAGTTATTTTAAAGTCAGTATTCAATTGCTTTTAATTACATCTGCTTATTAAATATGCTTAGTTACAATCAATAAAGGGTAGAAATTTTCACGCGAGGTTGTATACTTGCTTATAAATAATGTATTGATTTTTTGTAACGTTATGAATAACTAGTTCTTACCAGTTTAAACAGTGATAATTTATACAAATAATATATAAATAGATAAACAGATAGGAGCATAATAACATAGAATATAGATAAACAAATAAACAAAATTATATTATTTTTACTACTAAAGTTTGAATAAAGTTTATGCATACTTTTATAGGTTAGCTGTTATTTTACATGGTTAGTTTTTTAATTACACGGTATTTATTTCAAATTATTATTTTAAAGACAGTATTCAATTGCTTTTAATTACATATGCTTATTAAATGTGCTTAGTTATAGTAAAAAAAGGGCAGAAATTTTCACACGAGGTTGTATACTTGCTTATAAATAATGTATTGATTTTTTGTAACGTTATGATTAACTAGTTCTTTACAGTTTAAACATTGACAATTTATACAAATAATATGTAAATAGATAAACAGATAGTAGCAAAATAACATAAAATATCGATAAACAAATAAACAAAATTATATTCTTTTTACTAAAGTTTGAATAAAGTTTATGCATATTTATATACTTTGTTAGGCCATTTAATAAAACAAATTTCACTTATTAAATACTTTATTAATAAAAATGTCTTTTTTTTAGTTTTTAGTACTATTTACTTTTGTTTTATTTATTGTTTAATTTTATAGATAAATATTATTTCATTTTATAGGTAAATATTAGAATCTTTAATTCTCAGTGCAATACAAAATACTAAACTGTAAATGAAACTTAAAGAAATAAAATCCATTTAAATTCATTAACTTATTTTTCAGTAATTAATGTGAATCGTTAAACTTTAGACTTTATTAAGCATCTAGTACGATAACATGTATATATTCTCTGATATTAATCTGGTTAATGCTAAATACAACACATTGTGTATAGTAATGCAAAAATAAGAGAAAAGCATTCTCATCAAAAATATTTCTTAACCAAAAATTAAAAAAAAAAAATTTAAAAAAAAAAAAAAAAACATGATTTTTATTTGAACTTTGGGACACATTTAGCCTTATAACAATTGGTGTGGTGAACTTTTAACGTAGTGTTGGGATAACTAATTTGGCCATTTTTATGCTATGTACTCAGTGAAAAAAGTTCAAAATATTTGGCTATAAATATTTAATCTCATTAAACGCTTAGAGAAAACATTTTTCTGAATAAATTATCAGTTCTAGCGATGTTTAACATCCTATTGATAAAAGTATTGAAATTGAATTCAATAGTAATTGCTCTAATGTAATATTAACTTTTTTTTTCTATAATTGTATGCAAAACAGTTAAGTATAGTGTATGAAGTTTAAACATCAGTCTAATTTCATGTAGGGCAGGATCATCGAATAGATAAATGGAACATATATAGGACATGGTAAAACTTCTTATATCCAC
This sequence comes from Pardosa pseudoannulata, assembly GCA_032207245.1. NCBI lineage: Eukaryota > Metazoa > Arthropoda > Arachnida > Araneae > Lycosidae > Pardosa > Pardosa pseudoannulata. Next base: position 79,095,623 of record CM063502.1, on the reverse strand, counting down.
ATCTTTTCAAAATAAATAACTTACTTTTCTGTTGGATAACAGCATATAACAAACAAACAAAATTATATTGCTTTTTAATAAAGTTTATACATATTTATATACTTAATTTTGTTAGGCTATTTAATAAAATACGCTTCACTTTTTTTCTATTAATTTATAAACAAACTAGTCAAACTTTTCTGGAAATAGGGAAATTGATTGTTGCATATTAAATATTTTTATTAATAGAAATTGAAGGTTTGTTTTAGCTTTTTGTACTATTTAGTTTTTTTTATTTATTGCTCTATTTTTTATGGGACAGGAAAGGGCCTTATAAGAAGAAAATGTCTGGAGCCCCAAATTGTTTTAACCCTGTCCTGACCATATACACCCTTTTTCCTGCTAGGTTAGTAATTAGAGCCCATATCAATTCACTGTTCATTTACGACAACAGATAATTATACGTAATGGTAATACATATTAATTTCCTACATAAATGTTAAGCGAAAATTTTTATTCACTTTTAGTTAAATATTGAAATCGAGTATCATTATCATCTTCCTTGTTGATGTCTTCAAGAAATTTCAGCGTAGCAATTGAATACAGAAAAGCTAAAAGATGATAATTTTTGTACAACACTTTATCACCAGTTTAGGTAATAAGTATGCCCGCGGAGTACAAAAGTTAAATAAGGAAATAAAGCTTTAGATTCCTTTGCCTAATAACACGTGCTTCGAAATTTAATCAGTCGCGAAGCAACTTTAAATCAGGTCTTAAAATTTATTTGCCACTTTGCAAGAAACTTCATTTTCTATCACTTGATGAAAACATTCAAGTGATAAAACCCACACAGAGAAAAAAAAAACATGATTTTGTCCGCTTTATTTCTCTCACGCTCCATGCCTAAGAGCAAGCGATAGCCATGCTTCTGGCTAGAGATAAACGTTGCTCTTGTTGGATCATTATGTGTTAGAGCAGATTTCCTCGCCCAAAATTTATCCGAAGTATCAGATTACAAGCCGCCAGTCTTCTGCGAAGTCTCTCTACATCGTACTTAATATTGAGTAAAAGTTTTCTTTGTAAATTCAAAAGGAAAATGTGTTAATAAAAAAGTGTAAATTCGAAAACTGTTTCTTCTTTTTTTTCCCGTAAGTGTGTCTGTGCATTCGAAGCTGTGGGAAAGTAGAAAATAAAAAATATTGCACACAAAGAGCATACAAAATATCTTAATGTATGATACCAACTTAGAAACATTAGTTATCCATATACAGTCGAAACCCGTTACAGCGAGCTTCAGTGGGTTAAAGGTTTTCGTTATTTCCAAACCGTTAAGAAAAATGTCAGATCTTAATTATATAATTCATTAGTTGCTAAGTGTGTTCTACAAAGATGTAACTAAAAAACCGATGAAAAAATCCATTAAAAATAATCTTAAACTCTAGAATGTCATTCTTTCGTGACTAAGACGTTTTTTAATTAAAATAAGCTTTTAAAAGTTGAAAGCAACTTTATGTTAAATATATATATATATATATATATATATATATATATATATATATATATATATATATATATATATATATATATATATATATATATATATTATATATATATATATATATATATATTATATATATATACATATATATATATACATATATATACATATATATATATACATATATATATACATATATATATACATATATATATATATATATATATATATATATATATATATATATATATATATATATATACATACATATATACTATCCCATTGTGGCATGGATGT
>CM063502.1:79066349-79088849 GCA_032207245.1 Pardosa pseudoannulata | reverse complement strand
ATAAAAGAAGTCTGTACCCACTTCAGACCGGAATCTATATACAACACATTTGATCTCCTATTTATTGATGCATCGGTTGTCTTAGCTTGAACTGAACACGACTCCTTATTGTTTTCAAGTTACATACCGTATTACTTTTTAAGCGTTTCTGCTAAAGGAGTCGCTCGCGTCTAATTTCTACCTTTTTGAGTCTAAATTAAACTGTGTTGTTCACTGCGCCACTCATAATTACGTTTCTTCACTTACCGACTGCTCACGCGGTGAATTTCGTGTCATATTTGTGTTTGTCGAAGTGGTCGGATAACAATATTGTTTAATGTCATCGTGATTATATTGGTGAAATCATCCGTCTGTTTCACCTCGCAGTGTAAATGTCTTACTTTGTGTTGCCGTGATCCTGTTCCTGTTCATATAGTATATATTCAGTCAACTCGATGGTGGACAAAATTTTACGGTGCTAACCAGGATGTAATATGTTCACACACCATATCTATCAGCATATTTAAAAGATAGCAGTAAACGTAAGTAGTACAAAATATACGAAAATGTTTTATATTATAATATGGGATATCTCAAATATTGTATTGATAATTACATAAAAAGTTTGTGCACTTCATTCAGGTGACCGATTACGATCAAATGACGATTTAACAGATTCAGAAAGAAAAGGAAAAATTACTGTTACCGATATCAGTGATGGTACATGCTAGAATATGAATGATAAATTTGTAGCTTTTAGTTTATTACAATATGCATTTTTATTTATGCATTGCAGTGTTACTGTTTTAGTCAGTGTTACATATAAAAAAAATACTGTGAGTCAGCTCCTATTTATTATAGCAATGTTTCCATCCATGCGATCGTGAACAAAATTTTACGCCGCTGACCAAGTTGTAATTTATGCAGTGAGAAGATAGCAAGCAGTACACAAGTAGTACAAAAAGTACGAAAATGCGTTATACCACAGTAGGGGATATCTCAAATATTATATAAATAAATATATTAAAAAATGTATTCTGTACATTTCATTCAGATGAACGACCACTATCAAATACTCATTTAACTCAATTAAAAGTTCTAAGACGACAATAAATTGATGTAACTCAAATTAATTTGGATCAGACTAACAGTATGAGGGAAATTAATTTGGAAAGCAAAGGGTTAAAACTTAGAATTTTATCAAAAAGCAATTCAACAGATTCAGAAAGAAATGGGGAAAAATTAATTTTACTAAAGTCAATGAAAGCATATTCTAGAATTTGGGTAACAGTTAGTTCATTAAAGTACTGAATCCATGCATTAAAATCTTTAAAACGAGTTTTTGAAAAACAGTATTTTTTGCTACACGCCATATGATTGGGCTCAATATGATATCTTTCAGAATTCAACTGCTTGTTTTTAATGATGTTATGCATGCATGGAGCTAAAATGTTTTAAATATATATATTTATTTTCAGTATCTTTATTATTTACTTCACATTTTCCCTTTTTCTCTAAGCAACTCGATTGGCTTCAACTCGTTTACACTTTGCTATCATTTATGTAGTTCGATGCAATGGATATATATGTCTACATTTATGCAAATTAAAATATATCTTAGATGAGTTTTTAGTTAGCAGTATTTCCATAAAGTCAAAATAATTTGATCAAATTTTGCTACATTTTAACAAAAATATACATGGATATATTTTATTCTTCATATTTTACAATGTTTTATGACCATATTTTACAATAACTTTTAAAAGAATTCAGTAATAAGTCGCTTCCCTAAACTCTTTGCAATTCAACGTTCAGTCTAACTCGACATCATCTTTTTCTGCAGCAAGTTTAACGTCGAGTGTGGCTCGACAAGATTTTTAAATTTAAGAATCACTGTTGATACTCATTTAACTCAATAAAAGTTCTAAGACGACAATAAATTAATGTAACTCAAATTAATTTGGATCAGACTAATAGAATGAGGAATATTAATTTGGAACGCAAAGGGTTAAAACTTACTAAAATTATCCTGTTTCTGTCGAAAGTTATGTTCACATTGTAAGGTTTTTGAAGGGCGCTGCGCCCTGCCCCTTTTTATCTTTTCAAATTTATATAAATTCTGAGATCAATTAAAAACTGAGAAAGTGCCTTTTTACGTAAAACATGCCTTTGCATTTCAAAAAGTGCCCCCCCCCCTCTCTCTTTTTTTTTTTTTTTTTTTTTGACAAGTCCCCTGCCCCTTTTTGAAAAATATGTGATCACTAGTCGAACGTTGCTACTATTGTTATGTATGTAAGACAACTTTTTAAAAGTTTATTTTAAAACAAGGAAAATCAAGTAATACATACGCTTTTATCTTAAAAAATAGTTTATAACACATTAAATTTATTTTCATTTTTTAACAGTTTGGTATTTTAAGTACAAAGCGTCTCTGAGACGTAAGCCTAGCGTTCCAAGGTTAATTCTATTCAGAGTGAATATTTATTGAAATTTTCTCAGATGTAGCGACTCACCTAGCATATAATTTAATTTAAACACTGCTTATCCTAGACGGTTTTCACAAAGAGAGAGAAAAGAAAAAGCAGACATGCCTTATACAATCCTGAAAGCATATTTCTTACTCTTTTTTATAGAAAACGGAACACACAGACACTAAGACCGTAACTAAGAGGTTTGTAGGGTGGGGGTGAGGGGTTCAATTACTAATCTGAAATTTTTAGACTTAAATATCACGAAGTGTACAAACTATATGCATGTTCTTTAAAAAATAATTTTGTTTACTATTGTGATGATTTTGTTTATGCACAGATCTTTTTAATTCTTGAATTTAAATAATATATACACTGCAATCATTTATAAAAGTGCAAAACTTTTAAAAGCAGAAACAAATTTCTCTGACTTGAAAGAAACCGGTCACAACTAAAAAATGGCACTTTTTAAAATTTGTGTTAGGGGTAGAAATGCAATAAAAAAAATAATTGAAAGATTTAATATTTATTATAAGTATTCTATGATAAAAAATTCTTGTAATTAGCAAAAAATCGGTAAGTTTTTAGTTATCAGGTAGAAAATTAATAATTAAAAGGCCTTTTCTCATAGCTAGATTTTTTAGAGTCATATCTAAAGGTCCTCAAGTCAAAAACTGGATAAGTCTGCCCAATAAGGCGATTTCACGCAGTAGGGCAAATCTCAATTTATGACAATTTTGGCTTTAGTATCAAACGGAAAGGCAGTTTATTGTTTGTCTATTGGCTATTGTAAACCTGAAAATGAATGAGAAGGGCATTATAGTAGTTCGTGACGTTGCGACAAATTGATTTATAAGAGGGCTGCTTGGAATCGATTCTAAAGAATGCCATGGCCCACCCTGAGCTGATGCACCACTGTAGAAGACCTTTTTGAGCAGTTTTTAGTTGTTGTTTTTATTCCAAGCTATTTGTTTGAGAAACTAGCCTTAGCAGTATTTGTATGTGTATATTTTAGAGAAAAATGTACATTATAAGAATTTGATGTAAACATTTTTAACTTCACCTGCATTGTTATTAACCTCTCTCCTCGCCAATTTGTTTTCTACTGTGGTCTTGTGTCAGCTGTTCGAGTATTTCTATTATGAAGGTATTCAAAATAACCAAATATCTACTGTCCGTTGAAAAGTTATGCCACAGAAGCATGAAACTTGAACAATCTGAAATCTTTTCTATCCACGAAATATTAAATACATGAATAAAAATAGAAATTTGTTCTCTTATCCAATACCTAAAATCGTTTAAATCTGGGTCTCATATTAACAAATTTTCTTAATAACACGAGCTCTATACAGACATAATATCCATTCACTTCAGTCTTTCGTTGAATGATAACCAAATGGTACGGCCTTTTGTACCAGAGTTCGTGGGCTGAAATCTTACTGTTGTCATGGATGTTCGTAGCCTTCGGAATTGGCTTCTAAATTTGAACGTTAGCCTGTTTTTATCAAACATAGTTACTACTACTCTTACGTGTGGCAGACAACTTTAAAAAAATTATTTTAAAGCAAGTAATACATGCGCTTTCATTTAAGAAAATAATTTACTGCCCATTAAAGCTTTTTTTAAGCTTTTAACATTTTATTATTTTGATTACGAAACTTTCTCTGAGATGTAAGGATAGCGTTCTAGGGGTTAATCCGTTGGTCTCGACTAATTAGTCATCGTGTTACGAAAACTGACCTTAACACTATATTTACGAACGTTTCTTATATACCGATCTCTACGAACACGATTCAATTTGACGCATGAACGAGTACATATAACAATACTCAGAAAGCAATGTAATTATAAACTTTAAGTAAAAACTGAAAATATAAGATAATATTGAGGTTTACAATAATATTGCTAAGTCAAAAAATATTCTAGTATTTTATTTATCAATACTTGAACGAAGCAACTAAAACCTTAAAAATATCTTACACTCTGACCTCAATTGACATTCTGCGTTTCGTTCTTCTACTGTTGCTTATTGCTTGTTTCATTTGAGATAACAATATCGGATAACGGACCAAAGTATTGTCGGTGCATTCCTATTTATTATTGTTGTAATGTTTGCATGAGTAGAAATAATTTACTAAGAATTTTGTCTACATTACGATCGCTTTAAATTGACACATATCCATAGAGATAGGTATAACACAAAGAAAATTTCACTACTTCAACTCTTTTAAAGAAAATCGACTTCAATATATATTTACCTCGTTCAATGGATAAAAGTCAGTACAAGAGATAAAATAAAAATGTAAAAGGTTTTTGTAAATTCCCTCATAAAATTCGAAATGTGTCAAAATGACATGTCCCATAAACCTAGTGTTAACGCTCCAAACTAAACCAAATTGATGTATTTCAAAATTTGTAAATGGCCGAACGATGGCCGATTGGTTAGGGTGCTGGTCTTCGGTACCGGAGTTCGTGGGTTCGATTCCCACAGTGGCATGGATGTTCGTAGCCGTTCGGAATCTGCTTTAAGCTGTAGGTCCCGGTCTCATTAGCCCTCGTGGTACAAAAAGTAGAGCGTAGCACTCCAAACCAAACCAAACCAAATCAAACCAAATTGATAAGGTAAGATTTCATTGATCTTTCTTATTGGGATCACTTGATTGGTTACGTCAGGTGCGAATGTAACTGTCGCTTCCTCTCCTCCCCACATACAGCCGAACGATGGCCGATTGGTTAAGGCGTTGATCGTCGGTACCGGAGTTCGTGGGTTCGAATCCTACTATGGCATGGATATTCGTAGCCGTTCGGAATCGTCTTTAAGCAGTAGGTCCCGGTCTCATTAGTCCTCGTGTGCAAAACAGTAGACCGTAGCGCTCAAAACCAAACCAAACCAAACCAAACCTCCCCACATACACATTTATTTCTTTTTCTAAATACAGAAAGGTAAAAGTCCCGCCTTTCATGAAAAATTCGGCCTTAAGTATTTTTTTCTGCTGAAATAAGAAAATCATTCTCTTTAAATTTAGTCATCTTCAATTCTTTCTTACCCCTAAAAAGATAATATATTGGTTACCTTTTTTTGGGGTTTGGGGTGGAGCGCTACTGCTATACTCTTTTGCTACACCAGAATAACCATTTTGTATACTACATTAAAGATAAACATAAGTCAATCGGCATGTCCGACTTGTGTTTTTTGAATACATATATATTGTATGGTGTGTATGTTTTGCTTTGTATGGTTTGCTTACTTGATCTAAATTTAATTTTTAAATAATTTCAATTTTATTGAATTTCTGCTTTTTTAATTTCAATACTTTTGATCAAAAATTTTCTATGTATTTACTCAAACATATAACACAGGATTGTACATGACCTCATACACACACACACACACACACACACACACACATATATATATATATATATATATATATATATATAACACATATATATATATATATATATATATATATATATATATAATTTTACATAATTTAATAACTTTTATTTTTTAGTTAGGGGGAAATATATAGTTTAGTCCAGTGTGAGTCCCGCACCCCATCCGAAACTAAATACTAGCTATAACCCTGGTGTAAGTGTTATACATAATCCCCATAAACATTACTGTGTTATGAATAAATGAAAAAAATTTAATGTACTTAAAAATCGATTACGGTGATTCAACTTAGTCTATTCTAGGGTTGATAATTAAGACGATTATGTTATATATATATATATATATATATATATATATATATATATATATATATATATATATATATATATATATATATAAGTTTACCGTATAAAAAATATTCTGAAGCTTTTTTAGAATTACTGAAATTACAAGCTTTACCGTCAAATAATATGGTCAATTTGCTGATTATCCTTAATTAGAAAAATAGCTTCTAGTGGAAATCTAACAAAATATTCAAATACAGCTTAAGTACTGTTACACGACAGTACGAAACGTCTGCCAACTGTAGCATAATAACGAAAATTTTACAATTGTAGTTGAATGGTTGATACCATTGCCACATCGAGAAATATATCTGGAAACTAAATTTATTAACACTATTCTTTAAAGTAAGTCTTTAAAATATCAAAGAACACCATCTTATCCATAATGGCATCGATGGAAACTAGGTCATCAACTCCCCCTGCTGTCACGTACATTGAGAGGAGATGAGACCCACCTCTACATGAAACTGTTTTTATTGTTAGGTTTCAGGCAAATAGGGGGGTTGCCTCCAAACATTAAAAAGACCATTGCCTTCCATGAATGCTGAATTGATTCATGAATGAAGATTGCATTGTTCTGGGAGAGATGTAGCTTGATAAACTAATTTTTACCAAATAAGCCTCTTTCTCCTTTTCGTTTTGTTAATAAGAGGTTTTTGACTTTTTATATAAACCTCTATAGTAGCAACTAATAGAGGTTTTGGAATACGACCCTTATATCTCACTCTATAGAGATCTCAGGAAAACAGATTTGTACAAACTTTTTAAAAACTCGTATGATGCAGCAACTTTTGGAGACTTGGGCATAGGATTCATCGTCACGTATTTCACTGTTGCTTTCTTTGCAGTAACATTCAACATTTCTTCTAATATATTTATTAATATGTTATTTTTTATAAAAATGATTTTCTTTATTATCCTTATACAAATCCACAGTTTTTGACGGATGTGGAAAAACTCTGGCAAACTTAGGTTTTTGAGGGAAATGTATCACCACTATATACATTAACCCCTTAATGCACAGTTTTTTTATTTAAAGGTCAATTTTTTCAATGTAAAAAACACAATTTAGAATGTTGATTTTAGAAAAAAATATATATTTCATACTTGAATAAAACGATTTTTTTTTCACATTGTTATTTTCAATTCTCGATTGCATTCGAGTTTAAAAAATTATAGCAACATAAAGTACAACGCCGCTCGAATTATCTCGAGTGTGCACAGTTTGGCCAGTTTAGCGCGCTCGAGTTAACTCGAGCGTGCACATTAAGAGGTTAAAAAGTTTTTAAACCACCCCTTGACCTGTTTTCGGGGACCATTTTTTATTTGTAAATATACCATAATTTCAAATATTCTTTTCAAATTCAATCGCAGGCGATAAATTTTTTGTCGGTGATACTTTATGAGATCACTATTTATCTCACAACAAACTAACTTCAATATTTATTCTATATTATTTAAATAGTGTTCGAAATTTTTTAAACTTTGTTTCCCTCAAAATAAGAGAGCCCGCGATTAATAATATGTTGTATATGTCGAGAATCATAAAATATTTTACATTACCCCGTTGCTTAACTATGCAGTTTGTACTACTTTAAAATTTAATCTTCGATTAATTTTATCATGCAATGAAACAATGTAATGTCAATTGTTATGTCCCAATGTCTGTTATTCATTTCGTTTACAATGACATCGTGACTTAACTAAAACTACATCCATATCTTGATCCGTTTAAACAACTTTTGAGTTTGGAATTGGAGCAACGTTTTGAAATTAAATTAGTTGTACAAGATTAAATGTATGAGTATTTTGTTTTCAGAAATATTAAAAGGGTTGAAAATTAGTTAAGTAAAAACGTATTCTAATGATTTTATGAACCAATTCATGATAGTATTTGTCTTTCTTTTGCATATCCTATTAAGCTATTTTTACTTATTTATTATGTGATAAATTCATAAATTTAATCGGCTGCTCTTAATAGGGCTGAAATAATGGCATTAAACACTCGAAAAGGGGAGAAGGGGAGATTTCGAACTCGCTTTGAATTTTGCTAACCCTAACTCATCAAGAATCCAACATGGTTGCCTCTATCCATTCCAGGTACAAACACTTCATAAATTCGAGGACACATGGACAAATATCTTAGGCTAAATTAATAATCAATAAATTAATAATCAGTAATTTTAATCTCGAAATTGTATTATAATTAAGATTTAATAGAATTTTATCTTGAAATTGTATTATAATTAAAAAAGATTGAGTAATACTTTACCTTGAATTTGTAAACACTTTCGCATAAATATATCGCTCATAGGATATTAAATTTTTATGTAGATTAGGCAAAAACAGAATAAATTAATTTTGAAAGCCCACTGACTCCTTAAGCAGAATAATACATCACACCATAATCTGGTGTGATGTGTATGAAAAAATTGGAAATAAGACTACGATAAGTAGATGCAAACTTTTTTGCAAAGATCTTTTAGTTTCATTCTATGAACTAGTAGTTCCTAAATATTCTTAGGATGTGAATATTCATCTTTTAAATATAATACTTAAATCTTAGCATACAACTTTTAACACAGAAGAAGGGGGAAAATTATATACGCTTCAAGAAAAACGTTATGTGCAATACACCATCTATCTATATAAAGCACGCTAGTGCACCTATAATTATAATTGCAAATTTATTTGAGCCTTGACTGATAGCGTTTAACCCCTTCCGGTAAAATGACGAGTCTAGCTCGTCATTAGTTTTTCATTCCATACCGCACAATGACGAGCTACACTCGTCATGCGATTAAAGTTACTGTTAAATATGATAATTAATTTAGTTTAAAATTTCTAGTGTACTGAATTTGGCAACACTTTTATCACTTGTGAAAATCACAAGTCACTATTGCATATTGTTTACTTAGAATTTCTTGGTACAAGTCATTGCCAAATTAATGAGTCAGAATAAAAGAAAACCTACTAAGAAATGCCGTGTGTGTTACAAGAATCAAATTAAAAGTGAGACTACTTGGCTGTGTAAACAATTAAGAATTCCTTTGCACTTTTTGAAAAGTACCCACACTATTTAATCTATATTAACACCTGATTAAATTTACCCAAAATATTTAAATGAAAAAAAATTAAATATTAAAAAAAAATATAAAAATTTAAAAAAAAAAAAGTTTTTAAAAAAATTAAAAAAAAAAAATGCACAGTTTTTCATTATTAAAAACATTAACTAATATAATGATATTGACTCAGTGTCGAAAAAGATTAATTAATAACATAAAATTAAAAATTTTACTAATTATCAAATACAAAAAATAATTTTTTTAATAATGAGCTTTGAGCTTTATATAATGAAAATGATGATAAACAAAAATAACTGAATAAATAATTTATAACAAAACTCGATGCTAATAATTGCAGAAACTGGAACTATTATATACGCGAGGAAATACAATTCTGATCTGACTAACAAAATTTAATAAATAATCAGAAACGTGAAAAATCTTTTTAATCCAAATAATATCCAAAATACCCAGAAATAAGAAATATACAAAAACAGTCAAAATAATAAATACAACAAAAAAAAAAACATATAACATAAAATAAACATATACCCTATGATTCTTATGCATATACATAACATATTAAAATCATTTAAACAACAATACAAAAAAAACAAAACATACATACACATAATTTATCTTTCTATAACAAATATTTAATTCTTCTTCATACCTCCTCAACCTACAACCCTGCCTCCTCCCAAGCAGTTTTCCCTTCACTCTTTTTCCCCTCTCTAAATGACTTAACAACACCTATATTTATATCAATTAGTTAGTTTACTAGGTTTATATCATCGAAATAAATCATCCAAATAAATGACTTTAACAACAAATATAATATAAGATTTCAAAAATAAAGATCTCAATTCTCTTGAACTGCACCAAAATAAGATTTTTTAAAATATTTGCCGAATATCCCTGTCGCGATATTTTCCCTAACGCCCGATATAGAAATACATCCTCCTAAAAATCCGTCCGCTTCCATCCACTTTATAAAGCACAAGCCAGACAATTTGTTCTAAAAGATTATCGCGTCTCCGTCAAGGTCTTCGGTAGTATCCCCTATATCAGAGGTAGCCAAACTTTTGGGATCCGTGGTCTACTCCACATTTAAAAAATCGAAGGTGGTCTACCAATGGCAGAGCTAAATTAACGAAACGTACATGTTTATATATTTATTTTCGGTAACAAGAAAAAATGGTAAATTATCTAATTTTTCTAAAAAAAACTTAATATTTACAAAATGAAAATCGCCCGACATCGCCCGAAAAGTCACCAAGTATGGCGACAAAAACCGCTGTGTGTATATCGAATCGGGGTACTGATTCGATTATATTGTAATCTAAGCATTCCACTTTGTCAAGTTGTTTCTATTTAATTCTCCACTGTAAAACGACAAATTCATTGTATTTTTTTGCACAGTTTGTTTTAGGCTTTAAAGCGTAAACTGTAGTAAATTTTTATTTTTAATAATTCATTAATTCTTTGTCATAAGTCATAAATTAAGTTGTTAATATTCGAGGTCATTATCGGATGTTCTACCTAAAATGTCTTCGGTCTACCAGTCGACCGCGGTCGACGTCTTGGCCACCTGAGCCCTGTATAATAATATCCTCGGATATCTGCCCGTCTGTCTTAGAATTTATGAAGCGGTTGGACCTGGAATGGATAGAGGCATCCATATTGGATTCTTAATGAGTTAAGGTTAGCAAAATTCAAAGAGAGTCCGAAATCTCCCCCTTCCCCCCTTTTCCAGTGTTTTGTTTTGTTTTGTTTGGAGCGCTACGGTCTACTGTTTTGCACACGAGGGCTAATGAGACCGGGACCTACAGCTTAAAGCCGATTCCGAACGGCTACAACATCCATGCCCGCCGCGGCCCCTTTTCCAGTGTTTAATGCCATTATTTCAAGCCCTATTAAGATCAGGCGATTAAATTTATGAATTTATCACATAATAAATAGGTGAAAATAGGTAAAACATTTTTTTCTACCATTATGACGTCATTCCTTTAACCATCTCATTTAATCATTTCTTATTTTAAAGTATTTAAATATCGTCTGCATTATTTTCATGCGTTTTATCACTGAACTTAGACATTACGTAAATAATTTTCTTTTATATTTCGCTTAATTAATAGATTAAGTACATATGTGATAATTTTAAATTGAATCATCGATTATGTTTTGTTGCGTTGAAAATTTTATCACTAGTTCTAAGAAATTCTTTCCATAAAAGTCTAAGAGCCATTTTCACATTGTGTTTTCCCTGCATAACCACGCGGTTTGCAATCGATTCGCTCAATCATCGATTATTTTTTGTTGTAATGACAATTTTATCACTGGTATTAACAACAAATTCTATCTACCTCCAGGGTGTAGTGGAAATGATAGTTACCTTCCTTTACTTCCATTAATTACTGTGGCAAAAAAATTGGGAAAAACTTAACGATAATTTCGACTTAGCTAAGAAAACTTTGGTTTGGTTTGGTTTGGTTTGGAGAGCTACGGTCTACTGTTTTGCACACGAGGGCTAATGAGACCGGGACCTACTGCTTAAAGCCGATTCCGAACGGCTACGAATATCCATGCCATAGTGGGATTCGAACCCACGAACTCCGGTACCGACGATCAACGCCCTAACCAATCGGCCAGCGTTCGGCTAAGAAAACTTTGAATTATCTTTCTAAATGAATTCAATGTGATTCTAAACTACATTCACAGTATCGGGAGACTTTAGAGGAGTATGAAAATAAACAAGCCGAACATTGGCCGAATGGTTAGGGTGTTGGCCTTCGAAACCGGAGTTCGTGGGTTCGAATCCCACAGTAGCATGGATGTTCGTAGCCGTTCGGAATCGGCTTTAAGCAGTAGGTCCCGGTCTCATTAGCCCTCGTGTTGCAAAAAGTAGACCATAGCGCTCCAAACCAAACCAAACCAAAATAAACAAATTATTGAGCTTGTACCAGATAATTCTCAGCCAAAAAACAAACGACTTTTTTACCTGCCTCATAGGGTACTTTACAATTCTGTAAAATTAAAAATTTTACTGATCCCGTCATATGACGGGCCATGGGCTAGTTAATAAATATTATACTATGTAACTATGAAAATGATACAAACTTTTATATAGTATTAGAAGTAGGTCTTTACACTTTTATTAATGACTCTTGCCGCGTTTTACCGCTCTATTCATATTTAACTGTTAGGAATTCAATATCCAGACTGCAAATATCCAACTTGTGCTTTAAAAGCCGAAAATATCTTCACCGTTAAATAAAGGTGAAAAAATTAATCATCTTATTGGGAAAAAAAAGTTGATTCCACTTCTACAGTTCAAAGTAAAAATGCGTATGTGACAGCTTCCAGACAACTCCCTTACTTTTTTCCCCGTGTTTTTAGAATGAGGAGAATATGCAAGTGAAGCAATCGCCCTTGAATTCATTTTGGTGCTTTCCTTTGTTATACCCCCAGGCGACAAAAGACATTTAGGATGCATTCAACAATTAATCTCTAGCTTGCACATTCCATTTTTCTCCAGTCTTCCTTACTGGTGCAAATGGAAGTGGGCTATTGACCCATTCTGCGCACGGCGTGTCTAACAAGATAATGCCTTGAGAAATAATCAGGTCTAAAAGATGCCTTTTTGAGATCAGAAGAAATTATCAATTATCACCTTTATCGAAATCTCACATATGTGTTTAATGAGAATTGAGGATGATATTTGCTTGTTGTGTTTATTTCCTATTCTACATACTGTTTATTCTAAGCATTAGAATTTTAAGTGAACAAGGGCTGAATGATGGAAGCCAGTGGTGCTGGAGTAGCTTCACGCTCCCACGATGCAGGTCCGAGGTTCGATACCCGGGCTGGGCTAGGTAGACTCAGCCTTTATCCCTTCATTAGGTAGATGAACTGAGGACCAAGCGTGCTTAGGAACTAAACACTGGCGGTTCCACGTAAGATTGACCACCTAACCGGAACATATGCTTCGCATCCCAGGGCCCTTGGTCACGTAAACGGAGACTGGCACCGTAGACCCTGGCCCCCTAGTTGCTGTTGCGCCGAGGAATAGAGTAGGGCCGAACGATGGCCGAGTTAGAGTGCTGATCTTTTGTACCGGAGTTCGGGGTTTCGAGTCCACTGTGGCATAGATGTTCGTAGCCGTTCAGAATCGTCTTTAAGCAGTAGGTCCCGATCTCACTAGCCCTCGTGTTGCAAAAAAAGTAGACCATAGCGCTCCAAATCGAACTAGGAATTATGAATGCAGGGCCGTTCTTGACGGACATGCAGCGAATATCCTGCACACACTCGGCAAAATTTAGGGTCCCCGAATTCATACGGTGTCCTGTAAAATGCAAACTACCTGTATAATGACAAATACATCACTCAAGAATTTTTTCATCCATCGTAGCAAACATAATAAAATAATAAAATTATAACTTTTATATTAAAAACTCTGATAAATTTCTTTGTAATGAATGAAATTATGTTAAGTTTTTGCCTTATTTTCGTATTTATTGTTGATTTTTTTGTGTTGCAAACATATAGCCCAGTCCTTTAATTCACCGGTGAAAATTTTGATGGACCATAAGAAAATTTTTAATATAACCCATTAAAATTTTTCATCGCTTAATTAAAGAACTTGACCTAATTTGTTTATTTTATTCAACTTTAAAAAAATATTTTTTTGATTAAGTTAGTATTTTTTGTTGTTTTGTTATATTACATAACCCTTATTTATTTTCCTTATCATCTATAGCTAAATTTTTGCAAACGTAATATGCTTTATGTATTTCAAAATTAACCTGTACGCAGGCATTCGAACTCATAAAAGAATGGCCCTGTATGAATTCTTTTTAACTTTAAAATACAGCAAAGGAATGAATAAATAGAAACTAGTGGAATGCTACTTGTCGTATTTTTTAAGGTTGACTTGGTCTTATCGAGAGGACTTATGTAATTGTATATATATCAGTTTATAAACTTAACTAATAATTACGTTATCCTATCACGTACGACAGAGCTACCATTGGCGCGCAATAGCTTAGGAATAAAAGCTTGGTGCTTTTTTGCTTTTTTACTACACATGGCACCAAATGTGACTACAGTCATAAATATTGTGTTAAAAATAAGGCTATGTTACTCGAAATAGATTGTAACTAATAGCATAGGGATAGTATGAATTTTTAAATTACTGACCCATTTTTCTATACATACTGACCTAAGTTTTTTCCTACTGAGAATATTTCGTATTTTGTAATCCTTATAAGGTTAATTATTTATTACCAGATTATTTATCTAAGATTTAATGCAGTTATGAATGATTAGGTTAAGGGGTTCAAGCCCTTGCCATGGATCAATTGAGTGAAAAAAAAAGTCTATATATTTTTAACTTTTTACGTAAAGATAACGGTTCGGCTTAGTTATAATGCAAGGTCAGAATATAATGCAAGTGCCACTTACGCACTTGTATTATATTTTAACACTATCGCTATATTTTGTCAAATTAAAATATGATTCGAACTTATATTACAACATGGACGGCGCGTTACATAAAAAAATTTGTCTGTGGCGCTTTCGTTTAAAACCTCAACCAAAAAAGAAGTCTGTGTACGCAATTAATTATTCAAGTAGTTGCCTTTTAATTTTTGTGGTTTTTAATACATAAATATAGATTGTTATATTTTTCTAGATTTTTTTTTTTTTTTTTGAGAATTTTCTAGTTTAATTTAACACTTGGCATGCGGGTATACTTCACCGCCCACTTACGCGTGCAGCGGGCGTTTTTTCGTGAATCGCGCGAAAGTTTAGTTAATCAGAAAAATCCAGTAAATCGGAAACTACTTTGCTTTTATGAACGAAACTTTATTTATTTTACACTTTAATATATACTGTACTATTATTTAACAAAAAAGACAATATTTTTACGAAATCACAAAAATAAACAATTTTTAAGATTAAAGTCCGATAATCTGTCAGCTCATATTTCTTCATCACTATCTTTGTCACAACGGCTCATTTTATCAATTTTGTATTCAACAATAAAAAACCAAGCTTCAAATTGACAAAACACGACTTGTACGTTCTGGAGCTAGGAATTCGATTGAAGACGAAATAACGCAACAAAAGACCGAGTAACTCGACAATCATAACTTGTGGAAAGAAAAAATGCAAAGCGTTGCATAGCAACGCAAACAACACGCATATAATGTCACACATACATATAATTATACGTATTTAGTAGATTTGTGGTGATTAGCGGGTATCCACCACAAATCTACTAAATACGTATTTTTACGTGACCCGCGCTCCAGTGACAGACTGCAAAAAACGTAAAAATACGTTGCCCGCACGAGAAGTGTTAATAACACCATGGCGATGATTTTCTCATTTTGTAATGACAAATTTGCACCCTCTTTTTTTATGTTGTACTCATACGTAAATGCAAACCAAACCCTTTGTATTTATAATGGGAATATAGCCCCCTATTTCACCCGTCGGATAAAAGTGAGGTGAACTTAATCCGAGAATGTGGGAATGGACAGGCTATCACATAAATATAAGAGTCTGAACGATATGACGAGAGTATTGGAGTGTTTAAATTAAGTCAGTAGAAATCCTCGATATTTTGACTCGTATGACAATCAATAATTTTCCCTTGGATGCTCCAAAATAAAAATTATCCTATCCCGTTGTTCGTTGTGAAAATATATATTCATTAGTTTGAATATGATGACAATGATTATAGGGATTTTATCGAACGCGTTGCTCCCAAACAGGTGCATTTGAGTTGTCAGATATTGCTTTGTCATAATGCAAATAAAGCATCTTTTCAAGAGTTTAATGATAAACGTCAGGTTGGGTTGATTTGAGAAGTGTGGACTTGAATACCGTGGAAATATGCCAAACCAAGTGAATAGAGCGGCCCGTTAAAATGAATTTTATGAAGAGCAGTATGTCTAATATGTCATGGTATTGAAGGCAAAGAATAAATATTTTGTAAATCAATGTCTCTCCAATGTCTTTCTACCTCATACGGAGAAATTTTATTTAAAAAAAGTTTCCGATAATTATGAAAACTTCAAAAAATCTATTCAGTCAATTTAGGCTACTTAAAGAAAATGGCGAAGTTTCTAATGTCTAACTGGTGGCTTTTCTTTTTGTTTGTTTGGAGCGCTACGGGCTGTTGTTTTGCTACACGATGGATAACGAGACTGGGACCTACTGTTTAAAGCTGATTCCGAACAGCTGCAAGCCCCCATGCCAGGAGCAGGATTCGAATAAGCGAACACCGTTACCGAAGAGCAGCGCCCTATCATTCGGCCATCGACTCCAGTATCGAACGGAAAATTTCAACTATTTAGAAAGTTGACCATCTAACATACTTAATACAAGCAAATCAAAGAAGGAAAATAATAATTTTGGGAATCGTTATATACTTAAAATAGTATTCTAAAGTATGTAGAAAAATAATTTGAACAGCTTGGTAAGTAAAAATCAAGGAGTCTCATAAGAGACATGGATCGCTAAGGGGAGGGGATTGCAGATTGTAAGTATGTAGATTTTAAAACATTAACCCTAGACCTTTATCCTGTCCATGACGAATATTGTTACTTTTGCTACGTCTGTAAGACCTTTTTTAAGACCTTTCTAAAGTTGTGGTAATTATTCTTACAACCAATTACATCAATTTATTGAATGTCCATAGTAAACTATAGAAAAGTAAAAGATAAGTATGTGCTAAATAAGTACTTCCTCATAAGGTTTATAATAGTAAGGGTATGATTATTTCAGAAGAGTTCCTTTTCCAATGGCAGGAACTGAGAGGTACACCATATTTCTCCCTGAAGTACGGACTGTAGATTACTTGACCCTTTTTCCGTTATCTATGATGAACCAGAGCTAAATCCGCAATAAACTTTTTTTTTTCAAGAAAAGGGTGGGGGTTTGCTTTCTCGTAAGTGTTTATAATCAGCGAGCTCATTAAGTTGTTACCCGCGATAGAAAACCAGTAAAACCCCATGCTGCTTATCCGATCGATTCGGCCGGAAATCTAACCCATGGTTGAAGGAATTCGTAATTTGAAATGCAGCGCCTTAACAAAGTGGACTAAGATTGGGCCCTTTCTGGAGACACATGGGAAGAATATTTTACTATATTTAATACAGTTATACTTTTTATAACACGTTGAATACCTCGGGAATTTTCAGAAATCTGGCCTAAAATGACAATTTGATTTAATCACATTATATTATTGAAAACTCTAATTTGTGGACATAAATTTAACAAAGTCCTGAAATATTTATTTTCCAAGAGCATTGATTTTTTTTTCTTGTCCTAGAAGCCATCTATCGATATTAGCACTGATATACTACGAGTTTATTCGTAGCTGCACAAAGATGGCAAGTAAATACAACTCGTAGAGATAACTCGTAGTTCGCGTCCTAGAAAAGAACGCAATCTACGAGTTATCTCGTAGTTGGCAGTTATCGTGTTAAGCTGCTGGTATTAGTCGCATATGCCCGTTGAAAGCTTGAAAAGCGGCTAGTATCATATCGATTCTCAGTCGTTCTGTGATCCCCACAATCCATTTCTACAGTTAAAAGAAAATGTCTGTTGCAAAGATTTATTTCTATATTCATTAAATTGCAGAAAACTTATCAGTCAAGTGCTTACGATCTGGATGTGATGAATCCTAGTCTTAGCGTAAAATGGTACACAATATCGGAAAGAAATCTTTATTTAAACACTGTACAACAAAATATAAAACCTCTGCAGTGAAGAATTCAACATATGTAACGTCTGCGATACACTGTAACGATACTGCGAGATATTTAAATATTAATACTTATCTGACAGATATAATTCCTAAAACGAATTATGAATATGATACTGAAGTCGTGTTAGAAACTTAGTAACAGAAGCTTTTAAACATACACTACTTGAAAAGCTAACATAAATGTAATTAAATTTCGTCGGCTGAGAAAGAGCAGACATTTTCAAATTCGATTAAAATCTTTTAAAAAGAACAATTGTATTTCCGAACAATGCACTATTAATATAGAAAGTATCAAAATCGGAAATGAATTTCGTAATCAGACAGATAATCGCTATAAAATACAGGAAAATTTTTTAATTAAAATTATGTGTTTTCAGATTTGATGACTACAAAAATAACTACAATTGAAATTTTTTCAAAGTCTGTAGTTCAAGAACAGTATTTATTTTTCTGGTTCAACTACACACACACATACACAATATATATATATATATATGGGCGAGCTTCATCAAAAAACACAACATATTTTTTTCTGGTGACGATACATCAAATCCATACAACAAGCAAGAACTGTGAGAACATCGCGCACATACACTTTTTAAGTAGGGAATTCCCCGGGAAAGAGACTACGAATAATCCCTAAGCTCATTTGATCACGTGATAAAAAAATCCCCATGTTTAAAGAGAACGCGTTTACTATTGGCTAAAGAAGTACAAACAGAGGCTGAATTAAGTCTATAGCGTGTCTGGGGGGAAAATCAGAATTACCGCTCAAACCCTCTCTAATTTATGAACAGAAGTTATTAAATTAATATTAAAATATGTAAATAAGGGATTTTAATATTACACACACACACACACACACACACATATATATATATATATATATATATACACAAACATACTAGACCGGTAGTACTACACTCCTGTTCAAAATTAAGAGAATTTGCATATTTTGTAAAATTTCATGAAACGAACTGGACGAAATGTAAAACCTCTGCTTCGAGATAAAAAGTTCCAAATTTTGTACCCTAATCGTCGGTACTCTAACTCGGTATCGTCGAGAGACACCAGTACTGTCTCAAATACTTAGGCGTACATAGGTTTGTGGATAGAGGGCCTGGCTTCATAAGACATAATAACATATATAGTATAGTTTATAAGCGGCCCTGAGTTCATTTTAATGGACGATAACGTGAAGCCACATACAGCTCTTCTGATCGACGAATTTCTAGAAGGTGATGATTTTCTCCGAGTGGATTGGCCAAGTAGATCTCCAGACCTCAACACTATAGAGCACGTGTGGGACGCTCTGTGGAGGGTAATTGCAACTCGAACACCCCCCCCCCACACACACACACACACACTCCCCGAGAACGAGTGGGACCAACTGCCACAGGAATTTATAAACTGCCTTAATTAAAGTAAGAAATCCCTCATTAAAGTAAGAAATCCCATATAACTTCGTAAGACATAATAACATATATAGTATAGTTTATAAGCGGCCCTGAGTTCATTTTAATGGACGCTACCGTGATAGCACATAGAGCTCTTCTGATCGACAAATTTCTAGGAGGTGAGGATTTTCTCCGAGTGGATTGGCCAAGTAGATCTCCAGACCTCAACACTATAGAGCACGTGTGGGACGCTCTGTGGAGGGTAATTGCAACTCGAACACCCCCCCCACACACACACACACACTCCCCGAGAACGAGTGGGACCAACTGCCACAGGAATTTATAAACTGCCTTAATTAAAGTAAGAAATCCCTCATTAAAGTAAGAAATCCCATATAACTTCATAAGACATAATAACATATATAGTATAGTTTATAAGCGGCCCTGAGTTCATTTTAATGGACGATAACGTGAAGCCACATACAGCTCTTCTGATCGACGAATTTCTAGAAGGTGATGATTTTCTCCGAGTGGATTCTCTACAGTGAAGGCTATAAGATAAAACCATACCACCCATTAATTTATTTTTTGTTCTATTTTGTAACCACTGTTTCCTGCCTAACGACTCCACTGAGTGTTACGCTCTATCATGAGTGTGTATTATAAGTTTTCTATTGTATCAATGTGTTTACATATCAAATTTCATTAAAACCACTTTAGTAGTTCTGTAGATAATTGACTAAATCTGAAATTTCTTTTAATTTTTGAACACGTGTTTAGGTGTGCAATGCATGCAAGCACACGGGCGGCCATATCTCCAGGTCTGCCGGAATTTAATTTCTAGTGTAAAATATGTCAGATACCAACCTAAAAGCAGAATTCATTATTTACAAAGTTCAATATACTGAAATCTAAGTGTTAGTTTTATGGAAATCCCCATACGACGATTTATTAAACTGCATTTTTCAAAAAACAAACTGCGTATAACTACTTTGTGTACATTTGACGATTTTTTAAATCGTGTTAATTGTAAAACAGACCATAAAATAAAAAAAAAGAATTTGGTTGTTTTTTTATTGTTTTATTCAATTATATTACCAAAATAAAACCAACAAGTTTCAAAATAAATACTTAGAAAATGTGCTATCGGTATTCAGAATAAATCTATTTCTAAATTGTATACATACTTATGTTATCAGTAACTCAATACCAGATTATTATCATTGGAGGTTAATTATGAGAAACACGAGAGAAAGTAAGTCAGCTACAGTTACCAAAGAGTGAAATAGGTTATATTGAAGGGGTGAAGTTGATAACATTGAGAAAATGACTGGACATGTATCGAACCGAAATAAAACGTTAATTTTTTCTCCGGTTCATCTCAAGTTTTCCTTTCTGCCAAAATAACAGGACTTTTTTTGTTTTCTGTCTGCTTCGAAGCTCTAGTAATATTACAGTTTTCGATCCCATGGAATATTTCTAAAAATAGCCATAAAATAGCAAATAAGGTGTTTTGATTTAATAAACCAGTTTGCATTCAGTCATGAATTAATTTTAATAAGTAAAGGATAGTAAATAATAAGTAAAGGATTAGCCCAGTGGAGCTGTAGTATTGCTTCGACAACAATACTCCAGCGACACAGGATCTGACCTTCCGAACCGTAATTCGTGGGTTCGCCACTGTGGCATGGATGTTCGTAGCTGTTCGGAATCGGCTTTAAGCGGTAGGTCCCGGTCTCATTCGCCCCCGTGTTGCAAAAAAAAGTAGACCGTAGTGCTTCCAACCAACCAGCGACACAGGTGCAAGGTTCAGTTTCTTGGCTGGGCAAGGTTGACTCAGCCTTTCATCCCTTCAGTCGGTAGACAAACTGAGGACCAATCATGCTTGGGAACTAAACACTAGGGGTTCCACATAAGTTCGACCACCTATCCGGAACACATGCTTCACGGGGCCATTGGTCTCTGAAAGAGATTAGCACAGTAGGCCCTGGCCCCCTAGGGGCTGTTGCGAATAGGAGTTAATTTTTTTAAAGAATAGTAAGAAATATTTAAATATTAACATTTTTTCTGACGGATATAATCTCTGAAAATAATGTTAAATATTATCATACTGGATTCATGTTAGAAACTTTGTAATAGAATACATTGTCTGGAAAGTTAACTGTAATAAAATTTAACTAATCTTTATCTGCTTAGATTGGTTTGGTTTGGTTTGAAGTGCTACGGCCTACTTTTTACAACACGAGGGCTAATGAGACCGAGACCTACAGCTTAAAGCCGATTCCGAACGGCTACGAACATCCATGCCACTGTGGGATTCGAACCCACGAACTCCGGTACCGAAGGCCAGCACCCTAACCAATCGGCCATCATTCGGCTTATCTGCTTAGAATGAGACAACATTTGTAAATTAGATTAAATTAATTTTAAAAAGAACAAATGTATTTTCGAATACATTTGAAGTTACATTTACATACGAAAAGGATAGTAAGTAATAAGTAAAGGATAAGCCCAACAAGTCCAAGCTTCGATTTCATGGCTGAGCAAGTTTGACTCTGTCTTTCATCCCTTCAGTGGGTGGACAAACTGAGGACCAAGCATGCTTGGGAACTAAACACTAGGGGTTCCGCGTAAGGTTGGACACCTAACCGGAACATATGTTTCACACCACAGGGCCATTGGTCTCGGAAACGGAGATTAGCACCGTAGGTTCTGGCCCCCTAGGGGCTGTTGAGCCGAGGAGTTAATTTTTCTAAAGGATAGTAAGAAATACTTAAATATTAACATTTTTCTAACGGATATAAATCCTGAAATGAATGTTAAATATTATCATACTGGAGTCATGTTAGATACTTTGTAACAGAATACATTGTCTGGAAAGTTACTGTAATAAAATTTAACTAATCTTTGCCTGCTTAGAATGAAACAACATTTGTAAATTAGATTAAATTAATTTTAAAAAGAACAAATGTATTTTTGAATACATTTGAAAATACATTTACATACGAAAAGGTTAGTAAGTAATAAGTAAAGGATAAGCCCAACAAGTCCAAGGTTCGGTTTCCGGGCTG
>CM063502.1:78948608-79066249 GCA_032207245.1 Pardosa pseudoannulata | reverse complement strand
TATATTGCCCAGATATGCAAAATAGAGACTCATATAATAAAGTTTGTTACAAATTGTACTAAAATGTACTGAATTTCCTAAAATATTGCCAATATCTGATAAGTTAAAGGTCTAATATACAAATGCAAGCTATTTCTAATCACTCCAAATTGTTCCTCAAATAACTATTTTTATATTTAGTGGAAGAAATAAGATGAATTGATTGATAGAGTTTATCAAATTATAAAAGACTAGTACTCAAATTTTAAAATCTCTAAAAGCTAATAACTAGAAGTCAAATATTTGTAAATTTTTCTTAGATTTATTTAGTGACTTTCAAACAATTATGTAATTCTTACAATTACAGCACATACCTATTTTATTGTACTTTGTTATAATACTTAGCTATTGTTCCAACATGAGATATTTTAAATACTAAGAAGGTGGTGTAAAGTAAAATCAAAAGTCAATTTCTCTTTGCCCCTACAAAATAGGAAGACAAATTTTACAGCCATAACATTGTGAATAAACTTAAGCTCATATAAAAGACAGAAATAAAGTATGTTTATAGGGTGTGTTTTGGAAATACTGTGAGTAATGATGTTCCCACTGAATAACTCTAACTCAAAATTTAAACCATAAAAAAACTTCAAAATATAAAATATTTGCAATATGTTTTATTTTACAAATCTGCAGTAAGAAAAATGATGCAATTCCTAAGGGGTATTGTTTATTTTTGAACATTACACATTAAAACAGACAAGCTGCAATTCTTTCAGCTCCATAAAAAATGACAGTCATAAAATGCATAGTTCTCGTGAACTAGAGTTCTTAAATAGATACAATGATTTGCTGTGAAAGCCCACTGAAAAGCCAAGTTTGAGTCATAAATACTCTGTTTTGAAATGAAGTCTTTATAAAACACAAATACAAATATATAGAACCTATAATGTTAAACAAGTCAGGTATATATTTATAAGATATCCACTAATAAATATCAAGTGATAACTAAAAAAATAAAAAATTAAATACTGAAACAAACACAATTTTTGTGGAATGCCAAAATTTGGATTTCTTTCACAATGAATTTATTGAAACAATGAATAATAATGATATTCACAAGGTGATATTTTCTAAAGTGAAGATGGCAAATTAGTCTCAAATGTACATGGTACAGCACCTAAAACCATTAAATACAACTGATCTAGAGAAATAAGACCAGAACAAATTAAATATTTCAGTAAAACATTTTACAATCAACAACTATGTTGCGATTAACCTCATTTTTTGGTCCAGAATACATTTTTAATGTTTAAAAACATTGTCTGATGAAGGAGATTTGATTCAGTACAACTCTTGCATAATCAACAATAAGAATTTTTTGCACAGGTCAATATAAAATTCACTTTAAAGCCCACAGGCATTTTCAACTCAAAATATAGGAAAAGTCTTGTATACAACATGAAGTGTCTTAAATACAATAATACAACTTTAAATACTCTCTGACAAGGTCGCTTCTTATACTATGCCTCTTTCAGGCCATCTTAATCCTCCACTGCATCTGTTATGATATGCTGATGTGTCACATTCATAAGAAGGGACTATCTACATCGAGTAGCATTGAACTATGATCTTCCATTCACCAAATAGAAGAAAGACTGCATGGCACATATAGGAAAAGTGCTGCTCATGAATTTCAGTCATGAGGCCGAGACAACTGGGAGAGGCACTGAGCTATAGTTCTTGCAGACTCAACAGGAGACATAGCTAAGTAGGCTAGTTCTGGTTCAAATCTCCTCACATAACTGAAAGAAAGAAATTAAAATTATCAATCTATATGAATAAACAAGAGTTCAAAAATTTTTCTTTAAATTTATTGAAAACTATTTTAACAATTTAAAACAATCAACAACTTTAATGTAGCTTCGGGGAAACTAAAAATAACACATATAATTAAAAGTTAGTGGAAGAGAAGATAATATAATACTTTAATTTTACATTTCTGCCTGCTTTATCAAAAAATCAATGTCATATTATAATACAGTAATAAATATCAATGCATGGGGCAAAAAGATTCCATTTCCAATTAAAAAAAAAAAAAAAAGATTTTCACTAACATTTTGATGATCTGTTACAAAATTCCCATTGATAAAATATTAAAAATTATGACAAATAAAATTAATATATTTAATAATATAAGCATAATTGAATCATTTATATTTTATATATATTTTACTACAGTTTTCAACAAAAGAATATTACCGAGAAAAATCAAACAATTTTGACAAAATATTAAATAGAATGTTTTAGCTCTTATTTTAAAAAGTATTACCAAAACACACACTTAAAAGTTACTACCTACAATACTTAGTAGAAACTTTATAAATGTAGACAAATCATCAAATATAATTTTGAATGTCATAATCCTTATGCAAAGTATTACAAAGCAAAACTTATTTTAAAATCCATTAATACATTAGTCATGAATAGCATGCAATTTTTACAGCAAATTTGGAAGCTATCATGATTACCACAATCTAAAAAAAAATTTGTAACAAGGGTCACATTTATAATACTGAAGTTTGGACATTCAAACTGTATGTATGTGTGTGTATGCACATTGAAAAAAATAAGAAAACCATCTACTTTTTAACAAATTGTTTACTTTAACCAGCTGCAAAGAATGAAATATATATAAAATTCTCCTTTGAGACAGTCTAGGGAGAAAAATCATTTAACAATCTGCGAATTTTATGGTAAAAATAAGATCTTTATCCTAGAGCAAGTAATAACTTAATGTTTAGTGTCAACACAGTAATGATGAATTTATATTAAAAATGAGAAATAAAGCGGATAAGAGATAATAAGATTAAAAAATTTACTTACGTCCTTGCCAAAGCACTATGAGTGACCAAATTTCTTAAAATTAGGGCACTTGTTAAACGAATACTTTTAGTTAAAGCACTCTCTTTTTCTTCCTAAAAAAAATTTATATAATTTATTAATATAAAGAGAAACGTGAAATAAAAATACTGTAATATATATATATATATATATATATATATATATATATATATATATATATATATATATAATAAGATTAATTTATTAATTTTAAAAACAAATATGAAAATATCTGTGCTAATATTTTTTATTTTAACTTAATAATTCATGCTGGTTGGTAGTTTAGAATTAATTTTAGAGCTAATTTTACAAGAAATTATTATATGAAATTTGTTGTAAAGGTAAATAATTTAAGGCATAGAAACAATAAAACCTTTAAGTTTTAAATTTTTGGTTTGTCCTTGAAATAAACTGAGACAATTCCAAACATGTATAAGTTATATAGTATTACATCATATAAATACCTAAAACAGAACCTTTAAGCCTTGATATGTCCACCAATTTACAGTAGTTATTCAAAGTAGCTATTCAAAGTTGTTTTTAATAAATTCTTAATAACAGGAGAAAAAAATTAATCTCAAACAATCATTGATAGAGTGTATAAACAGTGTAAAATGTATTTTGCTCTCTCGATAATAGAAAACTACTTTTAAAATGTACTCATTGTGTAACATAAAATCAAAATGAAAGCTTAAATATCACTGCATATACATATACAATCCAACTGTTTTTATGACACTTAAAACATAAAAACTAAGTATTCTGGATAAAGTGATGTTTTAATGATGGTGAATTTAGTCAAAGTAATAAAAAAAACTTGCAATAACAAAGATTATTGTATGACTTAATCTGTACAATACATTTAGTACAGTCAAATGTGTGCGACTGCTGCACTTAGTGATCATTTTGGAAAATGTACACAAAGTCATTAAAAAAATGTAAAATGATAAAAAATTGTTGAAACAAAATTACCATGGTACTGGAGAAGACATTTTTAACATACTTAAGTTCCAATTCTAAAATATCTATTAAAACTAGAAAATTGAAATTTTTCATGTTTTTCTAATTGTTTTCATTAAAGCTATCTAAAATCTTTGATAAAATTATGATTTTAGTGAAGATATATACAAGACATTTCATTATACTAATAATTTATATAATTTTAAGAATATTTGAGTAATTATTTTTAAATTTTACTTCACTTTTAATATAATACAAAAACTTCCTTATCACCCAAAAAATGTTTTCTTTTTAAGTGTACTTTTTTTGAAGTGCTTGAAAACTGACTTAATCATAAACATTTAATTAAAGGTAAGCAAAAGTAAAACAGTACTCAAATGTATATGACAAGTGTTTTTATGTTATATATATATATATATATATATATATATATATATATATATATATATATATATATATATATATATATATATAAACCAAAGTACAAAAGTATAAGGGGATAAACAATGCTAAATAGATTTTACTGACACTGTTGTGATGTCATCTGTATCCTTTATACTACTTTGAAATAGCTATCAATATTCAAGATGTATATGGAATTTGAATTAAGGATTCCAAATTATTTTCAAACCTTCTATTAAAATTTTTAATACTTCACTTATCAGTTACATTATTATCAAAAATTTAAGATAATCCTCAAAAAATATTTTGAACACAAAATGCTAATCAACAAAACAGATAACAGATGAAGAATTAAAGAAATACTCACCTACACCAAAAACTCTTTTTTAAAAATTTAGTCTATATAAACATTTGTATCTACCTGGTGTAAAATTTATGTCACTTACTAACATGTTTTGATTGAATACTTTCTTATATCACTATGCTGTCAGTATTGATTTATCATTATGTATCTGTTGTAGTACAAGAAAAACTTAACAGAGAAGTGATAAAGGATTATCCTAACTGATGAAACTTGTGACCCAATAATAAAAAGGGTCTACCAAATTCCTCCCTTTCATAAAGAAAACAGATGTAATGAAGAAACAAACTGTAGAACTTAAATATTTCCTACTGTGAATTTGTTAAGCTATTTTACCTAGTTCACAAATTTCGGATGAATGCAATGCACATATTTCAGTAATTATAGTAACGTCATGAAAAGTAGTTATAAAATCTTATGTATAAATACATCATAAACTGTAATGTGCTCTTAAAGATTGTTAACTCACGGAAAGTTCCTTAGGATTGATATACTGAAGGGCATGCCTCCTTATTGCTAACAAAGCAGCATCAGGAGCATAACCAGGATGTGGGGGTGGCATTTGTGGAGGTGCAATGGCTGTTTTTCCCTGCTGGGATAACTGCTTCCGCCGCATTGCTTGAGTATGCAGAACTCTTTCATTACAATGCCAGTCCTGCAGGTATAACAAATAAAAACAAAAATAAACAAAAGCAAAATTAACTTTTTTCTGGCAAATTTTTCTACACATAAATCATAGTTTAGAAAATATGCAAATAAATCATAAATAAAACAATACATGCAACTCACAAACAGTACATGAAAATTACACTTTAAACTCAAAGCAGAAAAAAAAAATAAAATTACACAGAATAAGGTTGTACACCTTAAGATTACTGCATTCAATATAAATCAAATATCTCAGAAATTAAACAAAAATAAACTCTTAAAATACTAAGCAGTTATCCCATTAAAACTAATTAAGCACTTTATTTATAAATTATTTTTCATAATGTGTTTTAAGTACCATTTTAAGAAAATGGCACTTTAAAAAAATCACAGCTAAACTTTTTTTTTGAGAAATTATTAAATTTTACAAGTAAAAAAACTATTAGCCAGTGAATTCATTTTAAAACTAGATACTTTATTATTCACTTTGCTTCAGTATTAAAGAATTACTATAAATGACTTCTAATGAAACTTCGCAATTTTTTAAATAAAAAAACATTAAAAAAGTTATCTGTAACAAAACATTACACAAATTTTCTTTTCACAAATTTATAATAGTTTGAAGGGAAATAAGATGAGAGTTATGTTTATTAGCTTCATTTATAATTAGTGTCAAAAAAAGAGTTTTAAGTATTAACATCATGTAAAACAATAACTTCTACAACTATTTTTGTTTATTACTACGATTTGTTAATTCTGTAGTAAAATTCCAAAAGTTTGCAGCATTTAATTGAAGTGTAAATACAAAATTAAAACTCATAACAGAACAAAGGTAACCAACTGCTTTTGTAGTTTCAAAGGCTAAAATTAAAAGAAGTAAAATTTAAAAAGTAAGAGAAGAAAAGTCCTCCAGTAAGAGAAGAAAAACGAAAACTTCCAGTACAATTTGCTTAAAACCAGATTGTTATCCCAGGTATGAGTATTTCATAAGTTTGCTTAAACATAAAAAATAATTATTCTATTACTATCAATAATTACTTTTTTGTAAAAAAACATTTAATCTATAAAAAATGAATCAAATTAGATACTGGTTTGCTCTTTATCGCAAAGTTTAGTTATTTAATATATATGATATAAAATGCAGAAAACAAGTTTATAATGTTATATAATGATATAAAATAAAAATGTTAACAATTTATTTACAATTGTTATTTGTTTCCCATTATGAAAATAGTTAAATAATGTCAGGAAATTAAATATACAGATAAGTATTGTATTATTTATTACAAATCTTAAAGAAAAGGGACTATAGCATAACATTTCTAAAGTATGACATTTCTAGAACCATAGATTAACGCATAATCTTGCATTTTTCATCCTACATTTGTAATGTATTTCTCTTGTAACTACTGTATTATACAACTGCCTTCTCAGTTCCACCCATATACCTATTGAAGAGTATAATACTTTGAAGTTTCAATAATGTCTTTAGAAAAATTTCCAATGCCATCCATCTAAAAATTCCAATTACAATAATATATGTTACGATAAATTTTATAACATTCTGACAGCAGATAGTTAGTCTTTTTAAATTTGACCATTTCCAAAAGGACACCTGCACATGTACTTGTTTCTATAACAAAATAAATCCCTAAACCCTGATAAAAACAAAAGTAGTCATTAGGATATCCAGCCATAGCCTATCAGAAATACACTGTTGGGAATATGACCCACAAAGGGCAGTGGTGCAGGACGGTTCTAAAACTTAAAAGGCTCCTAACAAGGGACTAAAAATTGCAAGTTTCAAAGTTAAAACCTATATAGGCTTACTTAAGAAGTACAACAATCCTAATATGTATAAGTAGTCTATCAATTTTCATTATCAACCATGAATCTGTGAGGTGATAGCATGGTAGAAGTATTTCTCCTTAACCCATTAATGCTTAGTGTCCCTTTCTAAAGGACAGCTAAAGATAGTTTGTGGATTTTTTTGTCTTCTCATAATGAATTTTAAATTTCAGTGAGGGTAGATGGTAACCATATAAATAATCTTCCAAATTTTTAAGCATATGCTAAAATTTATAACTTTGTCACTTGGAACAATATTTTATGATTGTTTGACCCTCTTGCTATTTTTTTTTCTGGTACATTTACTGAAATCTGGGAAAATAACTTTATTACATAGTTTCCCTTTACAGTAATGTATGCACATGCAATACAAATAAATCTCTTATCGAGAAATTTTTCTTTTGGCATTCTCTGATGTTGAAAATGACAGCTGATCAGTAGTGGTAATTGTCTAATATTAAAAGTTATTTAAGTTTCATATTAGTTTTACTCTATGCAGACCATAACTTATATTTAAAATAACCATCAATATATATATAGCAGAAATGTTTTGAATCAGTTTGGAGAGGTTTTTAATTTTTTTGCCTTCTGTAAGAAAAATAAAAATAAAATTTTTTTAGCTTTGATGTTTTGGTAAGTCTGCACTACAGCTTTCAACAAAATAAATGTATTAGCTGTATAATTTTGTTAAGTTTCATCAAACTACTTTGAATTTAAAGTATAGCAACTTTTCTAACTGATTATGATATATGTACATCTGTGTGGGTGTATGTCTGTGTGTTTAAGATAAAACAGCTCCAAATTTAGCATTATAAAGTACAAAGCTAGTTTTTAATTGTTACAAACTACTACTTTTGAGGTTTTAGAAAATTTCAGTCCCATTATTACTCAATTGGATTTAAAAATAAACGTTTATTCAAAATATTCCATTAGTTTTATTAAATTTCTTTTTCTGGGAAGGAATCAAAATCCTCTGTGTTTTTCTATGAAGAATACATTTGAATTTCTTCTGCATAAGTTTAACTGTAATTGTATACTATTTCATAACATTTCAAAGAATTTTCAACAAATATAATTAAGAGGTAGTTCATTTATAATGTATAAAACTTATTTTCATCTTCTTTTAAGGAAATTAAAAGAAAGAAACTATGTTATATTTCTAAGATTATAATAGACAATAAATACTTTATAATAAAATAGACTCACAAACTATAGACAAGAAACAGGAGAATCCATAATATAATTTTATGTTTAAATAATTAGGTGTTATGAAATAATAATCTCCAATTTCAAATGCGGTATATATATGTATCTTTACTACAGAAATGTCAGTACATAATTACTCAAAGCTACTTTTTTTTTAATCATGCTACTGTAATAGGCATGTACAATAAAGGTAGCATAAAAGTAGAAGTGGAAAAGTTAAGATATTAATCTATAAATTTTACAAAAGTAACTTTACTAGTGATAATAAACAAAGAGAAGCAATTAGAAATATGTAAAAGAAATTTAAGCTATATGTTGATATTCTAAGACATAGCAAGATTCAAAACGATCAGTAAATGTATACAAGAAATTTTGCCATTAAAATTATACAGATGTGGATATGCCTGAATATATATTAAAATTGACTGTTTTACTGAACTATAATTTGACTGAAGGCTAGTCAAAGTGTCAATTAAAGGGGGATTCATAATACCTTTCATTACCACAGCAAAATTTAAAAAATAAAAACATTTCAAACAGAAGGCAAATTCTAATTTCATTTTACCCAGTCTAATGCATCCTACATATTAAAAAGGAATAATCATTTTCTCAAATCTAATAAATACATTAATTATATCAGAATTCATCAAGCATTCGAGAAAACAATTTTTAAAATAAATAATATAATAGACTGGGACATAAAAAATACATATGAAAATAAAAGCTTCAAATCCCATATAATAACATTTGTACTAAACAAATTAACTCTTTAAAGGTCACCTACATAAATTCTTTGGAATTTAATGAAATTAGTTTATAATTATTATCTATAAACCTTATAAATGCAAAATATTAAAAAAAAAATTTTACAATACTTAGAGGGGTTTGCCTTAGAGGATACCTTAGTAGGGATTGAGGGTGGTTAACTGACAAACCCATCCCCTTGGACAGGGTTAACACAATACTTTTTAAAATTTTAATTATATAGGAAGAACAATAAATAAGTGTTCTTTAAAAAGTATAATAAATAAACAGTTTAACAATTTATAAGTGTTGTTTGAATGGATATTTTTGTTTGGGGTCATAAGTGAAAAAAAAAATTGAATTACTAACTTTACAAGAGCATCATATATAAATACATATATTTTAAAAGAAAAATTAAATTTAATGCAGTACTATCATCTATTATAAGTTTTAAATGCCAAAAACACAAAAATTTATATTTCTCTAAAAATTAGAGAAAAAAATGTTTAACAAGAGGTTTCGCTGTGAAACCACTGTCCACTAAAAGGTTAATAAACAGTTGTTCTTAGGGAAGGGTAATTCAACAAGAAAAAAAAAAATCTTGGCATGAAAGAGGAAGAAAAGGGTAGTTAAAAATTGAAAATATTTATCTGAGAAGCAATGCTAATATACAAACTTTAAAGTATATTAAGGTGTAAAAATTTCCCTTGGAAATCTTTGAATCAATTTTTTCTCCCCTAGGTGCTACGTTTCCTTATCCACAGAAGCTATTTAAACAACAATTCCCTTTTCTAGACACATGACAGAATCATTGTAAGTTAAAAATTATTTAGAATTGAAGAAGCTGACTTTAGTAAAATATTTACAGATAACAATTCTGCAGAATCTTTTTAAGAAAATAAGCTTTTTTAGTTTGATATACAAACAAGTTAGGCTGCTCACACATACATCACTTAAAAATGTTAATTCATTTCATAATAACAAATCAGAAAACTACCTTTGCTCATTACCACTAGTTGTAAAATTTTACAATTACAGTAATTTAAAGATTTTGTAGCTGATAATTGTGATGTACTTCTTTTGGTACAAATTTTATATATGTTATTGTATAGTTAATTTAAATAAGTATTTCAGATTAATAATAAACACATTTCAATAAAATCATACACTGAGTAAAGTAAAATTAATACAGAAATAAATAAAAATATAATAAAACATATGTAACTACTATATAGCACAAAGATAAGTATCTGAGCAATTGACAAAATTTACCTGTAAATGTGTTAGGAGAGAGAACCTTCGCCTTTTCATAGAATCACAACCTTCCCATAAGCAAATCATATCATCATTACACAGTGGTGCATGAACTTTAGTAGCATGAAGAAATACTGAACCAGGACTTGAGAATTTTCTAAAATTACACAATAATAATCAGCAAAATTGACTAGATATTCTAATATAGTATGCTATAAAATAAATATTTTAATTAATTTCAGTAGTATGATATAAAATCTAACTACAAATGTTTTTATTATAGACATTCAATATGTTGAATCAGGCTACAAATACATTTCACTTTTAACTTATCCTTTCATGCAACAGAATTAATTTATAGATCTATTTGCGATACAATTATGGCATAAAAAATAAATCCATCTTTTATTTAGTAATGTGAAATAGGTTTTTAATTTTAACAATAAATTAGAATATACTTTTTACACAATGCCAAGTACATATATATTATTAAGTATCTTAAAACTCATCTACCATTCACATACTATTGATATAACAAACTATTTTTTTTTAAATATGAAAGCTTTTAATGCAATACAGAAAATATGTAACTCACAATTTATAATACATTATACAC
The DNA here is from genome assembly GCA_032207245.1 of Pardosa pseudoannulata. Taxonomy (NCBI): domain Eukaryota; kingdom Metazoa; phylum Arthropoda; class Arachnida; order Araneae; family Lycosidae; genus Pardosa; species Pardosa pseudoannulata. The sequence goes on along the minus strand of CM063502.1, from coordinate 79,055,327 downwards.
TAAAATTAAAATAAGCAAACAATAGGCAAAAACAACCAAAATTTTATAAAAGGTGAAAACAGGAAAATTTATTTCAGTATAAACTAAATTCCTTCTATGTAATCCATAAATTTAATATTAGAATAAATGAACAGTGCATCACTGATTCAATTCAATGATTCTTGTATGCAAAGCAAAGATGGTGTATTCAAAAGAAACATTCTTTAATAATTTAAAAACAGACATGCCAAACCCAAGTCCAATCCTTCAAAAATTTATCATATTTATCGATACATATAACAACTTCACACCATACTACTTTTTTAAAAACGTGTAAAAAAAAGTCAAACTATACAGAATTCAATTTCTATATACTTAATTTTACATCATATCTGAAAAATCAGGATACTAAAACATGTTTCTTATATTTAAAATATGCATTTATGTTCTTTTGTTGTCCAATCAAATGCTGCTGGGTATCAACAGATCCTTCTTAAGAACTGACATAGATATTTCTTTGTGTTATAGACTGCAAAATTCTGATTATTGACTAGACACATTAGTGATGCAATTTGGCAAAGACAAAGTAAAATTTTGTAACGTTGCAAGAATAGAACAAATGGAAAGTTTAATGCTTTCTTCTCCAGCAATTTATACATTTGGCCAAAAAACCTGGATAATGATCAAAAACCTGGTATTATTGGGTTAAACCCAGAGAGTTCACAGGTCTGTATGAAAGTTTTAGAGTATAAATTATATTTCCCAGGATATTTCAAAGTGTATAACTTAAAGAATGCACTTGTTCAAATTTTCCCCAAATGATTAAGTTTAATACAATTATCATAGCCATCAATAATTATAAGTAATCATACACATTTCTTATTACAAGTTATTGGTATTAATATTAAATTAAGAAAGTGATTACTATTAAATGACAAAAAAATCCTGATATATTCTATACAACAGAACTTTCTATGTATTTAGTGAATAATATACAGGAACTGTCTCTGTAACCTAATTAAAATCAGTTCATCTGATATATTTTTGATAAAAAAAATATGGTTAAACTACAATATCCTCAATAAAAACACTTTATAAATATCAGTAATTAAATGATTGACCATGGTATTTTAAACAATAAAATATATACTTACAACCCACAATCCTTCCATTCACAAATATATTCCAATTTTGCACTAGTCATTGATCTTGGAGGTACTTGTGAAGGTGATGCTAATGATGGATTATCACTAGCAGAAGATAAACCTGAAAAAGTCTTAGCTTCTCTTTCATTAGGAAAATCTATGTTTTGGACAGGCACAGCTACTGCTTTGGCAGTAGTAAGTTTTGGCGAAGATCCAAGATTATCTATTTGTGAAGGTTTTATTAAAAATGATTGAGTTTCTTGGAATGATTTGGCATTGACACTAGTATTTGCAACAGTACATGGCACTGGGGTGGGCAATTTGAGAGTAGCTTCTAATAAAGGGGTTTTAGTGTCAATGCGTGCTTTCTTTGTCTCTGGAGATACACACACTGTACCTGTATCACTGGACGGCCTTTTTAGACTGGCAGTAGAAATGGAGGGAGTTTCAGGGGCAGGCTGCCTTATTTGACTTAAGTGATTAATATTAACTCTAGGAAAACCTATTAAATCAACAGATTCCTCCACTTTGGGTATACTATGAAGAATTCGAAACTTTATGTTAGGTGATTGAATGTGAAGTTGGGGTTGATTCAATGCGGGTGTCACAACAATAATTTGCTGACCTGTCCTTGCTAATGTGGATGTATTTGTAGTAATTACAGTAACAGTTGCAGTTGTTTCACAAGTGCCACAATAAGGCACTTGTGTGTTGCATTCAGCATTTGTTCTTGATATTGCTTTTGATGCACATTCTAAAGTCCTAGCAATATCAGATATTGAGGAAAGGTCAGATCCCTGATTAGAGTTTTCTGGACTTTCAATATGAAGTCTAACAACACCTTTTTGATCTGGTTGTACCTCAATAGTACCAGATAAAGTTGTCTGCCCTGTACAGATTTGCATAATATTGTCCCCATTTGAGTGAAATGCTGTGGCAGGTAATATAGCAGAATTTAAAACAGGTGGTGAAACAGATGAATTTAATGAGGACACATATGTTACAGGTGAATGAGATGATGAAACAATGGCAGACGGAAGTGATGATGCTGGTACAATAACAGAGTTTGAGGGTGGAGGGGATGTAACTGAATTCATTTGTGATGGAGAAACAGAATTTATAGATGAAACAGGTAAGACAGTTGAATTCAATGTTGATTGCACAAGAGTTGTGGAAGATTTGCACTCATCTGAGTTCATTTCAATATCTATATTATTAAGTTTACTACCATTCTGAATAACAGAGTTTGATTGGAGATCTCCAGATAAAGGTACTTTTCCTTTATCAAGAAGACCATTTAAAAGAGGTGCTCGCTTGCATATTTTGTCTTTTTGTAGCTGCTGCTGTTTTGTTAGATCATCAGTCTGAGAATCTAAATCACCCAAAACAGACTTGAGTATACTTGAAGAAGATGAAAGAATCTTTGGCGAATTAATAACAGGTTGTGCTACATGAGAAAGACCAGTTACATTATTATTATTTACAAAAGTAACACTAGACCCATTTTGTTCTTTAGGTGGTGAAAGTCCATCAGTTGATGGCTTAGATCTCACAATCAAGAGATTTCCAGGTGATGCAGATAACTCGTTAGTACCAGTACACCTATATACCACAGAATTCTCCTGAATCTGAGAGAAAGAATTTTTTTCTAAGTCATTATTTAAATCCATATCTTTAGAAGACAGTAAACTATCACTATCTAATGAAAATGAATCTTTATCAATGGAAGAATCTCCAGAGATGTGATTTTGCACACAGTTAACTTGGCTGACTGATGAATAACCAATATCTGAAGAGCATTTAGAGTCCTCGTCCTGAGTGCAAATCTAGAGAAGGAAAATTTCAGTTAGTAAAACAGGTACAAAATTAGAAAAATTGGTGGAAATAAAATAAACAAGTTAAAATTACTCATATTTAAAATTTTTCAACTCATATGTAAGCACATATATAGTTTATATGCTGAATTACATATGCCCTCAATATCATTAAAGAACTAATCATTCAATCAATAGAGCTTTTACTGATAATTAGAGAAAAATTTGCCAAAATTTCTAAAGTAATTTCTATAGCATTTAAATACTGCAGCAAGTAATAAAAATCAAAATACTTAAGCCAGAAGTTAGCACCTGATAGTAATTAAAATATTTTTGTTTGAGATAAACACTTTATTTTCAAACATATATCAATTATTTTATTATTTTGAGGATACAAAAATATTTCAAGGAAACAAAAGTAGTAGAATCATGAATAGAACTATTTAAGGGTGTTAGATTAAAACAAATCCTGGAGCAAAGCAGATATAAAAGAAAACATATCAAGAAACAATCAAATGCATGCTTCTCTACTGATTTTAAAAATTATTCTTAAAGTGAAAATTAAGTTCTCTTCTTACAGACTGTACAAACTAAGCAATGGGTCTTTATTCTACAACTATTAATTTAAGGATCACATACAAACAAGGAAAAAAATCCACATTCAAAGTAATGAACATGAAAAATTATCCAGTCAATCTCAGAATAAATAGTATCAGAGTATAATAAAGATCTTACCAGGTATAAAATTTATGAACACCTTGAAAAATTCCTGTACAGCAATATATGCATATTTTAACTACATGATTCAGGAATTATTAACAAGTTTGCTAGATTGCATTTCTATTTAAACTACATTTAAGGAATATAAATATAGTTACCTGTAGCCAAACAATTTAGTTAGAATACAAGACTATATAGAAAATAAAAAGCATCAAGAGAAATAATGTGTAATAATAAAATTAAATTTAAGTAAAGTGTAAGTTTCAAATAATGAAAGTAGCAAATACATTACCTCCATTTGAACATCTCTTTGAACACCATTCAAACGTGCTGGTGAAGGAGAAGTTGCTACAGTTTGTTTCATAATTTTAGATGTCATAATGGGAGTAGTTTTTAAGACCCTTGGAGCAGCAGTAGTAATTATTCTCCCTTTATTTGGAAGAATTCGAGCTTGAATAGGAGTTCTTATTTGAGTACTAATGTTTACTCCAGGCAAAGCACCTGGCCTTATACAACGCACAACAGTTGTAGGTGACCCTATGATTCCTTGACTAAGTGAAGATACTTTATCTGGAGAATATATAACCATTTTTGATACATTTTGTGGTACAACTTGCCGTTGTAAGTTTCTTTGTTGCACTTTGTTTGCCAAGAGGCTTTTGATTAGAGTACTAGAACCTGAAGTAGTTGGAACCACAGGTGAAATAGATGTTGGGCTCTGTGGAGTAGATATAGGCACAGGTGATGGAGAAATACTTTTCCTTCCATTTGATGCTGATGGAGATGGGCGTTTAAGAGGTGGTGATGTTACACCACTTCTTGGAGGAGCAGATAACTGAGCTTTGAGAATGGGGCTGTGTGACTGTTTTTGACCAGGTTTACAAGAAACTGGTGCAGATGGAGGAACTAAAAAAAATAGTAAAAAAATTAAATTTTATATATAAAACTGCTGTAATTATGTAAAACTAAATAAGGACGCTTAAAATGTGATGATTTTTAAAATAAACTCATTAAAGAATTCAGTAAATATTTTCTAGACAAAAGAAAGCATTTTCAGATGACTTAAAAAACAAGAGTATTTTACCATCATACAGAAAACATTGGACAAATTTAATAAAAGGATAAACACAATGCATATGATTACAAGAAGTTCTTGAGAAAATAATACTCTTGGACAAAGACTTTTTACATACACACACTAGTTATTAGAGAACACAATTATTTTTAAAATAGATGCAAAATAGCTCAAAGGTTTAAATACTTAAGAAAATAATAGCACTTAATTAGCAATTAATTTATCATAAAGATACGAAATAACAAATTTGCCAGACTTGTTGCTTAAACTAAACATTGGTTTAAATACTTACATTCACTATGATATTTATAGATAACAATAAAATTTTTTAGCATTAGAATCCATAAATTACTTTCAGACAAAATCAAAGCATTAAGCTATTTTTAAAACACTCAAAAAAACATTAACATTAATACTGTAGAACATTTTATATTTAAAGATTTACAGAAAACCATTGAACATATTATTTTCATAAATAAAAGGCATATTACAAATAATCTTCATAATCTTCAGTCTTTAATTAACTTTTAAACAATTAAATGTATAAATCTTAAAATTAGCATCACGGCTTAAGTTTTTTAAAATAAAGCTTAATTATTACAAAAAAATATACATAATTTTTACAGTAAGAAAATTTAAAACCATCCTTTTTGATATATATACACAACTGTTAAATATTATTTATTTTAATAAAAATAAATTTATATACTGGTGTGTCATTCTTAGTTTATGTGAATTATACAATTAAGGGTTAAGGGTACAATTATCACTATATAGATAACTCAGAAGCATTTGAAAATTGTTAAAACACACAAAAATGTCAAAAATTTACCTTTGCGTAAGGTATTTGTATGAAGAAGTTTATTTAAAGGAGGCCCAGTTTGTGTGCAGTTCACTTTTTTTCGCAAGCCATCATGATGAAAAGTGATTATTCCCGTCCCTGATTCAATCTTCTTCAAACCACAAGATGGGAATGTATTCCTATTATGAAAAAAAATAAGTTTACAGTAAATCAACAATAAATATGTAAAAATTATATCAAATTTTTTATAACAACAGATTTTTATTAATTTTTAAGTATTTCATAACTGCATAATTAAAATTAGACGAGAATAATAGTAAAATGAATTTAATATATGTTCATGCAGTTTATAAAAGTCCTTTTGTTTTATTGAAAAACTAAATAAAAAAAGCTACATTAACATCATCACTATTCAAAATTTAAATGTGCAAGAATTATGCACAAATAACATATCAGATTACAAATTTACACCTACTAAATAAAAGTATATTAATTTTTTTTTATTAGAATTATAGAATTTTCTTTTTTAAAGATGATGTGTATATTCTACCTCAAACATTCAGAACAAATGTGTTACATTAAGCAGGAAGTATAATATACTGTAAGCTATTAATGTTGGTCATAGTCTATTTAAAAAAGAACTAGATAAAACTCTAAGCCTTTTTGGCAATATGTATGTATGTACATATTATATATATATATATATATATATATATATATATATATATATATATATATATATATATATATATATATATATATATATATATATATATATATATATATATTAAACTCTTTAGATGGTAACTGATTTTTTAATACATAAATTTTTAATCTAAATCATAAAACCTGATAAGGATCATGTTTAAAATAAATAATTCAGTTTTATTAAACTAAATAAAAAGGGGGCTTCTGAGTCAGTTAATATTTTAGTGAATGTAAAATAAAAAGATAACTTACTTTACACAACTTGCAAAAATATTTGCATTAACAACACCCTTTCTTCCAGCCTTGCTACAAAAACTCACATATTCAGCATAGATTTCATTTCTAGAAATGGAATTACCATGAGCAATTTCATAAGTTGCTTTCAACCTAAAATGAGATTCATACATTATAAGTTAGAACAAAATAGAAATATTCTTTCCAGCTATTTTTTTTTTCATTCAACTTTTAGCTACAACTAAAACTTACCAATTGTTTGCAAAGGTTTCAGAGTCAACATCGTTGTTTGCAGTAAAAGAAACAGATGAAATCGTTGTTTGCTCATTCAAATTGGAAGTAACTAAAAAGCAACATAAAATTAACAAATGATATTGATATATGTATAAAATAAGGAACTTTAAAAAATGACTATAAAAACTTTGTGCCAGAATATAGCTATAAATGCTAAGCTAACATAAGGCATACAAAAGCTTGAACATAGAGAGCTGTTTCATAGCCACAAACAAGTTATACTACTGACATGATCAAACTTAGCTAAAACAGCAATCAGAGTAAAGAGATAGATGAAGCATATGAATTTTTGTCTTTTGCTTTAAAGCCATTCAGTTTTATTCACATTGATAATGCAGTTTGTTTGTAGCTATTTAGACAACTACATTATTGTTTGCTTATTGTCTACATTTAGAAAACTTTTCTGGATTAAAAATAATAAATTGTTTTCAGGACAATATAACTTTCATCCTTCTATGATAAACATTATTGCACTATGAATATGAACTCTTTCAAAATTATAACTCTCAAATAGAGAACAAAATAAGTTGTTTGTGAATATTCATAATTATGTCATTATTATTAAAATGCAAAAATTTTTGAAAGCTGAATTTTAAATAAAAATAGGTCCATTTCCATATTCAAAATTATGTTTAAATATTAATGTCTTTTTTTATATAGTTACACTTACTATATCTATTTTGAGTAAATAGTGCCTTGCTATCCTATATAAAATGGACTGTAAAGTAGAGCCAAATTGTTCAATATGAGCAAAGGCTAAACAAAAAGAATAAATCATAGCAGTCATACTTGTAACTGACAAATGAAAAATTGTAACCATTGCATTTTTTACTTTGTAAATTTTTTCAAAAACAGAAAAAATAGGCATTCAAATCAAATTATTAAACATAGTTAATGTGCCTTTTCCTGAAGTAGCTCTAAGACACATGCATATTTCTCCCTTAATATTTTGAATATGTGCAAAGAACATGCCTGGACCTGACATTATATACCAAGAATATATTACATACTGCACAAGCTGCAGGTCTACAAAAACTATTTATAGAGAGGAATAAACAACTCCTATCAACAGAATAGGACTATAAAAAAATATCCTGATCAACTGTGTAAACAAAGAGTATCACCTTTTTCATCCTGTTCTGAATCTATCTCAGCAGGAACTAAAGTCTCCACAATTTTCATATTAATTTGTCCAGATGGCCCATACTGATTTGGTTCTAAAGTAAGTAAACTGACTAAAGCTCCTAAAAAAGGAATTTTAAAAAATATTTACATCTTTAGTACACACCTTAAAGTTTAATTACTTATTGACCATAAATACAGAAAGGTAATTATTTTAGATAAATTTAGTATGGTATAATGAAAAAAATCTTAGTACTAAGAAAATAATAAATTCATATAACTGGAAAACACAGTTGATATTTATGAAGTTCAAATACATCTGCTATTGAACATTCATGGTCATTGGCAGAACACTTTTATAAATTTATATTTAAAATCATTAAATAAATAAATAACCAAAGCAAACATAACTATTTTGGCTATTTAGTAAAAAGTTCTAATATTAATTATACATTCTAGTACCTGGCTGGTTATTAGAAATTTAAAAGTTTTCTTCCGTTAGAGGGTGAAATTATATTTTTTACAAAAATGTCATTTACAATTTTCAAAATTAACAATCATTTAGTTTTAGAGAAAATTTTAAAAAAATTGCTAAAAAATAATAAATAATATATATATATATATATATATATATACCTATGCATCTATGTACACAAACAATTTTATCACAAGCATATCTTCCAAGATCTGATAATGCATACAATGCCTCTAAAGTGTAGAACAGCAACATTATGTCATGAACAGTTAGAAATGATACCATCTGCTGATAGGTCTATAAAAAATAAAATATGTGTTTTTAAAAGCAAAAATAATTATTTACTTAAAAAGAAACTCTTTAAAACAAAAAATTACCTCAACGTCTAATCGTGATGGTATAATATCTTCATTTGGTTCATGACTGCAAAGTTGGGAAAGAATATCCATTGACCTGATATTCATATATCTATCAGGAGATAGAATACCCTCCATCACAGTTTGAAACATTATCCGAGAACACATATCTTTCTCAATAGATAACTTCATCTACAAAAGAAAAATCATTAAATTAAAATAGTATATAATTAAGAATGTTCTATAAGAAAGATAACTAGCTACTCAATCATCACACTTGTATTAAATACATATTAGTTGAAAAGGAAGACACGTTGCTAAAGCTTAAATGATGCTTTTAATAATGATAAATGGAAATAAGCAAAATAAAAAATAAAGTACTATCAAAGTTATACTCACCACAGAAGCTAAATTGGACAATGTATCATAAGCAATCTGTTTTAAGTTTGCCCATGATGAATGTACACAAAGCAAAACAAATCTAAAGAAAGAACAATAAATTTTTATGAATAGATAGAAGATACTAAGAGAGTACTTAATACTACTAATAAAAGCAAATATTGTTTAAATCAAGCTTCTAATCAACTTTTAGGTTATAAAATACAGGTTTACTATTCGAAATAATCATAAACATGGACACTTTGATCAATGAGTATTGAAGAGATGCTTAGTTTCACAAATAAATTTGTATAGTAAATGTGAAAAGGGAATGGAAGTGATAAGTTTATATCCCTTATCTGCTTAAAAGATCAGCAAAATGTTTATTCTACAACCAGTTTATCAATCTACATCACATTAAAGTGTTTTGTCATGCAAAAGGAATAATAGATTTTTTTAACAATACTTGAATTAAACTGTAATGTCAGAGCTAGTTTAAAGCTCTAGAATGATCGAGAATTCATTACAGGCAATTCAAAGCTATGCCCACTATAAACTATCAATAACACAAACATAATAATCAATTTTAACTTTGTTTACAGTAAAATTTATAATATTTCCTATTATAAAAAAGCCACAAAAAACAAAATGGTTTTCAAATTTTGATACAATATCAATAAACAAGAGAGTTAAATCTATTTTATTTTTACATTTTATATACCAAAATATTTAATACTTATACTCCAAAGGAAAGCTTTAAATAAATTAAAAGTTATTATTAGATTTAGAATTCATGAATTTAAAAATACTCACCGAATAAAACTTTGATTACCAACTAAAACAGGAATATTATTTTTCTCAAATGATAAATTGTGCAAAATAAGAGCAACCTATAAAATAAAAGATTTTCAAATTATTCTTAATATAAATTTAGTCAACTCACATGATTTGAACTGTTTTTATTAATTAGTTACTCAGCACTTACAAATATGCTTAACAAAAATACAGAAATATTGTCTCCCTTTCATAGAGAATTAAAGAATAATTTGGAATATTATTGACTCTAATAAATAGAGGAAAAGAAATTAGACATACATTTTTACATTACTTTAGAACATCAAAAACGCTCAACTCAAAGATAAAATAACAAAAATATTGAGAGACAAAAAATCTAGAATTATTGAAGTTTTTATAACCTAAACTTTCAGCAGCATAAATTTATTAGAATGTGCATAAGATTAACATTGAAATCATAGCAGAGAATTATTCAATTTTATTACAATAATAGATAGTAAAATTTATTTATAGTATGTTAAAGACAGAAAACTGACCCTTAAAGCTCTTTGTCCTTCAACATTAAGAGCACCAAGATCATTCTCCATGTTCAATAATGTGTCATCAGGATCATACTGACCTATTAAAATAGAGGAACAAGTTTACCACTTAAATGGTGGTTAAAAGTATCAATTTCATAACGTATTTACCAAATATTAACCCATTAATTGAATCAATGTCATAACACAAACTATCAACAGTAAAAAAACAATTATTGCTAAATAAATACCTAAATCAAGCCCCAATAATTGCACTACTTGAGTCTTCTGCAAATCAAGAGTACTCCGCCAAAACCTATGCATATTTCTACCTTTGAGATCTTTCCAACTTTCTAAATACAACATCTTTAAAGAATTATCACCTATAAACAATATAACACATTAGTATATGATGTAATGTGTATGTATGTGTGTATATGTGTGTGTGTGTGTGTGTGTGTATACATATACTATATTAATTATCATATAAAAGAATATGAATAGAATGAAAAGTATGTATTATAAGCTAAGCAAAGGTCAAATAACATGGTTTCATAACAAAGCACAAATAATATGAAATGAAAGCTAGTAAACTTTGATATGGTTAAGAATATTTAATATTGATATAAATAAGAATATTCTTAAATAAGGTCTCATACACTAATCTTAAGGAAAAATTTGAAAAACATTTTTCTTCCATTTACTTCTAAGATTTCCTTCACACTGATGCATGAAATATTCTTTAACACAATAAAATTTCACTTAACAATATGTTTTAAATAAATAAATCTAGAGTTAGCCTTTTCTATAGCAAATATATAAGCTTCAATAGGAAAGTTAATATTTCCTTTTTAAAGATTGGGCAAATTAAAGTATTTTAAAATAAAAGGTTTTTTCAGTAAGAATGATAATTAATAGCACTGTAAAAGTATGAAAAAAATTGTCTGAAATTACAAATATAGTTGTAAATGTACAATTTGACAAATACTGAGAGCTGTTTACATGTACTTAGTGTGCATATGAGATAATTATATGATTGAAATATATGTGTTAGTGAGAAATTTCTGAAGAATATTACAAATGTAACAAAAAGGAAGTAATTAAAATTATTAGACCAGTTGAAATATTTTTAGTTACTTCAATTTTTTTATTTCCCTCTCTTACAGTAAAGAAATATAACTAAACAAAATTTATATTTTGATGTACAGATGTGTAAAAATCAATGAAGTAATTATATTTAATCTCCTACATGTTAATAAAAGCAGTAGAAAATAACAAATTTAAATTAAAATAACTACAAACAAAAAATAGTAAAAATTACTAAAAGGTTTAGGTTAACAAAATTTATGTTATAACAGATAAAGTTGGCATAATCGCATCTCAGCAGATTATGGGTCAGTATTCAAAAGAAATTCAAATAGTGAATAATTAAAATTGATTAAAATATCTTTTTAAAAATGTAAACAAATTTATAGCTATTAATATAGTTAAAAGAATGTTACACACCTTTAGGCCAGATACCGACTTGTGCTATAAGAAGATCAACTAACTTTGGAGCTTGTTCCAAATGCAGCATATAATTTCCTTCATTAGAAAGTATAGTGCATACATTTAGCGCTAATTCTTGCTCATTTGGAAGACCAGACAGTAAAGACATGCATAACTTATCATAATCAGTAGGAGAAACAAAGACTTGATTTAAACCTGATGTAGTTCGTGCAGTATCTGAAATATAAATTTTTACTTATATTAGTAATCATAATGTAATACAGACGAAACTCTAAACTCTTTAAAAAGCTTTTCAACATTATTTCAAAATTCTTTCCCATTAGTAAAGAATTGCTTTCTTTAAAATAGTTTGGTGGAAAAATTCAAAATTTGGTCGATGTACGACTCTTTTGTTTAAAAATAAAATAATAGTAAAACAGAGTTAATATCTGCTGCCCCGTAAGAAATATTAAACAGAGTTAATACCTACTAATTTTAATCTCGTAATAAAATCGAGATTTTATAACGTGATTTCCATAACGCGGAGTGAAAATTGCGGCTGCTATCCGATAACGCGATCTGCTTATGATACGTTTTTCGTCCGTTTGAAAAATTCATCTAGAGCAGCACTTACTCCGTGTATTAAATTTTTATAGTTGACATTTATGGGGTATTCTTAACTCCAATTATCAGGGAATTTCCCTAAAAATGACCAAACATTAACCATATTGATTATAACTTGATACTTTGAGAATACAGTTTCTATATAGGTATAAATAAGTTTAATGCACATTTCCGAGATTCTATATAACGCGTTACGATTTCATTTAATTTGTATTGGCGCAGTTTCCATATAACGCATTACTAATAAATCTGATGTCTTCTTTTCTATGTTTCTTATAACACGGTTTCCATCTATCGCATTTCTAGATTTGAATTAACTCAGTTTCATAAAAAATAGTTTTTATATATGCGGTACGAATTATTCACAAACGAGACGACCATGTATATAAAGCTTAATTCCCACAATTCTTAGTTCAAAGCCATGACATTTTAACTAGTCATTAACAAAATTTACGAACTAGAAAGAAGCAGTGATTTTAATAAAATTCAACCTCAAAAATGAATGAATACAGATATTTTATACGTAACCCTCTCTCCCACCTACACACAAACTTTTTCTTTTTCTCGGGCCGGGGGGGGGGGGGCAGATTATTCTAAATACACCGTGCAAGACGGTTTCAATTTAACTGTGAATATACTTATAGACTGCTGGCAACAAATTTTGGTCTAGGTCTGTCAATCAGAAGACTTTCTTCTTTGGTTTTATCTTTATTCTTGTCTTTTTGACAAGAATGGAATTATCTTTTTTCAATATTTCACAAACAGTTATAGATTATGGTAATAAAATACTGCATCGATTTTGAGCTTGCTTTAGTCACAAAACAATTTAAGATGGTCTCAAGAGTATAAATAAACTTGATAAAGAAATTTAAGTCTAACTATTCATGTCTAATTTAAATGTAGCAGATACATTTATCCATACATGATACAAATAAAGTATGATATTTCTGATTATCTCGATGATAACGCGGAACGAAATAAATTTTAAACACTATATAATTTTAAGAAAAAAAAAAGTGATTTATTATGTACAAAACATAAAAACTACGTGAAAAATTCTAGCCATAATAAACTGATTATTATATTTAGATGTGTCAACCCACATACTCAGTGATAGCTTCAACCTTTTTTTTTCCTCCATGGCATGGAGCAACTAGATTCTCTGGGCCTAGCCCTCTAATCCTGAGATTTCTAACAGTAAGCATAAAAATGTCGACAAGCAAAAATAAACAACTAAAGACAAAAGAAAAGGATAATGTGGTGAATTCGTGAGTTCATAACACAAAAATCTAGAGTATAGAGTTTGGGGATAGAAAAACGCACAATATTTTTGTTGCCAGGAACATCTGTATTCTACGGTGACAAGAGGTGGAATGCATTGTTAGTTTCCGTCTTCTAATGGCCGCAGGTTTTCGATATTTTACGAAGTTTGTCTTTATATACTATACAGATACATACCAATTTTTCTGCAATTGAAGAGTTAACTGATAACTCTAATTAAAAGTTTCAAAACAAACAACTCTTTAGAAAAATTGTCTTGACTCACCTGTAACTTCATGTTGGGAAGAATTATATACCATAGGTACTTGATGAAAGAGTGTTAGCTGTAGCTTTCGGTTGTGAGATTCTGAAGACTGACATTTATCAATATCTGGTTCTTCTCCCATAAAATGTATTTTTTCATAATGGCCAAGATATCTGAAAGTAAAAAAGGAGTATTTAGAAAAGTTTTCTCCTGTATGCTACAAAAATGCTGATTACATAAAACAAAGTATTCCATTACTTGAACATCAACTTAATGAACGTCGTCAGCTCAAAGTTTGCAAGCTGAATCTCCATCACCAATAAAGGTCACAATATTTACTTTAACAAGACGATAATAAGAGAAAGAACCAGTGAGAGTTAAGGTAATATACAACTTTCAGCTAGATATCTTCTATATGTCGGTTTCTTTCAGACCTCTTTCAATACTCTTTTAAAATCTTAGTGTATTACACTCAAGATAAAGTGAAATCCATGACTGAAATTTGGTTTAATAATCTTAAAGTACTTTTAGTTATTAAAATTTAATTTCATAACTAAATTTGTATATTTAGTTATTAGTGTAAAGTTTCAACCTTTTTGAAAATTTTGTATTTTTCACTTCTAAATTCTTTAATGATTTTAGATACATTTTATTTATTTACATTTAGAATACTTTTGTAAAAAAATTAAACGTATTGATAATGTCTCTGGTTTGGCATGACACTACATTATAGTAGATTTATCTACTTTTAATGTTCGATAATATAGTTTATTTGAAGACCATGAACAAGCAGAAAAGTTCTTACAAAGAATGCATATAGAGGCATATTCATTCAATTAAAAAAATATAAAAGCAGTTGTGATATAGGTAATAATTTTGAAGACTACATACAATTATTGATTGTATTCGTCTGTCAATGCGAAAATGGAATGAGCTCAATAGAACCCCAAAACTCATATAAAGTGCGTATTCATAGTTACCGGAAATTTAAAAATCAATTAAAAAGTCAAAACAAGAAAGAAGAGAAGGGTTTGAAGGGAGAAGAAAAAAAACTAATGTTTTTGTTTTGCAAAAAAAAAAAAAAAATATATATATATATATATATATATATATATATATATATATATTCAATATGCCTTTTAACACTATTTTGTCCGTCTTCAAAAAAAAAGCCTTCAAAAGCAAAATTTTTGCAGTTACAAATGGCTCGCATCCCCGCTAGAAGCAGTCCAAAATGAAATATCCAAGCAATATGGAGAAATTTTACCCTGCTATTGTAATAGCAGCTGTCAAAGCTAAAACCTTGGTTGATTTCTTAATACAAGAAAACTGCACTTTTCCCCCATTAAATTCCAAATACGAAAATATATAATACGTTTTTCCTAGGAAATTTGCACTGATGTATATAATTATCAGCTCCTGAATATAATTTTGATATTCAAATAAACAGAAAAGAATAGGATATATTTCGATATAAAAAAAATTACCGTCATTCAAATACTTAAGTTCCATCGTAGGTAATATGGTGAGATCAAGTGGAGGAAGTTGGGTATCTCAAGGAGATTCCTATTAAAAATTTCGTAATCGCTGTATTTATTTCAACGGTATATCAAAATTTCCAGCGATCGCTGAGTATTATTAGATATTTTGCTGTATTGATACTCAAGGTTAAATTTTGTTGTATTCATATACCGATTTCTAAAGTATTAATTGCAGCGAGATCTTTTAAAATTTCCTTATTCAGTACTTATCCACTGCGCCTAATAGTTAAAAGTAAGAAATATACCAGTTTTTAATGAAGCAGAAGTCGTTCCTTTATTATAAAGGCTCAAATTGTGTAAAATGTAAACAAATTCGCAAAATCAGTACGTGGAAAAATAGTAAAGAGACTACACAAATATACCGATTTTACTAAAAATATACCTCACTTTGGAAGACCAGTGGTTGAATACTTCTAATAAAGACCCTGCGTGTGTTCAAGTGTTGGACCCCTATACAACTAGCTAGAATACTGCGAAAGGGTAATTACGAAATCCCTAAAGAATAAGAGGACAAAAAACTAATTAAAGTTTCACTAATGCAACAAGATGACATAGAATTCAAATGTACCCAATGCGGGTAAAGAGATTGTTTCATTTAATGACATCAAAACAAAGAACTGTGATATACATAAGAATATTTCGATTTCAAACAAGCCTTTTCAAAAGTACAATGTCGTAACCTGCGGGCATTTTGTTTAATTATATTATGAAACATTGGAATCCAGGACTTTTATTTTGGTAATTTCTACAACAACGGAATGCAAATTTTAATTTTCAATGATTTTATAGAATTCCATACCACTTTACGGTGGTTGGGATAACAAGATTTCCCGAAGTGAGCACGGGTTCCATTATTGAAAAAGTTAGATTATGCTGTCCCTTTGGGATAAACGTTGGTCAGCTGAATGATATCACTTAATTTACAAAATATACGACTGATATGAAAAAGGCTGAAGGGCAAAAAACCAACTGTGTTAAACAGCTAGTAAAATAAAAAATTTCTTCTAATTTTGTCTGAATCCTGCAAGAAACCAATTTTATTTTTTAACTTGTCAAGCCATTTTTAAATACTTGTATTTTAGCAGTTTCCAATATACAGGGTTATCAGGTAAGAATCAACAGATTGCAAACTTTAATATTTTCCATAAATACATACAGAAAAATAAACATGGTATTAAAAAGACAAACTGTTAAATTTTTTTTCACAAGTGTTTATTATGGCTTTCTTTAGTCAATAGCCATGTAATATCATTGCGCTATTTCTTGCCAAACACGTAGCAATGATTCAAGATTAACTGTTTGTAAAACATTATAAATGCGTTGTTTAAGTTCGAACTTGTAGTCGAAGGTGATATGATCTTTGACTTATCCCAAAGTTAGAAGTTGCATGGGGAAAAATCAGGTGACCTAAGAGGGTAGCTGTGTAGCACCAAAACAACGGCTGCACTGTGACCAATCCAACGATGTGGCATTTTTTTGTTCGGAAATTTACATATCTCCAAATGACAACGAAGCGGTGCACCATCTTACTGAAAAAAGAAATTTTCTACACCTGTCTTCAACTGAGGGTAAAAACATACTTCCAATATATCAAGGCAGGTAGTACGGTTTGTAACCTTTTGAAGAAGATAGTGCACTAAAGACGTTTACTTTTCGGGAGCCCTAAAAACTTAACAGTTTTTCTTTACAATGACATATTATTTATAAATTTCTGTTTGTAATTCAGAAAAATATTTAAGTTTGTAATCGGATGATTCTTTCCTGATAGAAGATTGTTAATGGGGATTAACTGAAATGATTTCGTGTTGCTGACCAAAACAAGAAGGATTGTCCATTTCACTAACAAAGCTTCGAATCTGGTTTAGCTGCTTAACTGTCTAACACACACATACTAGCACAAAATAGCTTAATGATTGATGTGCCAGACTAGAATCTTGGGTGCAAGGTTAGAATGCTAGGAAGCATCCGAAACATCTCCCAGTATACGCAAAGAACATGTAGAATAAATATGTAGAATGGAGTAATAAATACGGATATGAGAGTAAAAATCCACCACCACCCCTCCTCCTGAAGATGATCATAATTGCAGGGATTTTCTAGCATAGCATCAAGCGAATATTTAACATGTTTCAAAGTCGGCTACCCGTCGCGAGTTAAAATGAAACATGCAACACGCCGTATCATACTACAAAATGTCAAGAATGTTTAAACAAAAGAGTTAAGCTAGTTAATAAGGAGCAGACAGTTCTCTCTCGAAGTCGGTAAAGAAAAAAATAAAAGGAAGTAAAGATTCGGGAGGGAGAAAAATCCCTCCTGAAGATGATTAATTCCCGGAATTATTGAGTGCACGAATTGCTCTTAATCGCACAACACGGAAAAAAGAAAATGAACTCTCTATAACTTGTGTTGGAATTCATTGAAGATTAGCAATGCATTACAAAAGAAGTGAGAGTAGATATGATATACAATCACTATACTGTATGTAATTTACTATAAGAACATTAACATGACTAATAAAAGGGATACAGTCAATATTTTAAAGGAAAAATATCTGATGATCTATTTACAGCTTTTAAGTACTAAAGTAAAACATTTCGCACAGCTTAATTATCACCCAGGACTTTAAAAAATATATTTTATTTCTTTTTTAAAGGAACTGAGATGTTTCCGACTTCACAGAATATACTAATCTTTAACTCAACTACAAAATACTGCATTAATGTAGACTCCTTATTATATTATATTACAGCGTACACTTCATTATTTTAATTTTTTAACCAAATATAGAAAATAGAATAAGTACTAACCATAAACAGTAAGTAGTACAATACATGCTTTTTCATAGGTAGGCATAAAAATATTTCTATAAAGTATACTTTATTATTAATATATATGCATTTACTTTTAATTTAAATAATTTGTATTCCATTATGCCCAGTATGGAATTTATAAAATGAAATGAGTTTTAAAAATTTGAATTTCTAAAAGTAAGACATAGTTCTCTTACAAATTTTAGAGGATAAAAAATAATTTATTTTATAATTATTCATTAAATGAACTGACGTTTTAAACATATTCATACAAAATTTCACATTTTAAGAAGAATAAATTTTTCTTTTTAACAGGCGCATACAATTATTGAAAAAAAAATCCCATTTTGAAAAAACTCGACTTTGCAATCTTTTATACACGGCTATGTTTGTTAATATTATATTACCTTTTTTAACTTGGGCTTAAGCCTTGATTTCTATAAAAACTGTGCGCTTTTGAAATTGGCAAAAAATACCTGCCTTTATAAAAAAGGAAAAAAAAAATGAAAAGGAAAAAAAAGAAAGAATAAAAATCGAAAAATCGAGTTTTGTAGAGGTTGAGAAAATCTCGGCTCTCTTAACCAGATTTTAATATCATTTGAATCCGAATTCAGGGTGTTTGTATCCATGCGTTAATTTACGCAGGTAATACGGTTTGATTTAATAAGGGGTGTTCTTTAGTACATGAGAATCAATCAGACCTGGGTTTATTCTTTAAAGCCGAGTGAGAACAGCTATAAACATCCATGCCACCAGTGGAATTCGTTACCAAAGTACACTAGCAGTTTAGTCAGAATTCAGTGTTTTTCTACAATTTTACTAACCTAATCTCGCACCAGATGTTACATTTAACTAAGGCAATAAGCTATACACATGCAAAATGTTGGTTGGTTTGGAACGCTAGGGTCGACTGTTTTGCTAAACAAGGGCTAATGAGACCGGGATTTACTGATTAAAGACGATTCCGAAAGGCTACGAACATCCCTGTCAGTAGTGGGATTCTTACCCACGATTTCCGGTACCGAAGAGCAGTGCCTTACCGTTCAGCCATCGTTTGGCTAAATACACACGCAGAATAAATGAATCAATAAATAAAATAATAAAAATAAGAAAGATAGCGGGAGAGAGAGAATGTGAAAGAAGAAATTTAACACTAGATTGCCCAAGGCAGTCATTTTGACTGTTTTTAGATTCAATTATGAATATTATATTATTTCTTAGAATTTGGTGACTTTTTTATAACATATAAATGAATAATGTATGTTACTTCCTATATATAAAATTAATTTTAAACAAATTTCTACATATTATTTTTTACAAACAAAACTATTACAAACAGGCTGTATTCGAAATCTGAATAAAATATAAATTATGCCCCAAATTAATACACGAGAATAATAGCAAAATAACACTTTAACTTTTTTAGATATATTTATAAAAGATAAACATGATAAAAAGGTAGATATATAAAACAACGCTTACTCCCTATTACAAAAGAATCATTAAAATGTATTTTTATCGGAATAATTTCAGAATAACACATACCAAAAGATTGAAAAGTAGATTATAAAAATCCACTCATGGAAAAGAAAAAAGTGTATTTTTATCGGACAATTTTCAGAATAAAACAGCAAGAAATATCATTATTTTATTATGAAATATTTAAACAAGAGTAGTTTTCGATTTTAAAAGACATCAAAAATTTTTTAGAAGTAATTCGGAAACAGGTGCTCAGATTGAAATATCGTTGATTTAAACTTTCGTGTATGTGTTTATGCTTATATCTAGTCGATGCTTATATATAGTAGATATTCTATCTGCCGTCCTAGAAATTTAGCCCCCTGTGTGTGTGTGTGTGAGAGAGAGCTTGTATATCATATAAAACTATAAATTTTGCTTGTAAAAATTTCTTTTCTTTCCTCTCTTTAGTATTTCAAATTAACAAACTACTTTAGTTATTTCTGGGAGAAAGGATAACTCGGGTTAAGTCAGTATTATTCTGCACAGGAAGTGCTAAAATTTTAGAGGCGGCAAATTTTTATAAAAGGATATTTAAAATACAATTAAACCATTATACTGTCCACGAATAATAGTGGCAATTATTTTTCTTATTAGTAATAATCCTAACATTTGGTAAAATGGCCCAAGATGGCTTAATGGCCAGCATGCGGGGCTAGAACCGAGGGATGCACGGTTCTTAGAAAATAAACTTTCTATTGATGATTGGTTTGGAGAGTTACAGTCTAGTTTTGTTACATGAGAGCTAATGAGACCGGGACCTACTTTTTAAAACCTATTCCAAACAGCTACAAACACCCATGCTGTCATCAGGATTCGAACCCGCGAACTCCGGTACTGAAGAGCAGCGCTCTACCATTCAGCCATCATCAGCCCTTTCTATTGATAAAGAGTTCGCACAACAGTTCATTAGGTTTAATGCAAACTTCTGTACACGAGTGTGTACTAAAAATGCAAACTTTAAAAAAAGGTGGGATGGGAGAATGTGAACGAGTCACCTAAACAAATTGTCAGTTTGGCGTAACCAGATATTAATGATATGAATACTGTGAAATATAACACTTAAATCCCACAAACTGTAAAATCCTTGGAAATTTAAAATGCTTGTAGAATTTTAAATTTCAAAAGATTCAAGCTTAAATTTACAAGTTCTACGATATAATTTAATTCACAGCGAAACTAACAAGGGAGAATCGTATTTTTCAGCAAAATCCTTCAAGAAGGTAGGGCAACTGGATTGCTTGGGACTAGCCCTCAAATCCAGATATTCTGCAAAATATTATTACAGTCTATAGAACAGATAAAGCTAATACAAATTTCTGGTTTCAAGAAGTCACGAAATTTTACGTGCGCTGCTTTTATTCAATAAAACAAAAACAAAACAGAAGCTGCAATAGGTTTGCTGCTGAAGACTGAATTTCATATCATCTCACACTTCATTATTAAAATATACAATTATATTTTACTCTTCTATAAACTAAAAAATAGCTATTTGACATTTTGAAAAAAAGAAAATACACCGCCACAAAGAATTGCCCTTTGTCTCACCTGGTAAAATTTGTGCGAGTAACAATTCCTAAATAACAAGATGTCTAGAGCTTAAAAATCAATTTTTTGACCTTTTCTTGACTTTTCAAGAAAATTAATCTGAACCACCAAGTTTAAAACAAGTTTGTCGGTGTCTCGCGGGGGAAATTACAGAACATTTAAAGAATATTAAATAGCAATCGTATATCCTTTTAACCCGCATTTCTACCGCGTGAAAACTTAAAACTGCATTCATTGCCTAAAAATAACAGCGTTCAATAAGACAAAGAATTGCGGGCGTGAAATTGTTGGGGAAAAAAATATTTTTAATATTACAAAGCTATTCATTTTAAGTTTTCAAAAATGCTGCTAAAATTGTTATCGATCACGTCGGAAAGTAATTTGCTCCAGCACGTACGCAAATATAGTATACTGCTTTACACGCTTCTTTACATTACAAATTTCTCCCTCGAAGAAATTATAGAATCTTTTAAATTTTCTGCCGTCTTACCAAAGTTTATTCCAGTTGAAAGAATTTCTAAAAGCGAAAAAGATTTTTCTTTCTCACGGCAATGCACGGAGCGATTGCTTATGCATTTAAATGATATGGAGAAGCATCAGTCATAGAGACCACGCCAACCGAATAACTACTCATTTTACATCTCTGCAAAGAAAAGTTTGCCAAGGCAACGAGCTTTATCGATTTTCCATAATGCAACTAGTATTCTCGGAGGAATAATATTCCACGCAAAATCTGCTAATTGTCTCGAATTCTATTTCGAATTTCATATCATTCTTCACTTTGGAAGGAATTTCCTTCTCAAAATTTCACTCATTATCATCACAAGCTAACAATGTAGGTTAGGGTAATGCGCAATGAAATGAGTAAAAAAAAAAAAAAAATCTTGGTGCTTTGAGGCTTGTTTTTTAAAATACAGATACCTAAGCAAAATCTGCTAATTGTTTTTGGAATTTTATGTAACTTAAAAATTTGTAATGAACTTTCTCAAAATTTCAACTGCTATTTTTACAAACCAACAATTTAAGTTTGGTTTATTAATCGCCCGTAGGGAGCAGCCTACCCTATTTGGGGTACAGCTTGCAAGTGCTGACCTGGGGTAGAGTTTACCCCGGACTCAAAGGCGAATAAGAATTTAAAAATTAAAAATTTTAAATAAAAATTGAAAAATAAAAAAATGAAAAAGAAAGAAATATGTAAAATAAAAATAAAATAAATTAAATGGGCTTAACAGAAAGTAAGCTAATTTACTTTAGAAGTTAATTGCAGGTGAAACTCTAATTTGGCATGGAATCTTCCGAGATACGTTCTATTTATGTGCTGAGTATAACAATGAAAGTACAACGCTATAGTAATAAAGGAGTAAGGAGAATACAAACCAATAATAATAATAATAGCTAAAGTAAGTCGCAGGTAGGATGTCATACGTATTTCCAAATAATTCTAATGCCTGGGATGCCAAATAATACTAATTCTAGTAACTGCGGGGTTGGTTAACTTAGAGTTATCAACAACATTATATCAATACCGTAAAGGTGGCTTAATACATAACGTCCTAAACATAAGCAATACTCTTGACACTTGACAATTAGCTTAGAACTTATGAATCTTGGCAATATGCAAAACTGTTATAAACATTAATAACACTAAAAATTTGTATATAAAGAATATAGATTACAAATATATCAATACCCAATAGGTGGCTTGATACATAACATGTGAAATCAAATGCACATAAACATAGGTTCGGTTTATTGTAAAATAAAAAGTTTACAAAATTCTTAGAGCCTATGCCTCCATCTTCCCTCAGATATATAAAAATTTACAGTAATTTTGCCTGACAACGATAAAACAATTTTCTAGAATAGCAACCACTATAAACAACGACGAAACCGTATTCACTACACGCGGTTTCCAGTAAGTGCTACAGTCAGTAATTTGGAATATTTGCGGTAAAATCTCGTTTGCCGGTTTCATTTTATTCTTCAAAATGAACACGATAACTGAGTTTAAATAATTCTGAGTTTGAAGTAACTGTAGTAGCTGATCATTGTATTGATTACTAAAAAGCATTTCATATTGTTCAGTTTAAAAACTGTTAAGAATTATAAACTTATGGAACCAGGATTTAATATCCGTGACCTTCAAATTGCGTGCTTCTATTGGTTTTTTAAAAATTGTAAACAAATATAACATAAACCGTAGTTGTATACTGAATTCATACGCGACATGTAAACAAATTAGCCTTTATGAAAAAAGGTTTTATGTGGCCAGTTATTCATCTAAGCTCTCAATACTTTAAACATTTTGTATATAGTTTTGAGGGTACCAGAAATTAACAGCAAAGCCTTTACCATTTTGATGCCCTTGAAAACAAATTCTTACCGTGAAAAATTGTTTTCCTCATATGTGGTAACAAAACCGAAATATCAGAACACGATGAATGCAGAATACGATATATAACTGCAGATAACATCCATATAACTAGATTTTGATTGTGTAAAATAAGCAAGCACATTCCATTACGCGATGATGTAAGAGATGGTGACACCAGTAGCACGATCACTTATTTACGATATTACTTAGATAAATAGAATGTTAAGTTCAGTTGCATCACTTCTTTATTTTCATTACTAGTACTAGCACCTATATAATTTAACTAACATCTAATTTACCTACACTTTTGATAAAAGCTATAGGATTCGACCAGAACATCATAATTCCAAGGGTGCCGTGAGTCATAACTAATATATTTACTGTACAAAAATAATCGCCCTCTCATACAAAAGGGGAGTCTATTGCTAATAAATTTATATATATATATATATATATATATATATATATATATATATATATATATATATATATATATATATATATATATATATATATGTTATTTTTAATTGGTTGTAGTTTTTAATTTTCAAAATATATAAATCTAGAATCAGCCGAGAACAACGTGATCATATGTTATCTATGAACTCCTGTGACATATCTGTAATGCGCAGTTGTCCATGTGTGAAACATGCAAAGATAATTATAGGCTTATGCTCGTTAAGAAAATAATTAGTTGTTAGCAGTTATCATTAAGCTGTGTAAAGGTGATTAGTCTAGTTTAGAACGTTATCAGTACTTTATGTATTATCAAATATTCACAAAACAGTTATATGTAATGAAGCATAAATAAAAATACGCAGAGTAGAATATATTGTTCACATCTTATTTGATAAAGTCAAATGTTTTTAAAGGCGTAATTCCAAATACTCATCAACTGCTTGCGACTCAAATGTTATGAAGACGTATAGAAGCATTTATTCTAAATAAACATGCTTTTTTTCCATCTTTTAAAAGTAATCAATAAAATAGCATATAATAGAAATATAAGTCACGTGAAAAACGTAAAGTCATCGATTCATGCTTCCGCATAATTTTTCTGACTTCCATGGGGTTTCAAATTCAGATCCAAATCATCTTTTTTTTATGCACATAATCATTGAATCGTGAAGTACCTCGAACGTTAATGATCGTAATACAAAATCTTAAAAATTCCCAGATGTCTTTCTCCGTTTCCCACATACTTACAACCACATTCCTACGAGGTAAATTGTTTCCCCCAGCTATTCTTTCTTTGCTCACTGTAGTTTACTGACATATATTGACTATCGTGGACCAGAAATGATGTTCATTGTTTATGCTTCATACAACAACTTCAGTCTAAAATGTATTTTTAAAGAAATGGATTGGGCTCTTATTACTCTACAGTAGTAGATGAGAATTTGAAAGTCTAAACCAGAAGTCCGCAAACTTTTTTGTCACGTAAACAACATACCGATTTTTTGTATACCTTTTCCAAGGGAACTTTCAAAAATTTTGAAACGACCAAAACCAGTCAGGCAGTGTAATATTTATGCTCGAACGTTTCAAAGCATAGCGAAACCGATGGTAAAAATCCAGCCAAGGCATTCCAAAACGCTGACGGGAAAATGCGAAATTTTCCTGACAGGGTGAAAATTTACCTGACAGTGACAACTGCCAAGTGAAATTATACACCGGCTGAGTGGTTTTGGAATGTTATCTTAACATTTAATTTTTTTACCACAGAGCAAATAGGTAACCCTCCATAAACAAGTTTATAAAATATACTTAATAAATAATTAGTTAATGTATGTGCCTATTACATAAATTTTGACTACATACGTACAAAATACTTATGTTATGTGCTTTGTTTCATTTACGAAATGCCTAATTTCTGGTGAAATGAGATCCAGTCTCATTACCCCCCCTTCTTTCATTGACATAGAAGCCTTGTAGATTGGCATCGACCCCTGGGGATCCATATAGACCTTTTTGGGAACCTATGGTCTAAATTTTAACTCTGGTGAATGGTAAACATAACCTCGTGTTGTGAGGAAAACCAAAAACATTAATTGCTTCATAAGCATAAAATATTTATAAGCTGAAAATACTTAGCATAATATTCCTTTGGAGGGCATATATAAATTTTTTTAATCAAATGGATATTTTTGAAGAAAAAATGCTGAAAATTAACCATGTCACATGTGTGGTCACATATATTAGAGGTCGATCGGCTTATCGGAACTTTTTAAGTCGTATTTAGATTTCAAAGACCGTTCCGTAGATATAAACCGAAAACACGCATTATTATCGTTATTTTGATTAATCCGAATTTAAACAGTTTATGAGTCATGAAATTTCTAAACAATTTATCATTCGTAGAAAAAAAATTTTGTATTATTAATGCCGCCCATGCCACCACATCTGGCGAAATCTGCTGTATGTCTGACAGTGGATTTCAAAAATACTCAATCAAAACGAATATGATTGATGAACATGTGGTCGAGTACACAAAAATCATCTTGCTTGACAGGAGAATCGTGTTTATAAACAGCTAACGGATTCTGCGTTATTTCATACATAAAATATTTTAGATTTAAGAAAAAATCATCTCACCACTGTTTTTTTTCCCCTAGGAAATGTATAACATCCTTTATGAATAAAATTTAACAAAACAATGTTTTCAAATACTTTTTTTTTTTTTTTTAGAAAATGTTAAATGCGTAACACCATACATATTCCTAAATATCTTTGCGTTTTTTCTTATGTTTCACTCACATGCTTTAAAAAGAAGAGGAAGTACAGATAGATTTACAAAGTTTACAAGAAGTTTACAAAGAACGTTTAAAAGAATACCTCTATCATTTTATCGTTTAAACACCCAAAAGTTAAAATAAATGATAAAATTAATATTTAAATGTGAATTATTTAAATTTCAAATAATTCACATGAAAATCTGACCCTTATCGTAATTGCATTAGAGATCGGAGAAATAAAAATTATTATAAGATACCAAAAATTACATCAGAAAAATGTGTGCGTGAGGGGAGGGGTGGAATTACATCATAGCATATTCAAATAATAATCAACATCATAGCATAATCAACTCCTTCCATTATATATAAAACGCCCTGTACTTTAACACAAGTTTACAACCTAAAAAGTAGGCCATTCCAAAATCATAAATACCATTCTATTATCCAGTCTCCTACCCAAAGAATTTTGTTCCAATTTAAACAATTGGCTTTTCCAGCTGTCGACAACGGACGGGATCATTTCCAACCGTTACCTTACAGCCCCTTTACAACTGAAATCCCCCCTTCCCATTTATATTTGAAGTACCCGACGTGTAAAAATGTACCCCTTTCCTCCCACATTGCCATCCTCTGGTAACTCTCTTGTATCACCGTTTCCAACGATGTCAGTTTTCCCAAGAAATCACAACCGCATTTTCATTACACATAAAGGATAAAATTACACTAAATATATCCGTACTGTTACTGGTAATTAAATTAAGTTTGACACAAAGGACACAGATTTAACCCATTCACATCCTAATTATTTTTGCTGAATATATATTAACTAGCATATTGCCCGTCATATGACGGGATCAGTAAAATTTTTTATTTTCCAGAATTATAAAGAACCCTATGAGGAAGGTAAAAAAAAAAATGGTTTGTTTGTTTTTTGGCTGAGAATTACCTTTCAACAAAAATAATCATATGTACTTAATCTATTATTTAAGTCAAATAAAAAAGAAAATTATTTATGTAATATCCAAGTTTAGTGATAAAACGTATGGAAATAATGAAGAACACGTTTATTTATTATTACGAGATTACGCTATTATTACATTACGAGAAGAAAGTTTAAGGATGCACAACATGAAATGTTTATGTGGCCATTGACATCCGTAAAGCAATACGTGAATTTAATAAAATAAAAATAATAAAAATTATAAAAAGTTGAAAAAATATTAAAAATTTATTTTAAAAATAATAAAACAACTTTCGGAATAAGAATTTAAAAGAAAAAGTAGAAAATATTAAATTTATTAGACATTAAAAAAAATTGGATGCGTCGGGGATAGAACCGTCAACCCGAGTAGTACGACGATCAAGTGGGCGGACATTCTACCAAACGTACAACGCCAGTACGTTGTTAATCAACTAATTAGAGTATATGAAGGTTCAAGTAGAAACAGTCCAGCAATTTAAATATTACTCTCCGCCTTTGTCATCCTATCAAGAATGAATTTCGTATAGAATAAGAGGAAGGATTAGGCTTGAAATAATAGCATTAAACGCTCGAAAAGGGGGAATAAGTGGATTTCGAACTCTCTTTCAATTTTGCTAACCCTAACTCGTGAAAAATACAATATGGATGCCTGTACCCATTCCAGGTACAACCGCATCAAAAATCCGTGGACAGACAACTTAGGCTATTATTATATAGGGGATGAATATCAAAAGTCCTGGCGGCTTAAAAAATTTTATGAAATTTGATTGTTACAGCCTGTTTATTCAATAGTATAAGCTATGATTTTAATATATTGTGTGCGGGTACATTTCGCAACGGAATTGTACCGGAGCGGGCGTTTTGCAAGTAAATTTAATTATTCAGTTAAATCTCAATAGATCGAAAATTCTTTAATTTTTTAACCAACTTTTCGTATTTTATATTGAAATATATAAACAAATATATAAATAGAAATATATAAATAACCATAAGATTAAAACAAAAAATATACTTTTTAGTGGATAAATTTATTTTAGTACCGTAAATATGAAAAATCAAATAGAAATAGTAGTATATAGTTTTAATTTTTTTCGAATTATGTTACATATAAACATTTTTACATTACAAAAAAAAAAAATGAAAACAGCAATCATAAAACTAATATTGTAAAAACTAGTTTTTATTTGTCTAAATTTTTCCAGAATCTATGTATAGTAGACAAGAACATTCAGCTTCGTTTTCCTTATATACAGTTACTTTAGTACCCACAAACAAACCATGTGTTACACTAACCCGTACTAGCACGTGGCCCGCGCTGTAGTATCAATCGTTAGAAAACGTACTAGTACGTATCCCGCAAAAAATGTGGTAAATGCTACAAATACATATACATATATATATATATACATATATATATACATACATATATATATTCATATACACACACATATATACACACATATATATACATATACACACACATATATATACATATACACACATATATACACACACACACACATATATATATATATATATCACACGCACATATATATATATACACACGCACATATATATATATATATACATATATATATATATACATATATACACAATATATACATATATATATATATTCATATACACACACATATATATATATATATATATATATATATATATATTATATATATATATATATATATTAAATCGTGATGAGATTTATTTGCATTTACACATACACGGAGTACCATAAAAGGGAGTTTTTTTTAAAACAGATATAGCTATTTTAGTGGATGTACCTCCTGAAAACAAGAAATTCATGTTCGTGGTTCAAAATATCCCATAATAAACCAAGTCCATTTTTTTTTTTTTTTTTTTTTACAAAATTAAATCATTTACCCGGGATAATTTTATATCTATACAACTGATAGGTAATATTTAGTTATAAATCATTTTCTAAAGTTAAATTTCAAGTTGTTAATTATAATGGAAACTTTAGAACCCAATTTCACTACACTTTTCCGAATGGACTTCGTTCACTTTGGTTGTGAAACCCCCTCAAATGTCGATTGCGGGAGGGGGGGGGATTCTTTATAAAATTGCCCTCTATTTTAATTGAAAACATCGTCATAAGAACAAATTATACAAGCTATTTATTACCTGTCGTCTAATAAGAACCCTGGGGGTTAATGGGTTAAATTCTCGAATGCATATCTTCTATTACGTTATAATTATCTTAATTATTACTTATGTCGTAATACATCCCTGACTTGTTTCAGAAGAAACAAAGTGGTAACTGACAGGGCAAAGTATATGAGAAAAAAAAGCCCTATAAAAATATGAAAGAGCCTAATCAGTGCGAAGATAGGCAATGATTAATCTCGTCTTCTGAGGCTATAAAAAAGAGCTGTATGATTTTCAATTTTCATTTAATTTTAATGATTTAAGCGGGCAAGGCCTTCAAAATGACATAACTTGAAGAAAAATAAGGTTATTTTCTCACAGAAAAGTCACGCACTTCATAATAAAACCAAATTTTAGTAATCGAATAATTATTCAAATTCATTAAAACCAGTTTTAGTTGTCCATACTGGTATTAAAAAATTTCAAAAATGTTTATTCTAGTTTGATCATTTTCACTTCATTAAGGTTGGATTTGGAGAACTACGGTCTAGTTTTGTACTATACGAGTGCTAACGAGACTGGGATACTTAAAATATGGGATGCTCTAATGCTTAAAGAGCCATGCCATGGAGGGATACGAAGCCATAAACTCTGGTTCCAAAGATCAGCACCCTAGCCAGGGTTGCCAACCTCCAACCAATGGAATCAGGAATCGGCATTGATGAACCTACCCCCACCCTCCCCAGTACTTTTCACCATCTCATAAAAAAAATATAAAAAAAAAAAAACACGAAAAATATAAATAAAAATTTTAAGCAATTTACTGTGCACCAGATGAAAAATATATAATTTTCAAAATTAAGAATTTAAAACTTAGCAAATAATTTTCAATTTTAACCTTCACGAAACTTAGTAATACAGTATACCTTAGTATACCTAAAGTTACGCTTTTATGTAGACAAATATTTTTTTTATTACATATAAGGTAATCTTTTTTTTTTTTTTAAACTTCAATATGATGTTAAAATAAAAACTAAATTTTTCTTTCAGTTAAATTTTTGACATAATCTTAACAATTGCATATTACTTAATCAAAATTTTCGATTTTTCCGTAATTTTTGCAGCAACGTCCGTAATTCCGTAATCATTAGCTAAAATGCGGAATAATTCCGCAGAATCCGGAATCGTTGGTAACTCTGCCCAGCCATAAAGCCTTCATTTGCCGGACAATGACTGAATGATAAGGCGCTGCTTTTAGATAACGGAGTACCTGGGTTCGAATTCCGCTCTTGGCATGGATGTTCGTAACGGTTCGAAATCAACCTCAAGCAGCAAGTTGCGGTCTCGTAATTCCTCGTGTAAAAAAGAGTAGACCGTAGCGTTCCAAACCACAACCAAACCGCTCTTATTAGTGGATTCCAAATTGTTCCAGATGCAGTATTTATTAAATCTGACCCCACATTTCTGGATAGTGTATTTTGTCATAAATCTGGGTTAAAAAAATAAATGAGGATTTGCTAATATATTGTAGACTAAAAACATTTTAAAAGGATATTGGGCAACTCAATTTGTACAAAAATGTTTTCCGCTTTAATGAAAAATTCCTCAGCAGTAAATTTTAGTATTATATGTTATTTTGCAATAGCATTAAGTTGATATTACGAATGCCATTAAAAAAATGAATATTTTAAAAACCAAAATTAAATATGTGTTCTCTTGACCCTAAGCGTCCCATTATAATAGTCAACTAAAAATAATTTGTATAATTGATATGTTTTCTAGAAATGAGTTTTCATTTTCAGCTAAGGTAAATGGCAATTCTATGAACAATCTCCCAAATTTTCAAATACCTGCTATTTTTAAATTTGTGAAATGGATCGACATTTTGCTATTTTTGGAGTCATGTACATGAATTTACTTTTTCGGAAAGTACATCGACTGAATTCTTGACAATATATCTAATATAAAACTTTTACATGCGATACCCAATAAATGTACAAACACGAAATTTTTCATATATATATATATATATATATATATATATATATATATATATATATATATATATATATATATGGTATCCCATGATGTTTAAAATGACCAACTGTTCATTAATTATTACAGACTAATATCCAAAGTTGTTTAAATTTCATGTTTTATTCTCTACAGTCTATAATACTATATAAGATATTTATCATTATATATAATTTAGTAGAAATGACACGGGTATTAATGGATTAATCACGTTGGCTTTACCACATTTTTCCAAAGCGGTAGAAATTTTAACGGTGCACGGCGTTGTGTAGTTTGTTATACATTTGATGCAATAACTGTTCAACCGTAGTTCACGATGCGTTTAACATTATTCAATAAAAATCCATTATGATGAAAAAAATATTGGTAAATGATAGAAGAAAATTGTGCAGACAAAACACTGGAAATAATCTCAAGATTAATCTGCGGTTTGTATGGTACGTAGAATGTGAAGGTGTGTAAAAACTTAATAAGTGGGGCGAAAAAGGCCCGTTTAACTTAACTTTTCTCAATTTTAAATAATATATTGAATATTTACAGACTGTATCCTACAATAAAACATTTCAAGATTTTCTATCGGCTGAAATTCTTAACTTTGTCGAAGAAAGTATTTTTATTTTACTAAGTATTACTTTATCCTTACAAGAATCAAAGAGTATACGATTACAAACAATGGAAACAGGACAATGCAAGCAATATGATATGGAGAAAGTATTATCCCTCGTAAGGGAAACGCTAGCAAATTCATCGATTCAAATTTAAAAGAGGTAATGCCTGATGTTGAATTTACTATCGCTATATAACTTTCGAAAGGGATTTTGAATTTTTAAATAATGCTCAAGAATTTAAGCCTAGTACAGGATAACGAAGAATAACTATAGCATAATCATAACTTTTTCTAATTATTGTAAACACTTTAATACAAACAATAATGAAATGGACATAATAAACTTGCACATTCTTTTGAAATCAGCTATAACAAAATCAGTCTGCAGTAATTAGAAAAGTTTATTTTCGAACATTTCTTCCTCTTTGGCTAGTCCTGTAGAATCAACAGTGTAGATAATCTAGTGATGTAAATTTACGTATGGCTCGGGAAAAAAAAGGGGGAAAATAGAGCTGAAAACGAAAAAGAAATGGGGGGGGGGAAATCATGTCGAAACAGCTGCACATTTGGATGAAAAGCAACTGAAGTGTCACTTTCCATGATTAAAAATGTTTTAATTATAATGGCAGAAAATATGCTACTAGAATAACAATAAGAATGCAATTGTAATGATTGAAGTTTGCTGGTTCTGAAATGTACAAAAGGTACAAATACAGAAAATTGCTTTAGGTTAGTTTCAAAATACAAACTTCCGTTATTGCTTGTACTGTAATATTACAATAATTCCAAGGTGTAATTACTGTAATTATTTCTCTACTAGTAATAACGGAAAAAACATACTAAACTATTCCTTTATTCTCTTGAAAATGATAGATAACAAACGGGCCTGCAGTGGTTAAAAAAAAAAATAATAATTATTCACTACTTCCACCCTTTTTAGCTACCCGAAAAGATAATCAAGTGATGTAAATTTATGTATCCCTCAATAACGAAAAAATTACCGGAAAAAAAGAGGAACGAAATCATGTTGAAACAGCTGTACATTTACACGGAAACGAAAAGCAACTGAATCGCTTTCTATGATTAAAAATGTTTTAATTATAATTGCAGAAAACGTTTCAGTTACACGGAAATATTTCAGGCGAATATAGTGACGAAATAAGTTGAGGGTACTGAAATGTACAAACAGGGTAATTCGGAGAGTTTCTTTAGGTTAGATTTCCCTCTCCCAACAAACACACTTTTCCGTGTGTTTGGCAGCGTTTTATCAAAACTTACAAATTAAAAGAAAATTAAAGTTCCTTATACGATTTTTTTCCTTTTAGATTTCATGAATGTTACGTTCGGTATTCCAAACACTCGTTATATTTTTTTTCCTTCTGACAATTTTTACAAACAGCTAACTGTCGAGAATTCATTTATTCCAAAATGTAGTTTGTAAGTTCCTATTCATCAGTTTTTGTTTAAAAATATATATACATCTACCTTTAGTACGTAGAAATGGTAGCATGTTCATATAGACCGCTGGCCATATTCAAATAACCACGATTCTTTACGGCTCGCACTTCAGGAAAACAACATACAACGAGCGCGTTACATATCTCATGCGTAAGTTTGTGGTTTCCGGTTAATGATGCATAGTATTATGTTGAAGAGACAGTTTACCTTTTCAGACTCACCAAACATAACTTCTGCCTAAACGTCACCTATACAATTCTACCCTTTGGATCTTAACTATTTAATATATTTATCCAATTTATACCAATCAACAATAGTGAAATTGAACTCATTAATTTCGAGTAAAACTTGACACTACCGGGCCACATAAGTAAATGTTACAATTTACATTAATTAGTAAGTCGACTGTAATACAGTCATCCCATATGTTGTTGAGAAAATTAGTCAAATACCACCAGCAGTCTTATAAGGACGAGTACAATTATTTATTAACAATGTGTGGGGGGAAGAGGGGATATCCATTTTTTTTATTGGAAGTCTAACGTCTCGTCATAAATTTGAAAATTAAATGTAATTACATATATGTAGTACTTTGTAAAAAAGATAAGTGCGTAAGAGATTCATTTCTCTTGAGAATAATGCCAGAATTCTATACACTTGACAAAACTATACATATCAATCTCCCCGTATGAGAACCAGATCTAATTCAAATAATGAGATTATATACAGCGAGAATAAAACTTAAGTACAGTTCCTACGACAATATAAAATGCCTCATAAAAATGAAAAAATTTTAATTAAAAAAAATTCAAAGTAAGCAAATACTCAATCACTGTCGAACGCATTTTATTGTTTCCGTGTAGAATTCGAATTTTAAAAAATATACCAAGTTAAATATACAGAAAATACAAACTATCCATCATCTCTTAACGAATTGTTTCGTATAGTGCGATTGTTTTGTAAAAGATCGTATTCATACAATGCGTAATATTTCACGTTTTTTTAATTAAGTCAATGCCTCGCAGGTCACCTTTCAGCTTTAATAATGATTCTGAATATCTTAGACATTGATTTTAACCGAGTTCCATGTTATAGAACTTTGTACAAAGTCTTATTCTTGCATAGGTGGGCATATTAACTCATTCGTACTAGAAATGTGCATGAATAATTTTTTTTTTTTTTTCAAGAGTTTCCAATAAGCCACCCAGATTGTATAATGGTTAGCGTATTGTACTCCTACCTGATGGGTTGGAGTTCCATTCCCGAGTAATGCTTGGATGTATTTGTGTGTTGTTCCCTCAAAGGAAGCGATGTTATTCAACCTATATGGTGCCTCCATATAGGTAGAGCAAGGATCCTCCTTTCGTTTAAAAAAAAAAAAAAAAAAATTCTAATAAATGTTCAACAGGATTAAAGCCAGAGACAGCTGAAAGTTCACGGTATGATTTTCCTAAATTTTAAAATCAGTTTTTCTCCAAAACATTTATGACCTATCATTCATATGTACTTTTCAGACCATGTTTAAAATCTATATAAAATATTCTATAAAACCCACAAGATTAGTGACATTAGCAGTTATAGAAAATCAGAGCAACCAACCTACAGCACAATATCGAAAATTTGTATTTTTTTTAGTGTACGAATATTTTTTGAGCTCTAAAATATCTCGATATTTTAATCCGCCAATATTAAAAATCACTATTTTTTTTTCATTTTCCATTAATGCAGTCGTCTTTATAAAAACAAAATTAAAAATCTAGCAGTGTGTGAACGTTGAATATAAAAATCATTAGTACGCCAACGAAAAATCAATATTTTATCATAAAACTACGCCTATATGAATACTTTCTAAACTCAATGAATGTGAATACGAGTGAGGTAAAGAGGAGTTTGTTTATGCCGCTCCGATCCTTTTTTTTTCTTTTTTTCGAGAGGGGGAGGGGCGACAACACGAAGCCGATTCAACTACAAACATCCTTGTTAATAGGGAACCAAACTGAGGGAAAGAAAAAATGTTTATGTGGAAAGTTTTTTTTATATATATTTCTTAAAATACTTATTTAACTATTGGTTAGCCCAAAATTAAATTTTAACTGTACTACTAAAATCAAAATTTCAAACAACTTAAATATTTTGGGTCGAATACACTTGTACTTTAATAATAATTAAAATACAAGATGACCTATTAAGAAACAGCATTTAATGAAAAGAAATATTGATCTCAATTTCCTTATGTTTTTTTTTTCCTTAAATAAAACGAGTAATTCCGGACTACATAGACAACTTTTGATTTAAATATTTTGACAAAATTTCTTTAAAATATCATGGAATGTAGCATAAAAAATACAACTTTTAAAAGCCACTCGTATCTTGATTAATTTTTAAAACCAAATTCATTCATACTTGTTACACATTAATAGTTTAGGTAAAAATGTTTTGTAAAAAAGAAAATGTGTCGTATTATTCGGACAAGAATAGTACAAATATGATACGCTCTTCGAAACGAATCTCAAAATAAAAATAAAAAATCAATTACACGAAAGAGTGATGTCATTCAGCGAATCTCCTCACGAGTTCCAAGGGCAGTGATCCTGTAAGCATAAATCCTTACAAGAGCAACTAAAATTCTTTTGCGATAAATATAAAACAGATACAAAAGTGTATCTGCTAGAAAGAAAGACAAAAAAGAACAAGTTAAAAGAGTTAAAAAACATTAAGAGAAAATCAACACATTCATTGATTAAATTCAATATTATCGCTTGCAATCGGATAGTCCATGCGATCAATAACGTAACAATAAGAACGAAAAAGATTCTTGCCCCTAACCTGATGAAAACATGATTTCAGTTTGGAAATAGTCCCTGTTGTTTTGCGCGCACAACGTCAACCTCTCACCCCTCACTCACAGAGTGGGAGCAGTCGTCATTGATCTGCCTTGCCTCAACCGGCGACGGCGGCGGAGAACCTCTCTCTCCCCCCTCACCTATTAGAACAGCTGCCTCACACAAATGATAGAGACAATATAACATTGGCGCTTATCGCACAATTTGGCGATATATTTATTAAAAATAATTCACTTAAACAGGACGACCATTCAATGCTTTTGGGGGCATTCATTTAGTTTCCTCGATAAAAATTCTAATTTCACTCTGTAAAATACATTTAAAGAACTATTTCGACATGCTTTAAACTTTCTGAATGCATGGAAATTTTAATCCTTAAAGAAGTCTATGTTACTAATTTAAACAAGAAAACATTTTTAAACAAGTATCTTGGAAGAATAAAAACTGGTGGTACTAAATGGTAATATTTACGTAACTATAGCATAATTTAAATGTTAATAGAATAGTATATACAATTCTGAAATAATAAAATTATCTTTTGGACTATAAATAAATATTTACAACGAATACATTTTCTGTTAAAAATATTTATGCTGGAACAATATTTACGAATAAGACATTAAAATTCATTGTAGACATAAGAAAACTTTTGATAACATATACTTATATGCCTGATCTTCAAAAAATATAAACACTAAATACTTTTGGATTTCAAAACTTGTATTATATGGTCGGATCTAAAGTGAACATTTTATTTACGAAAGCATTAAAATATTCTGTGTACAACGATACTTTCATGCTCATATTTCGGATCTAAGCAGTAGGTCCTGGGTGAATTAGCCCTAGTGTAGCAAAAATTTGACAGTAGCGTTCGAAACAAAACTTAACTATCCGCATAAGAAGTAAATGCAAAGTTCGTTTAAAACGATTTTTAACAAAGAAATGCAAATCCTTGGACTTTTTGCTATCAATTTCATTTATTTTCCAAGCGACTTGAATAGTTTTGATATTTTTCTAAATGTAAGATGATGTCTATTTTACTAGCTAATAGGACTTTGTCAGTATATGTTTTACAATCAACACAAGTCATTGTTTTCTTGCTTTGTCTTTATCTTGTGAGGTAGTTTCCAATCATACAGAATAAATAAGTACATCCATCTAGCGCAATGAGATATGGTTTAAAACATACTTCTTGTACAAACGCATTAAGGACACAGCTCAAAAAGTATTTTCACACAGTATTATACACTTAGCGATAGTATAGTATGTAAAAATGTGAAACATTTTTCTTTTTTGTTCTATGCACGGTATTTCTATCAACAAATAATGAACAGCAATAAAATGAAATTTAAAAAGTGTAGGTATCATACATATTTACAGCAGTCACAAATAACTTATTCATTGTGAATGCAGCATCTATTCGACATACTTATTTAATGTTGATTGTTACAATCGAATCATTATTACATTTACGAAATGGGTCATTTACATTTGACTTACAAAACTCATAACGGTATTAATATAAACAAGGTATTTAACGGGAACTTCGACAATTTAACGCCTAAACTAAACATTCATATAGGAAAAAGAATGATGCTTCCAAAAGATATCAACAAAATAGTCAGTGGTTACTTAGTTAATTACGAGACTTGAGCAAAACAATAAACAAACCCAATAATGAAGCGAAAACAAGGAAATTTACAGAACGCGCAAGTCTGGGGCCTTATTTTAGCGTGAGAAGTCGCATATATGGTCCGATAGTAATTCCTAGGAAATTTCCCACTCCCAAACGTAACACTACAGCAGCCACCTCCACCAATCAAAGCTAGGCGCGGGAAGTCTCCATTCAGCTTTCGACGGCGCGTACCTAGGGCAAGACAAGTTGAGGGTAGGCAGTGAGGCAACTATTGCGTCATCCGGCGCGCTCAAATACAAATTTAGGACTCAGCTACGACCACCACGTGGTGCAGCCGACAGACGCGCGCCTCAAGCAGATAACGTAAAACACCGGTTCCGGTCACTCAACAGCGCAAGTAATACGGCCGCTTGCAGCCAAACGGCATCAAAGTAAATTTATCTATTGATTAGATTTGCAGCACACAATAAAATAAGCAATAATTCCATAAGTATTCTACTTTTATCATTACCGTATTAAAAATGAAATTTTAATACCTAAACGTATACGATTAATGCATTAATTAAAGCTATCGTGGCTATACTAATATGTATTAGAGTGAATATTCAAAAGTGTCACAGAACTTTTTTATATTTTCAAGAGTAAAGAAACATGCACCATAACTTTTGTCAATATAAAATATTAAGCAATTTCTTCAAATAATAATAAAAAAGAAAAACCCTTTGTACTTCACCATATGAGAAGTATCGCGTAAAACGACGTGTAAAATAAGAACATCTCTAAATTAGCAAACGCCTTTTTAATGCCACATAAAAAAACTTAACTGGTGTAATTTATTTTTTGCACGATTAAATAAATAAGAACTCTTAACATGAACTCGAAACCCAAACTCAATACATATCATTTTTAAATCCAATGAATCTCTGACTGAGCGTTTCCATTATCGAACTACAAGCTGTCGCGCCATTTTGTCCAAATTTCCTACATAATCCCGCTTTATGACCAACAATAGCAAATAAAAACTAATAAGAATATATGACGACAAATTTGGCTTTGTTTCCAAAGTGCGCCAACCTCGCCAACCTAAGCATAGCACCAAACTACTATAACCCTACCGCGGGCACCCGAAGTACAGTGCTGCTGCCGCTGCGCTCTGAATAGCTGCAGCTCCCCCATTTTTCCACGATTTCGGCCGCAACACTTGGAATGCTTCGCGGCTGACTCACAACGCGGGAGAACAATTTCACATTTGAAAGCATTTTCTGCCAGTATCTTTAACATTAAACGAAATGCAAGAAAAATGATTTTTTGCAGTAGCTGAAAAATCTTGCATTACGTTAGTTTTCTAAAAGCTGCGAGAAAGAGCCATTAATGGAATATACCCTACAACGAACAAAGCCTACATATACAATATTCAACAGATTGAAAAACTCTTTGGCGGGATGCCATACAATGCTGAAAAAAATACATATTAATACACAAACAACGGGAAACATTCATTTCGTCGAGTGAAACTCCCACAAGATCAAATCGGGCACTTCCAAAATATTACAGCAATAAATTTTAAATGTTTCACACTTTGCCTCTATATCAAGAGGAAACACAATTTTGTTTCGCACGGAAACTAAATTATAGCAGTTTGTGTGCCCCTAAGTGATTAGGATTTGTTTTGAAATGAATATAATCATAGTAACTATTTTAATCGGTCCTATTTTTTAACTTAATTTTGTATCACAGAACATTTGATAAGAACTGTCCATGAGATTTATTTATTTTATTACTTCGAATTTGATTACAAAATTTATTCTACTAGGCTAGATGGAATTATCTTTTAAACAGATTGACTAAGGGGTTTAATACACTAGATCGTTATTTATAAATTCAACTGATAGTATACCTTTTTTAGAAAGTACCCTTTATGTCAATAACAGAACACATTGTTTCGAGAATGTTTGTTTTACACATTTTATCAGCATATAGAATATTATAATATTTTGCATGATACAAGGGATATTTACTTTTATTTTCGACATAGGTGAGCTTATTATATTCTAGTATTTTCCGAATTTGATCAGGTCCTTTTCAGAATAAAAATGTGAACATGGTCTCATAGAGGGTAATTTTAAGATTATCTTCTTTAGCTATACTTGTTTACATATAACTATAAGAATGTATGAAAAATAATAAAAAATGATAGGGAAAGGAAATTAGTTTACATAAAAGAAATTTTATGATAAGCAAGATAAGAGTTTTCGTCAGAATAACTTCTGAAGACATTAATGCTTCATACGACTAAATTTTGAACTTCGGAATAACAAATATATACGCTTCAGTTGATAGAGCTGGGATTTTTTTTCCTTCCAACCATTATATTGAAATATCAAACAAACAAAATAAAAACCCCACCCTTCCAAAGTTGTCATATATAGAATCGTGGTACACAAAGTGGACATGGTTAGTTGGCTATAAAAGAATACTTGTAAACTAAGGACTGTCTGGACGCCCGTAAAAATTTCTACAACTTTCAATCACCGCCTCAAATTAAACGAGTCTTAAATTGTCTCATTGAGACAGAACCGCGCCGGACAAGCGGCGGGCGCACGGGATTTGGCGGCAAATAAGGCAGCTTCCCCACGTGGTCGGAAAGCAGGTAAGGACCATACACAAACATACCCTCTGTACGTATAGTAGTTGGTGTGTTCGATCGCGACTACAGCCGAAAGATAGTCGTCTGCTATTGCCGTCCCCCCCTCCGCCATCCTTCCGACGGCGGTGCCACCTGGCGTTAAAGTCGAACGTCCTGCCCCCGAGTTCGGGCCAGAGAAACAGAAACAGAGAGCAGAAGCGGGCGAGCCACGAAAGGAGGTGCACGCCAAAAGACCCGTCCGAACTCCAAATCACGGAGAAAACAATTTAGCATTCCGAAACTCTGCCGCCAGTTGCCCGTTCGATTCGGCGGGATGAAAGGATCAACTCCCGCAAAACTTACGCTCGCAGTGATATCGGGGCAACATCGGATCGGCATTTAAGGTTTGGCTTCAGAGAGGTGATACTGTATGGACAATAACGTTTGTGTGGAAGCCTTAAACAAATTTTCTCTATAAAATTCCACTACCCAACAACATCGCAACTTGATTAGTACTCTTACACCAAAAATTTGGTAAAAGAATTTAAGTCTCTGACATCTTGTGAAAGAGATTCAAGGCTGCAAAAATCAGAGGCTGCTTTACAATTTCTGGAGATCTAATGCGGTTAAAAGGCGGGGCATCTAGACTGGTTTTCCCTTTGAAATCTTTCAATAATTAACATCTGAATAGCAATATTCATGCTCTAGTCAAAAATAAAGTGATATTACCCTTAGGGTAAGTAAAGGAGAAATTTTGCTCGGCTTTTCAGTTTTCTTACGTCTATATTATGTGTTCTCGTTACTGAAAGGAGAGAGATCTTAACTTTACACCTACGCCACGATGTTTGAGATATACTATACTCGTTTGCGCGGCCTTTGTTCTTCGTCTCAATACCACGCTCTCATAACTGTAGGCGCTGCAAAGCAGGAACTCAGCGATCCATTCCTCTCCCCAACTTTGTTAAATTGCCATGGAGTGACACTAGATGTCAAACATTTCAAGCAAGAAGAATACAACCTGACGAGAAATATGCGGAATTTTTCTTTTTAAGGTGTAAACAGAAGATTTATAATAACGAATGTTGTTGCGGAAATGAATACATTGTTCCACAAAAATGATGCAAGTTACACAGATAGTTTATATTTCTATAATTTTCTCCCCAAGGTCACAAGCTTTGTTTCAGTTACTCATAATCACAAATTAAGGAAGTCTGGTGAAGGTCAAATAGATAGGACGCAAGTCTTGGGGGAGGGGTTCTAAACCCACAGTAGGCAAGAGTGACCGTCTAGCATTGGCTGCAAGCTGGAGTCAACTTATCTTCTGTTCAGAAACAGATAACGACAGTTGAGAGTTTAAAAACTGGAAAAAGAAACGGTTGGTTCATCCTCATGATAGAAATTAACCAGTTTCAACAATCAAATTATCCTATAAAGAGATGTTCTTTTAGTAGTAAATTGAATATTAAGTTTTAAGTAACAAAATAACAAATTTTAGGTTTAAAATTTTTCTTTCTCCGGAAACTAAAAATT
Organism: Pardosa pseudoannulata; assembly: GCA_032207245.1. NCBI lineage: Eukaryota > Metazoa > Arthropoda > Arachnida > Araneae > Lycosidae > Pardosa > Pardosa pseudoannulata. Next base: position 79,012,906 of record CM063502.1, on the reverse strand, counting down.
GTAACGGGTGGTTGAGTATGCCACAGTAAAGAATAGTTTTTGGGAATAACTGCGTATAGCTGTGATGCACATTTGAGCGTGATATGTTTAGTAAATTGGTTTAGGTTTGGTGTGATAGTTTATTATTTTGCTAAACGAGGGCTAATGCGACCAGTACCTACTGCTTAGATTCCAAACGGCTATGAACATCCACGGCTGCAGTGGGATTCGAACCCACGAACTCAGGAAACCAAGAGCAGCGCCCTACCCATTCAGCCATCGTAAGGTGATATCTAGTAAATGGTAGGTTTGAGACAATTTATTCGAGAGATTAACCCTTGTAGAAACAAATGTACTTGTTATTAATACACTGAATTAAGTCTTCTGTTGACTACTCCCCACCCCCACAAGCTTTCTCGATCCTCGAAGAAAGTGGTCAGTTCAGATTTCAAAGCCGAATAAACATCCCCACTATTTCGGACATGTATGTTAAATCAATTACGTAATACAGAATTTAAAAAATAATGTGATATTTTTATACTTTAATTTCTTTTTTTCTAAAGCAACTGTGTTAAACGGAAAGGAGAAATATGTTTAAATTCCCTTAGAGCAAATATGCTTCCTTATTCTACAGGGATTTCTAGACCGAAGGCAGATTACCCTTAAATGTATATATTCAAATAGGTGCTATTACAACATAAGACTATAAAAGAACCTTACATCCGAATTTATTACATTCGACATATCTCACTAAACTACACAATAGTTAAATGTTTTAAATCGCTTACTTCTTAGTTGTAATTCATATAACATACCAAACATCCAACTCAAGAAAACGTTAATAACTACAAGTAATTTTTTCATCAGCTGTCAAAGCCTTTATATTTACATTTATCCAACACTAGTTTGAGGAATCGTACAAACGTTTCAGTTAAGAAAGGCCACGGTGGGTTCATTATCAATCAACTTAAGTAAAGAAATCTCATAGTTTATAATGCCAGGCGTATGACCTATTCAAGAGTGATAAAAATTATACTAGATGCGCTCTGTTTCAAACCACTGGACAGGAGAGTCATGCTTCGTATGATAACGAAACAGTAAACAGGACATAGTCCTCTACTTGTTGAGGATTAAATGAACAAGAATTTTTCTTTGTTACCCCTTAAAATTAGAAAGATTATCCATCTAAATAATTTCTAAGAAAATATTAGGCATTAGACTATAAAGTTGCCTAAATTTTCATCTTTTATTATTAAAAAAATTCATTTGTTTAAGCAAATTTATATTATGGAATACAAAAGAAAAGGAGCAAAGCCACAAACCGAGCGTGAGATATCTACAATAAATTTTTAGCAACACCGAGTATGACAAGTTTTTGGTTTACTCAACCGAGAAGGAAACCATACAACAGTTACCATATGAAATATTAGATGGCGACAAATATCAACCATTAAAATTTATTTCCTTTTAATGAACCATCTGCCAGAACCGAAATGAAAACTTGGGCGTTGCTACAAATCCACCACAATACCAAGTGAAATGTACCGATGACATATAAGTGCTTTAATACATTATCTAACGAAAAAGGTTGATGACCTGTTTATACTTTTATCTATTTTATTACTAATTTATTTATATATAATTTCAAATAAATGTCTTGTCTAAGAGCGTTCTGTTTAAAGCTAGCAGGTGCTTTATTTCTGAAGTTATTAATAAGCAACTCAAGCTATGTACTGGCAAATATCCTATCAGATTACAAAGCAGCATTAACCTAACTAAATACACTAAAAATGTGACTGAAAAAGCCTTTTTATAAATTTCTGAACCCTACAATATTATAATTTATATACATTACGAAAATAGATAACTTAAAAGTAGTAAAAGTTTCAGCAGTTTGTTCTGAATCAAGAGAATAAAGAAAAAAATTATAAAGCCAGCAATATTATATGAAATCAAAGACATGCAACCTCTTCCCTTCCTGGAGAATGCTATCACTTATCTATTGTTTCAAAGTCTATAAGAGTGAATTCCGCTATAACAATAGGTATAAATTAATCATGAATAATTCAAAGATAGAGAGAATATTTCTACAGATGTAATCCGTGGATTTTTATTACGAACAGTGCACGAAGAACATAAGACTGCTGAAGCCCTTTCCAAATCATAGAATTTTAATGGTAACCGATCTGTAATTTTAATCGAAACGTACGCGAATTGCAAAAAACATATTAACATTAAATACGGCAGGAACTGCAATATTTTGAAATAATTCGATCAAGGCGAATGGAAACTAAGAAAAGATTGTGGAAGCTCACAGAATGATTTTGAACAGAGAAACATAAATAAACGTGTTACGCAAAATCCTTAGACTATATGATTCCAAATTAGGTTATTCCTTATACAATATATACATTTTTAATATGCTATTGCATTTAATAAAAAATAGATCATTTTAAAACAAATCAGTTTTTTAAACAAAATTCAAAATAATCGATTATTTTTAATGCAAATTACCTAACTTGAGTTGACTAACCCAGATTCTAAGAAAGAAAATTATGACTCACTTTTGTGACCATGACGATAGTTTGAAAAGAGCCAAACAAAATGAAATTACTCTGTCAGTTACGAATAGTCTGAAGTCCCCAGGAAACGACAAATTCAGAATGATTCACATAATTAAAGTGTCTATACCGCACGAAATCCAGAAATTTGGGCACTTTTCCCTGAAGAAACCGCCAGAATATATAATGCCGTTTATACTATGTGAAATGCTTGGTTGTCGTGTTTCACTATAGCCATTGTGTTAGGAAAATGAACTAGAACACGGTAATACCCTTCTCAAAAATTTCGTTTCTCATCTTAAAAGGAAAAAAAAATATTGTTAACAGATCTTTTCTCTTTTATCTCTAGAATAATAACAAGGCTTCGGCTGAAAAATGAGTCAAACCACTTATACTCGACAAATACCTATTTTCTATTGATAACGATTTATATTAGCAAATTTTGATTTTAGAAAAGGCTTTTTTAATGATTGTTTTCTTGACATTTTACAATATTTGGTTTTTGTTTCTTTTCTCTTTCAATCAGCGTAGTATTATAAACCTTGTTATTTATTAAACAGCTGCAATCCATGTTTACGAAAAACTTACGTACAGCAAACAGAGCTTGATAGTTTTTCTTCACAAACAGAATTTTCCCATTTGAATAGATAAAATAGTAAATGGAGGTACTTAATAAATACTATGTTATGCCATCTTTATTGTATGAAATACTTTTTTTAAATTTTACTTGAATGTTTTAGGCTTCATGGAAAGAAAACGAAGTTTGAAGCACTATGTATTAAAATAAATTGTCCGATTTCTTTTCTTTCTTTGAGTAATTTTAGATACCAAGTAATTATAAACGGTGCAATCAATATATATTCCCAGTTATTCATTTAACATGTTTAAAATCAATAGAAAGAATAATTTAACTGAAATTTGATACACCGTCATCTGACTTAAATTGGTGCCAATCGTAAATCGAATATATAATTATATAAATTATAAAATATAATTAAATTTTACGCCTTATTGCAAATCTGAAGATTCTTAATAAACTTCAAACAGAATTATGTGTTTTCTTTTAAAATGACTTAATATATTGCGAATCAATCTGTTTTAGAAAACAAATTGTGAGAAAAAGTTCATTAAACAGTAAAATGACAATGATTACTCCCAAACACGAAAAGATATTATAGGATGTCTACATAAATAGATTTTCACACTAAACATTTGCCGTAAAATCCTTTTTTAAATTAAAATAAATAGCTTTAGTTAGCATATTAATATTCATTCTATCGTCCACTACACACAAACTAGCCCGGGGATCGGCTTTAAGCAGTAGGTCCCGGTCTCATTAGCCCTCGTGTGGCAAAAAAGTAGACCATAACTATCCAAACTAAACCAATTAAACCCGGCCATGGTTATAACGTTTACCTAAAATCTACAAATTTTAAATTATTTGTTTCTAGAAATTACTCTTTGGTATTCAAAGTTCAAAATAATTTTACAATGAACGAGTCATACTCGCAGAAATTAAAAGGCTATCCCCCCAAACATATAATATACAAAGTAAAGTGATACTTTTATGAACAACGTACTTCAATACTAAAAGCAGGGAAACTAGCTTTTTTTTCTCTTTTCATGGAATAATAAGCATAAGTGCATCGACCACATCTCATCATTATCAGCAACGTAATTCCGTAATAAAGAGAAATAATTCCATAAACGCGGAGGTTTGGGAAAGCGGGAGAGAATAGCCGACAAATGTCATACACTCGTATAAGACACGGGAAAGGGGATTTGAAGTGAAAATCGATTTTCCTAACAGAAACAGCATTTATTTGATAATGGGAGACTACTAAGCGTAATACGGTGTTAGAAAGTCAAGAAATGGCGGTCTGGGAGAAGACCATTAGCGGAGATTTCCAACTAACGAACACGCACAGGTGGAATGAATCATTAAACACAATATTCAGTTATAGGAAAAAAAAAGAAAAAAAAAACAACTGAAGAATAACAAACGAAGACCACGCAATTACGTAACGATAACAGGGCAGAAAAAGGCGCAACGAACAGAATCAAGTGTTATTATTCGTTTTAATCAATTCTCATTAAAACTTCATGGAAATTGAAATTGCGATACGGTATGAGACAATTATTAAATTTAGTGCAGCATATGACTTTCATTTTCTACAAAATTCCCTCAAATAAAACCACATCATTGTGAACAGTCCTTATACTATTACTAGTAAATTACCTAAATTAACGATTAACAAAACGGTCAGTATAACTTTTCCGAATACTAGATTTTATGCAAGTTTTAGTATATACTGACAATAAGGAAAAATGTACCATTTATTAATACTTTATAATGTTATACTATAGTCAAAGTAAAACTCATACATAATTTTTCTGTCCAATTTCAAATTTTAAAAGGGAACATTTTAATATATTTTGTATTTAAATAACAATTTTAACTTTTTATTAATTTTTTGTTTAAACAACTTAGCATTTATATGGAACAGAAAAAAATAGGGTAAAATTAGAACTCGTACACTATATAAAATTCTCAATATTAGAAAAACTTAAAATAATTGATATTTTCAATTCAGCACTTTGTGTTGGGCACCTACTATGTTCCTTAAATTATTCATTAGCGTTTTTACTGTTTTTAAAAATCTCAAGCTGTACATAAAATGCAGTATAGGAGTTTTACTTTGTAACAGGTGCTATTTATTTATTTTTAAGTTTCAGCAAAAATAAAAGATACTAACGTTATAATTTTCATGGTATCACATTTTTATTATACGAATGCATATGTTTACATGCATACGCAACTAATATATGCAATTCTATCCTTTTTTGTTCTATTCAGTCGACCGTAATTTAACCACCTTACAGAACTAAAGTCGGGGAAAAGGATGGTTTCCGAAAAGTAAAAATACACTAAATTAGTATATTCACACTTCATTACCGAAATTTGGTTAATTCTGTCTTTTTTAAGTCATTAAAAAATTAATATATTTGGAGTCACATTCAACTCGGTATAATATTTGACCATAATTTAAATCAGAATTTTTATCTTTTGTGGTGTGTGGCCCTAGGGAACTGATCAAAGTCAAAGCCTTCGTGTTTCAAGAAAATTAACCGCTGAGCTAAAAGGTTAAACTGAGCCGAGCCCGATATACTACATGGTTTGGTTGAATTTTGAGCACTACGTTGTGTTATTTTACTACACGAGGGATAATGAGACCGGGGCCTACTTTTTAACACGCTGAATGCCACGGAAATTTTCAGAAATCTAGCCTAAAATGGCCATTTGATTGAATCACATTATATTGTTTAAAACTCTAATTTGTGGACAGAAATACAACAAAGTCCTGAATTATTTATTTTCCATAAGCATTGATTTTTTTGTTCTTTCCCCAGAAGCTATCTATCGATATTAGCACTGATATACTACGAGTTTATTCGTAGTTGCACAAAAATGGCCAGTAAACACAGTACGAGATAACTCGTAGTTGGCGTCCTGGAAAAGAAAGCGATCTACGAGTTATCTGGTAGTTGGCAGCCAACATGTTAAAGCTGGTCACGAACTGCTTCGAACATCCATGCCAGAAGTGGAATTCTAACAGGAATTTGGTTCCGAAAAACAACACCCTACCATTCGGCCAGCGTTCGATGAGATAGACAACAAGCGACGAGTTACTGTTTTCAAGCAATAAATTAAATCTTGCAGGCAGAAGGAGAAACGCCAAAAGTACACTTAATTACAAATACAAAATAATTATAATAATAGCAGACATTGATCTAATTCTTTTCTAGATTTTGAAATAAATAACAGAAAACTGACTACTGTTTACACAATATCACTTTTCTATTCCCTGTTCTACAGAAAGTCAAGCGGAAAGTGGTAGGACGGGGAAAAAAGGATTGTCATTAAGATCTTCAAATATGCATATCACCCTTTTAATGATTAAAGATTATGACGTAATTACCATCAGCGCACCTAAATTAGATAGAATTGTCGCAGCGTGGAGGTAGTGTATATAGTGGGACTGAAACAAGGAACATTTCATTAATGAGATTAAGGAAAATAATATAACTGTGAGCTGATACTTTTAAGTATAAAAGTAACTTCTCAAATACTAATACTAAAACCTAAGGAATGAAAATTATTACCGAGTTTTCGAAAACAAGAGATTTAGAAAACATGCACAAAAACAGACAATGCCATAACACTGTTTTAGACGGTTTACTAAAAAAAAAAAAAAAATGGTATTTAAGGTTAAACTCACGATAGACTATGATATATAACAACTAGATATACTATACGGGCAAGGGCAAGTTATTTTCAGCTTGTAACAGTTTATTCTTTTAATTATAAAACATCTCCGAGACGTAACGATAGCGTTCAAGCATTCAAAAGAGACTTGTTTTTAATATTCTATATCTATGACGATATCATCGATTGTCTATACCAGGGGTGACCAAGCTCCTTGATAGTCCGAGATATTTTTCAAAATTTGAAATTTTTCGCGAGCCGCAATTAAATACGCATTTAAAAGGTATGCAAAAAAGGTATTAAAAAATTTATTTTACAGATATTGTATTTATTGAATGTTATTTGGAAGTTCTTTGTTCTTTAATTTTTCAAGGAAATTTTTGAATTGTCGATGATTTTTTGTATTTGTGCGAATGTAATTTACAATGTGTTACACTATTTTCATAACATCGGAATATTATAAATATTTTGTAACGAGATATTCTCGATATTATGCAGTGAATCGGTATGAATTGTGGAATTTAAGAATCATCTCTTAAAAGCCCGATTTTTTTACCCAGCATTGCCTCAGCTCCATCAGTTGTAATAATTTTGTAAATTATAAAAACACAAAAATGAAAAGGGAACTCGAGTACATTTATCGAGAGCCACAAATAATCCTTCAAAGAACAGCATGTGGCTTGCGAGCCGCAAGTCCCTGGTCTATACCGGTGGGAAACGTATGACCTTCATAAAAGTAATTTATATTTGATTATTTAGATTAAAACAATTGAATTGAAACATGATTGTACCGTTGCTATGTTATTTTTTATAAATTAATAATTTTTTATTAATTAATGAAATAAATTTATTTAAAACTACGTGAAAAGTCTGTAAAAACAGACTAAGACACTAGCGCAATATATTACAATATTTTAATGAATTGGTTATGTTGTTACGCTAAGCAGTTCTAGAATTTAAAGAAAATTTATTTTCTTTAAATACTGAAACAATATAACCACGACCTTGTTAGCACCACGCTCTAACAAACTGAGATAATGGGCTACAGAAAAAAAGGCGAAATTCTGTTGGGTTATTTAAATCCCTTCTGGAGACATGGAGTAATTGGGTCTTTGCTTGTTTTGTAACCTTTAAATTCTCCTGAAGAATCTTTTATACAAAACTGAAGGTATGGATGGTAAAAAAATATCAAATTTAATAAATACTAAAAAACTGTTTACTTATCAATTATAAAAATAGTAGTTAAGTGGTAATGACGTTAACGAAATAACCAACGCGTTTATTCGTAGTGTTTGCAAAAATATAACCCCCCTACGGTTAACAAAAAATTATGATCAGAATTAAATAAATAAAAAAACATTCAAAATTTCAAAAAAGGCCTTTGTTAACTTTTGCACGGTGTCACAAAGAATCCTTGTACCAAATTCTATGCCTCTAGAATGTACCGTTAAAGTGCAAATGCATCTACATACATAAACACTAAGCATTATTAGATATATTTATACCTAATAAATTATATTTATATATTAGATTCTTTATTACTTTTATTTGAAGTGGTATTTGAATAAGTAATTGTCTATTAAAAATAAACTAGGAATAATGTTATAAAACGTTATTATCCTTATGTGAATACAAAAATATCTTACTTTGCAATTTTTATGTTAAAAAAAGAAATAAATGAATCAGTTTGATACAATGCAATAAATTGGTATCATTAAACAAAAACTATAATAATTTCATAAAGTCGCATTTATAAGTATATCACAACTTATATGGGCTCCTTTATTACTGCCTAATTTAATGTTGCCTCTACAAGTAAACGGATTAACCTACCGATCAAAAAGTCTTTTCAGTATGTCTCTGAACTAAACTATTTATAATCGAACAACATTATTATATATATTTACGCACACATACATACAAATATTAGCAATATAAATCCTTAAAACAAATAGTGATGACCTAATAAAACAAATATTTTACGTAGAATCGAAAGAAATCTGACGGTCGCAACAATTTACAGAGAGAAAAATCACCTTTCAATGAAATACTCGCACTTTCTCCAAAAGGGAGACATATTTTTGATACTCTGTCTCTCTCATGACGCAACAGCTCATTAGAGTGCTTTTAAGCAACGAAGCCATATTATGACGCTATCATCAATTGAAGCAGAAGACGGAGAAAGCAAATGAAGTCACCTCATTTTGTAACCGCGACGAGGGTTCTCTTCAAAAGTTAAGTAAATGCATCTGAAAACAGTTACGCTCGAAGATCTAGTAACTCGAGGAATAAAATGAAAATCGTATAACGAAAATTCGCATTTAAATCGCAAACACCCAAAAAGTTATCTTCCAACCGGAGAATTTAATTTCCGGTAAACGAGTAGAATACACATTACCTACAATCCATTGCTCAGCGTTTGTTTAACTAGTTGGTTCCATTTTCATTAAGATAACACTGAAAGTAATTTTACTTAGAGTCGTTTATATATTGATGCAGTTGGGAGAGGACTCAGGAAAGACTTCGACGCCATCTCTATAAAAGCTTAATTACGCGTGCAAGAATTTCGAACAATACTCTATTAAGCTACCCAATAATATTCTTTTAGAAGTTAGAGAGTTTAAAGCTATGAGAGATGAAAAACTCACTAAGGTTCAGACATTTCCGTAACCGACCGATGTCCAAATAGGTAGGACGCTGCTCTTCGATACCAGAGTTCATGGGTTCTAATCCCATTGTATGCATGAAAGTTCGTAGTCTCCTTTCATCTACTTTGAACAGTAGGTTCCAGTCTCATTAACGGTTAAGAGGAAAAAGGTAGGAAGTAGCATTTAAGACCAAACGAAACGGGTACAAAACTTTATCTACAGCTTATTAATCATTCATTTCCCAATACAATCACACTCTGTTCCAAGTTTCTAGAATAGACAACTACACAGGGCGGCAATTTTCCACTTTACCCTTCGCTTAAAATAAATTAATAAAATTTAAAACTAGTAGTCTGTGTATACACCATGGATGTTAAGGATAGAAAATAAGAAAATGAAAATTTAATATCAGCCCCCACAATTTCTTTTCTTCCACTATTTTTCTTTATTTTTAAACAGTAGCATTTAATCTCATAAAATCTCGACTCCCCCATAACATTATACACACGTCTAAACACGTCATTTCTTGAATAACAAAACTAAAAGAAATTATCTAGTCTTCAAATTTTAAATAAGCTATATCGGTCACATTTCAGTCACTTTGATTAAATAAATTTACACTATTACTCATTAATTAACGACGTTAAATTAATTTAATTAGCATGGACGGAAGTCACTTAATTCATATATAAAATTATTCATAAGATATTTCACCGGCAAATATAATACTTTATTAACTTTTTAAATGATGTTGAAAACTGAAAAATTATTTTTGAAGTAGTAAATATTTAATTTAATTTAGAAATGTCATTAATGCAAATGCATTTCGATCTCATGAAACACATGACATTAACATCTTTCTTCGGATTTTTAATTAATCTTAAATTGATAATTCTATATACAATATGAAAAATAGCGAAATGGCCTTTGTTAATACGAAAGGAAGTCTTATCGTTTTACTCAAACTCACATTAAGGAGTTTAGACGTGTTTTCATATATCATTTATTCCTAGATTGTGTTTCAAGATTTGAAGGAGCATCTGCGAAAAAGCTGTTTGAGACTGAAAAAAGATTATACAAGCTAAGGATATCAATCCCGCATCTATTAAAAGTGCAAAACTGCGCCTCGATTATTGATGGAAATTTCTCGTATTCCTATTAGCATAATAACTTCTTACGCACTTAAATGACAAAGTGAAACTGCGAGAAATGGGACGTCTACAGCACATAAAATATAGTTTTAGATTGGTTGGTTATAAGCGATTATGATAATCTATTATTAAAATATATTCCTAGCGTTGAATTATATATCACCGATCCGACTATATTTGCAAGACAATAAAATATAATACCAAGCTATATGCCACTATTAAACATGCGCAGTTTAAACCTAATCCCTGAAACATGAACATTTATGCAAATAGATTTTAATGAAACGGATTAGAGTCAGGTTATCGGACTAGAAACTATAAATCAACTCCTTTGTGTCTCAAGATCTAACATTGAAAAGGAAACAAATAATAAATAGAGGTTAATACACTAATCTACATGAAGAAACACCACTTATGAGTGGACTGCTGCTATTTTACGTATGCTGTATATGTAAAGACTGCTGTATTACTTTTTTTTTTAATGCAGAGCTATATTAACATCTTTTTATTAATTACAATGGGTTAAAGTTTCTTTGGACTTATAATTTTTAATGCACGTGAAAATTCTACGAGAAATGTTTTATGGTTTCTTTTACAGTATAGATATGCTTTGTACTTAAAAAATAAATTTTTATTGGAATACATCATCAAAAATGAAAAATCATTAGTTCATGTCTTACATGGATTTAGCAATTTGAAAAAATTAAATAAACAGAAAACTATATCTCCTAAACGCCAGGCAAGCATTAAAAAAAAAAAAAAAAATCTTTCTAGTACCTATATGAACTGAGATCATAAAGTGGTGCAGTCAATTCTGAGGGGAGAAATTTTAACCCTAAGCGTGCCCCTCTTCCTTTCAAGTTACAGCCGACAAAAGGGGGCATCAAGGCACGCTATAACCTTCATAGGCACCGCACCACCTTTTAACTTACGTTTCGCGTTTAACATATTCGCATCGGGCTATTTTCCTTAAAAAATATCTCTTATCGAGTAAATCAGGGTATGTTAGGATATAAGGATAATTCAACACACACACACACACACAATATATATATATATATATATATATATATATATATATATATATATATATATATATATATATATATATATATATATATAAACAACGGTAATTATTTTTAGAAAAATACGTATTTTATTGAAATGTTCAAATGTACATAAGTGGTATTAGTACTGTTTTAGGTAGGATAGTCGATGAAATAGCTTCCCATTGTGTAACGGTACTTCACAGAATTTATTAGTATTATATATTAGTATAGTACTACAGTATGAATTTCATCATCGCAATCACTTGGTATGTCTGATGATCAAATTTCGTTTTCACATTTATCCAAGATGGTAAGAAACATAAACGATAATTCAAATCACGTGTTGCCCATTGCTATGTACTAATAAACTAAATCAAACTCATCTATTAAAGGGAAGATGTGCACTAACCCATTTAAGAATGTATCACTACAAATATACAATAATGTTATCTAAGAATTTATCAAAAAAGCACTTCTCGCAAAATGAGAATTCTAATTTTCCCGAGACACATCGATTGTTTCTTTAAAATGTAAATTCTCGTTCCCACATGTTAATGTTGTAAGAGCTGGCTTTAGAGAAAAAAAAAAAAAAAATTTAAATTGATTCCTAAACTGCGTTAAAAATGCTCATTTTTACACGAATATCCAGATGATATATTATTATTGTGTAAACATTTTTAAACATTTAGAAATGCAAAATGTTCATTGATGGATAAAACAATTACGCGGCTATGGAGTTTATACAGCTACGTCACCTAACGCGATATTTTATTTTTAAGTTCTCTCTTCCATAATAATTGAAAATTTAATAAAAATACTCAAAAGGTATTTTTTAAACAGAATTATTTCCATTAATTTCGATAAAGCATTTCAACTTTCACAATTTTTACCAGCATCTTTTAATCTTAGATCTCTTTAGGTCATAATTCTTGGTCATCTACAATAAAAGTTCTTCAGCGACGAAATTGTATCGAGTCAAAGATGAACTGGTTACTCCACGAAAAAGTGTAAGTTATTAAAAATAATGAAAGAAATTGTAAGCAAGTAGCATGGTGGATAGAAAATTTATGTTTTCATTATATTCAGGGTACCTTTAATAGAAGATGTGTTATAGGAAATCGTTATCCATGATTGCCATAAGTTCTTCATAAAGTATTACCGTGGACGCTGTGGCTCTAATTCCTTAACTAATACTTTTAGTTTTGAACAAGTTCGTTACTATTAGCAAAAAATAAGCATTTTCAAACAATATGCTGGAACACAAATAACACTCTTTTATAGCATGAAATATGTTGATTTATATTTTTATCAAACCAAATAATATTAAATTAACATCTTTTTCACGTAGCTTTAACTTTTTAAAATGTTATACATTTTATATTATTTACATCATTCTAAATATGATTTTAAGATTATCTATCCATTTATCAATATTCCTTTTTTAAGCTCGTGATTATTAGAAATTTTATTTTCAAACTATAGCTAAATAGGGGAAAGAGTAATAAGATACATGCAGCGTTAATAATTAGAGCGAGAGTTGTAAATTCGACATATGAAACGGAAATACACTCTCAATTATAAGCATTAAAACGTAGGACTAGATAATCACATTTCCCACATGTTCTTAAATAAAGATAATCATTAATCTTAATGGTATCTTAAATAAACTTAATCTTAGTTACCCATACCGTAATAACGTAAAGAAAAAAAAAATACTCGTTCATGCAACATTCAAGTCAGGGGAGGAATATAATAATGATTTGCTTCTTTGGATGCCCTTCCCCATAACAACGGGATAACGAACTTTTTGGACTTAATTACTTCATTGGCGAGGCAAGTGATCAAGCAGAAAAGGTGAATTCCAGCGAAAAATCAAGGCCCGGAATTTGAAGAAGTAGGGGGGATACTTGTCAAAAGCGCGCGATCGACTAACAAGCAAGAGAGGAAGATCGTAGATGCGGGAGGGGAAGCGACTTTTCGAAAGCGCTGATTGGGCGGTGCACCTCTTAGAGATGGATGGCGATGCTCCCCAACAATCAATACCAGTCGCAGTAAGCAGCATCAACAGAGGAGAAGAGAAAAGATGCCGCAATTCTCTTTTGGTCGACCCATTGCGACATGGTTTGTACTAATATAAGCAAAAGGGGGGAAGGTTTAAGGCTATCATACACAGGAATAAAACTACTGTTTAAAATTTAATGCAGAGTTTAGAGGGAGATATCGATTTCGCACCTTCATCACATTAGTCTTCGCTGTCTCCAGAGATAAAGGTCACAGCCACGCACGTGGTAAGTCGATCGGTCCACATTGGGTTGCTAATGCTCACTGGGAGAAAAAGGAAGGAACACACCTTCAACGTTGGTCCCTAACCAATTCGTGGCCTTAATAGTCAGCATCGCTACACAAATTTATAAAATAAATAAAATATAAATTAAAATCCGGGAGTTTTCCCAGTCCTCTTTTTTTTTATATACATGTAGAATAATAGGAAATACGCGATCACACACTTTTAGAATTGTATGTAGATTGTAGCGTTGAATATACATTTTTTTTTTTTTTTGGGGGGGGGGCAAAATTTTACAGCCGTTTCCTGTATCACCTGAAATTATGCAAGGTAAAATAAAAAAAGGGGAAAATATCATCAAATTTTGAACTTGTTTTTTGTAAAAGATAAACGCTTTATGCATCAAAATTAGTTACTGATACTGTTTTATACAGGTGAATAAAAATAATTTGAAAGTACTTCTTATAAATTTTTACTAACATGGTTGGCATTAATGACGATATTTTCCCGGTATGTTTCCGAATTTTTCAGGTCCTGTAGCAACCCTGATAGTGTCACACCATGCACAAGATGTACGTTGTCGCGATGTACCTAGTAACAATAGCGTAACATAAATTTATCATCATCCATCATTACGTTATTAACAACCATTTAGGTCTGATTAATTTTTTTTCTAATCAGTACAATTGTTTTATGAACTATACTTCATTTATCAATATTTAACACCATTTTTAAATTAGAAAATAGTATTTTAATCGTGGAGCATGCACATATAAACCAACTAACAGTTTTGGATAAATCGAGATTAATTCATTAAAAGCCTAACGTCCCTTTTTAGGTACAGCTAGAAAACAGTTTGAAGAATTTTTATGTTTTCTCGGAACAAATTTTCCTTTTTAGCAAATGGAAATGGTAATCCTTTAAGAAATCTACCAAATTGTTATTATTTATACATTGCCATTCCAATAGTCATTTTATGATTTTTCGAACCTTGCACATAAATTTACTTTTTCCGCAGCGCATCGATTAAAATCATGAAAATAGCTTTATCTATTGTAAAGTTTTACATTACAGTACTGGCAATACATGTGATACCAAATAAATCTCTTATCACGACGTTTCCTTTTATTTTATAAATATCATCATACTACGACGCTTAAAATGACAAATGATTCACTCATGAAAACAGCTGCAATTGTTTAAAAAATAGCAGTACAGCTGAAGTTGATTAAATTTCATGTTTTACTCTGTGCAATCTATAGTAACTTAAAGTTATTCAGAAATATATATTTGGCAGAAATGACTCGGACATTGTTATACACCCGGGCATTAATGGGTTAAGAAATTCCTTATTAAAAGACAGAGCAATTAACATTTTAAGAAGGTCCCTTTCGTTTTCAATGCACAATGATTGTATGGAATGGTAAAATACCAAGATTAAGAATGCATTAATTTTTAAACTCTCTACTGTAACTGTGATTAAACTTGTAATGCAGTACGCACACAGTATCCATATCGTCAGTCAGGCACAACAGTTCAATTAACTGTTGCATTTACTATATAAATATTTTATTTATTCTTTAAAAAATTGTAATTCTCCAATGATCAGGGAAAGAAAGGATTAGTTTTAATTCGGTAAAAAGAATCAAATCAGGTGTTTATTTTTTAAACATATAAGGAAGGTTTGGTTTGGTTTGGAGCGCTATGGTCTGCTTTTTGCAACACGAGGGCTAATGAGACCGGGACCTACTGCTTAAATCCGATTCCGAACGGCTACGAACATCCATGCCATAATGGGATTTGAACCCACAAACTCTGGTTCCGAAGGCCAGCACCCTAACCAATCGGCCATCGTATGGCCATATAAGGAAGGTATGTTATCATTTACAACACCCTATGATATATTACTTAAGTAACTTCTCTACGCAGAATATCAACAAAACATTTTCTACATTCATCCTTTTCAATAGAATAAGATAGCAAGGAAACTAAAATGATTTGTTTTGGTTAAATTTGGCGCTCTATGGCCAATTTTAGCTACAAGACAGACTTAAGTTTTAAAACTGATTCCGGATGGTTACGAACTTCCATGCCGACAGCAGGTTCGGATAATAGTTGTAGCATCTACCAATTCGTTCATCGTCTGATAATAAAAGTATTAAATTTTAATTATTAATGAAAGTTTATATATGTATGAGTGTGTGTGTGTGTATGTGTGTACAGGAAAAGAGTGATTAGGTGTGCAGAGTGTGTTTGCGCGCATGCGGCAGATAGAATAAATAACATTAAAGTATGCTAACTGTATCTATTTTTTAGGAAGAAAAAAAAAAGAATTTTAATGAAAAACTTTTAGAATTAAATATATTTTAATATATTTATTATAAATATATTAATATTAAATATATATGAATATATATATAATTTTATTAATTTCTTTTTCTCTCATCCTTTCGCTTGTTGAAATATTATAAACTAGGTTATTATTTAATGCATACTTCTTCACATATTTCGTTAATTCAGTGCTTCGATAATTGTAGTTTATCTTTTGCTGCACGGGGACAAATGAGACTGGGACCTACCGCTTAAAGCTGATTACGAACGGTTATAAACATCCATACCTGCAGCGGGATTCGAACCCGCAGACTTGTTCGCCGAAGAGAAGCGCCCTACAATATAGCCATTGTCCGTTGTATTTTAAATGGAATATTTATTTTAAAAATTTTTATGTATATCAATTAAAAAAAAGTAAAACAGACCTGTATTATAAGGTAAAATGAAAGTTAAGATGTATAATTTTAATATTAAACTGTACTGCCTGTCTGTTCATATAGGATTACTAGTAATTAAAAAGAAATTGTGTAAAAATTTAGAATTAACATATTATCGGTGAACTAACAAATGGGAAAGCTAGAAGTGAAAGTTTATGATTGCATTGTTATTTTTATTTGATTTTATATCGATTTTAATAAATTTAAAATAAGTGCATGAAGTATACATCTTTTTAACCTTTTATAACCAATTTTTAATTAATGGAGAAGTCATATAAACGTGGTAATAAGCTTCTAATCAATTATGAATATTAAGAACCAGTATTGATACAGACCGACCAAACACTATCATACACGCAGGCGGCTAACACCCTAAACTGGTCCTGTAACACACACACATATATATATATATATATATATATATATATATATATATATATATATATATATATATATATACACCTAAATAGTAAGTGTACGGGAAATCAAATATGAAACTTTTGGTGATTAATTAAAGAAATTTTTATACACATGCTTTTATTAAAGACTGGGGAATAAACTATTCTACATCAAATTTTGCAATACACAAATTCTAATTTAGAAAAATGGCATGATTCGTTATCTCTCTCTTTTTTTTCTCATTTTTCCAAAAGACAATAATAAGGAAGAGCCTTCCACAAAGTAAGTTATTTACTTGAATACAGGAAACGAAATTCGATATGATATAATCAGCACAGATATACCTAAAAAAGATATTAACGTATCAGGATGATAAGGTATGTTGGGCTTTGAATAGTGATAGCAAATAAGAGCATGTACTGCACAGAACAAAAGGTGCACTTGAAAGCAATGTCTGAAAATCCAGAGTTTCAGACAGGACAGAATTTTATTAATTTAACCAAAATCTAATTTTAGACTATATTCAACCATGGAACGAAAACCATAAAGACCAAAAGATATGCTGTGAAATTGCTTTTTATTCATTTTTTTTCGGCGTAGCACTTATTTAATTTCGAGTTTCTAAGTGTACATATTCAGTCAGTTATAAAATCTAGCGAAGTTACACCCATGGAAAAAATAGTAGCACATAATTAGACTGATAAAAGAGGAGATGCATTCAGCATTTGAATTAAGTAATATTAATATTAATAATAATAAAAACAGAAATACAGCAGCACATACAACTTGGGTCACAGGTGTAAGCTGCAATTTAAAGCCTGTTAATTCACAAACATGAGATTTCAACTCATAAACCTGGACAAGTTTGAATAAAGTAGTTCATCATGTAACTCAGTAAGTTAAAATCAGAATAATTTATGTTCTCAAAGTTTGGTTTAGTTTAATTTTGGAGCGCTACGGTATACTTTATGCAACACGACGGCTAATGAAACCGGGACCCACTGCTTAAAGCCGATTCCGAACGGCTACGAACATCCATGCCATAGTGGGATTCGAACTCATAAACTCCGGTTCCGAAGGTCAGCACCCTAACCATTCAGCCTTCGCACGGCTTATGTTCTCAAAAAAGCAAACTTAATAGAATAACGTAAACAAAATAAAACCGCTTTTAAAAATGTAAACATGATTTTAAATTGCAATGCTGACAAGTTTGTATAAAATGATACCGGGGAAAGAGTTATAATATCATTCAAATTTCTACATACATGTTTAAGTCTACAAATGCTTAGTATAATAAATGTTAAATCTGTATATCAAATGACGGAAATTAAAGTACGCGTCCCTTAAATTTTAAACATTTAAATAACTTCAACTCGCATTCAATTTACGAAGTAGGGGGTGAACAAAAGATATAAATTCGTTTAAGGATTAAGAGAAACCTTTTTTTAATGCAGTAACTTCAGAATAAATAAATAAATAAAATTAATTTACAATGGAATCTAAAGATATAAAACGTACAGTAAAATTAACCCTAATAGATTTTCAAGTTTAAAATTTACAAAACTCGGATTTGATTAAACTATTTTCAGTAAAAAATTATAGTAAAACTGTTACCGTAGTATCAATTCATTGTACTTTTATAATTTAATAAATAATTCATAGACCTTTTTAATACAACTTGTCGCGCTATCAAAAGCATTAAATAGCTAAAATTGTATATCCCAGCAAAATAAGTCAAAAATCTCTAAAATAAAAGCATAAGAAAATAATATAGTTCATCTATTCAGAAAATAATATATTGATATTAGATATATTCTAGTTGATTTTCAAACCTGTAATAAATAATTTTTTTCAATTAAATATAAATTTGGAAGGAAACCATTCCTATTTACGTTAATGTAAAATTATATTGTTAAAGAACACCATTGTCCAACGTTTAAAATACATTTTGTAAGTACGAACGAAAAAGCAAAACAACTTAGAGCACGCGCGGAGCAGATATAGGCTGATCCGAGGTTTCTGGAACACTAAGCGGTAATTCACCTGTTGCCAGAATCCAAAACAACGTCCCCACCCCCAAAACAACGCGGTGAAGTTGAGAAATTGTCGAGTCTGTATCTGTGACTCGCAGAGAGAAGTGAAACCGAACGCCGCGCTCAGTAAGGTCAACGTACTAACCTTGGCCGTGAACTTCCGAAGGAGATCGAGGGAGTGCACATGTGCGTGTGTTTGTACGAACAGTGTGCGTGCGTGTGTGCGATCAACGCGGGAGAGCTGCGCGGGAAGATACTGAGTGAGGTCGATTCCCTTAGATCGTGGAGCGGGAAAACGCCACATTATGATCAGCTCTATGGTGAGGATAACACACTGCGGAAGTGTGGAAATTTCCCAGTTTTGCTTTGGAAATCGTAGCGTTTCTCGCGTAAGGGTAGAATAAGGCAAATAATTTCTAGAACAAATCTGAACCCTATGATGAAAGATAATTGCCATCCCCCATATAAATATAACATGAAGTAAACTACATATGATCACTTTAATAGTTTTAACGCTCTAGAACAAACTTCAGTCATTATTTACATATTAAAAATTCATTCATTTAGTAAAGTTTCAAAACGAGGGCAAAATACCACTAGATTTGAGCCAGGTATGAAATACTGACGCTAAACAATGTCGGGTTAAAAAAAGGTATCAAAACTCCAATGTGCGCTAATCCTAATTCATCATGTTTCCTACAAATATAACAAATTCGTAACTGAGCAAAATATATTACAGATTTAAAATAACTATCATTTTAACTAGGCTTTGGGTAGGAGAAAAAAATGAAAATAGATTTTTAAATCAAAGACATTTAATCATTGTAAGGTATAAAATCTTGAAACAAAATAAAAAACAATAAAGCTACGTGTTATTTGAATTCAGTGCTTAAAAGAGATTGTAAAAATCCTTCTGTGAGTAAGCAGAAGAAATAGTTCTTAAATTTTTTCAGCATATGTCTGTCCGCATTCTTATATATTAGTAGCGAGTAATTTTAAATCACGTTTTTAGTTTGATAATAAATTTTATTGCCTACGTTAACTTTATTCATTTATTTTGGTCAATTGAACATTTCAAAAATAATTGAAAACAAAAGAATTTAAGTTTCTGTTATAATCAAAACAAATTTTAAGATAACTCGAAAAATCCCTACAAAGAATACAATAATATGGAAATTTTTGTATGTAGCTGTATATTTTTTACTTATTAACTTTTCCTCCAATTTTCGAGGTTGCTTTTTACAAATACAGAAGTTAAAGGCTTTCCTTTTAAATTTCGAAAAACAGGAATGGGACGTAAACAAAGAACAATGCGAAATTTGGTGAATTAAAATCATTGTAAATTACTGACTAAACCCTGAAGGTCCATTTCACTGATAAAATGGTGATTAACTCGTGGTAACTATGATGTGTTTTATATAGGTTACATAAACAATTACTTAAAAATACTTGGCAAAAATTAAGAAAATTTTAGTTTTTACTAAAAATAAGATATATTTTTCATATAAAAAAAATAATTATTTCATTAGCAAATTTAAAAAAGCATGACTGCTATAAACAGATACCCAGAGAATTTTAAGGAGAACATATTAAATGAATTTTTCAGCGATTTTAGACTCCATTTGCCACTTCACAGCAGAGAAAAATTATTTATGTCGTACCTAAGATCAACGGCATAAACAAATGAAACAGAAAAACACACAAAATTGGCTAATAAAAACGGGGATGGGGTTTTTTTGGTACACATATTTCAATGAAACAATAACACATCAGCAGGTATCACAATTTGTTCAAATATCTTTCAGTAGTAATATTCAAATACAAAATTTTCTATAAGAATTATCATATCTTTTACAGCCGATTCTAATAATGAAACCAGAAATATGCTGGAGAGACAGTAATCTGCAGTATGCGCTCATTAAAATCACTCGGATAATATTTCGGCGATTAGAGCCACTGGGGGGAGACGACATATAAGCGCAGCGCCCGTAAATTCTGCAGAATTTGTAGACGCTCGTATAAATGTAAAATAATCTGCAGTCCTCCTCACCGGACATTTTGTTTCGTTAATGAAAAAATTGCGTGCTACAGAGAAGTAAAATGCATACTTGCTCTCCGTTTACTAAGAGCAGAGCGCAGAGAGGAGAGGAGGAAAAGAGACGATATGTTATTAAGAACGCAAGGGTATCATCATCTGCTAAGCCAAACAGAGAGCGGCATCTAAAAGCATTGTAAAAAGAGCGGGGAATTCAGCAGAATTCCATTATTCGAGATTTTTATGCCTAATTCTGTTAAACTATAAAGCTAAATCTGAAATAAAACAATTTATTTGTTTTATCTTGCTGTTGTGCTTTCTTTCATACAGTTGGTGCACAGCTTTCGTAAAATAATTAGCAAATAAACAAATTTAAACAATGAAAGCCTTTTAAATCTATAAACAAATGGTTTTAAAAATTGTTGTAAACATATGATTCATAGTGTAAAACCTTATTATGAATTACTGAAAGAATGTATGCTTTTTACAAATACAGAAGTTAAAGGCTACAAATTTATACATTCGAATACAGGAATGCGGACTAAAATCCGTTAAAAATTTTCTGTGTATTGTAATGACAAGAAATCATCCAAAATTCCCAGTCCAACTGATAACTAACTCTTGGACCAAGCCATAAATTCAATATTTAAATATGAATACTGACCTTTAAAAAATAATAAATGAAACAACTAATAAGGAAATATACCTTCAGAAAAAAATTTTTTAAGTATTGAATAAGATATATTTTTCATATAAAAATAATTTTTAATTATTTTCATTGAGACAAAGGAGTAAATGACGCTGAAAACTGCTATAAACAGATACCCAAGGAAACATTTTTATTTTGATAATGCATTGTTATCCGAACTATATACCAAGGCCAGTGTAAGATAATATAAACAGTAATCGATACTACTTCGGTGTAAAGAAATAGCGATCCCAGTGCGTCAAGCAAGTATAAGCTTGGCTAATAAAAACGGGGATGGGGTTTTTTTGGTACACATATTTCAATGAAACAATAACACATCAGCAGGTATCACAATTTGTTCAAATATCTTTCAGTAGTAAAGAAAGATACAGAACTATAAGAATTATCATATCTTTTACAGCCGATTCTAATAGGTATGAAAATCCACGCCAGCAATAGAATTCGAATCCCCTTTCTTCGAATCCACAAGGCACTGCTTTCATTAAGATTTAGAAACAAGAACGCGAGGAATGTTTTATGATTATTGGTACTACAGCTCAGATGGGCGAATGACATAAAACTTTCCTCTATGTCATAGAACTCTCTTAACAAATAATACAAACTATATGCTTGTAGTGAATGCTTAACAACATACAGTATGGAGTAAAAAGAAAGTTTTATATACTTTATATGAACAGGGAAAATGTTAATATTCTCCAATGATTCTACCTACTTTCTTAGAGAGAAATGAATTTAACCAATAAATACGTATCCCACGCGCTTCAAAAATGGAAAATAAACAACCTTTAAAGGAAAAATTAATTAAACAGCTAATCTGACAAGTGAAACTGCGGCTTGCTTCTTCGTGTAGTTATGACAAGTTGATCGCGTGATTCTGATAAATCGACTTTCATATTCTTCGCAAGTTTCTTTTACACCCTTGCTATCACATGAACCAAATTTAGGCTGGCACACGGTTCGTTTTACGGAGAGGGACAAAGGGTGAGGGGCGAGAGAAATAGCCTGCATAATTTATCAAAAAACGTGAAAGTAAATAATTCCAAAATCATATAAGCGTACATCCGGCACAGCCCACACCAATTATGCAGGTGAAAATGCGAAAAGGGACTATATACGGCTGAATTAAGATTTACATTGTTAGAAAGGATATCCTGTTATATTACCGTTTGTTGTGTGTACGATATAACAGGGATAATATACCAGCTGAGATATCGGTTCATAAACGTTATTATTTTAGAAGAAATGGGAAAATTAATCCATATAAAAAATTTGCTGTTATGCCAGCATGTGTACAGCTAATACAGAATTTCTAGAGTATTACCGATAAATTATTTTAACGGATCGTCAAAAATTTAGGAAATAATTAATAAGGAAATAAATCAGATGAGTTTGCTAATTATTGAGACAATACATTTAATATTCTTTCAGAGTAAAAATGTTTTTTAAAAGAAATTTATTCTCCGGGGTCATTCACAAGTCGTAGCATAAATGGTATTGAAGCTGAAAGAAAGATACAGAACTGAAAGAAGCGACCGTCAGGTAGCGATACCAACTAGATCGATGACTCGCCGGTCCCCAGTGTAGATGGAATGGCTTCTGCCCAGTAATCTATCGAGCGGCATGTTTCGCCCAGAAAACAAGAACGCGAGGAAAATGTTTTATGATTATTGGTACTACAGCTCAGATGGGGAAATGACATAGCCGGCGAATGCCCACATCACTACAATGATAAATTTGTATCGACAGATAGTTCTTGTTGAGGAAAAAAAAAGGTAGAATACTATGTTATGATATATCTTTACACTATGTTACAGTTCATACGGATATACCTTGAAGAGTTACAACTCTCTTTATCTTCATCGCTATCAAAAATGAAAATAACATTTACGAGAACAAATCATGTATTTTTTTCAAATGACAAAAGACACTTCCATTTCAACAAAGAAAGGGGGAAATCTTAAATTTAAAGGAAAGCTTATTTTTATCAGTTAGTGCTACATTATTTTTCCAGCAAATATCAATTTCCTAAAAACTCAAATATTCGATATTTTTCCGAAATGGAATGTTATTACAAAATGCTTTAAATAGAAATAAACGATGCACCATCATATTTTAAGAATTATTCAAATCATATTTTAAGAATTAAGTAGAATAATATTGCTTTTCAAATTTAATAAAAAAACAGAAAAAATACTAATAAGAGGAAATATTAAATTGAGAGTGAAATAAAATAAGAAAAAAAAATTGTTACAGATACCTACTAAACAAGGAATGGAATTACTTAAAACGAATTAATTAAAAATACATTGTTTTTATAATAACAGGAACCATAAATTAAATAATTATAATGCTTAAAATTTACAAATGAATATAATCAATAAAACTTTTAAAAGTTTGTGAATTTCCCCGCTAGCAACTAACATTTTCTAAAAACAACGAGTAAGAGGAAAAAAAACTCATTACGAAATGCCCTTCTACCGTTTTCCTAGAATTTACTGTTATTTAACTCTAAGAGAAGACATACTATCACGCCCTAATTTCCAACAGTTAAATCAATAATTCACGCGAAGTCCTTTGTGTTACCCACAGTTTCTCTCTCCCAAATCAATATTCATATAAAGTTACAATTCCGCGAGTAACACGCTAAGGTATAAAACTACGCGGGTATACGTGTGAGTATAGATATGTGAGCACTGACTGAAAATAATTATAGTGATAATAATTGTAAGTACATAAGGAGCTGCGTATGAAACTTAAGAGAGTGCAGATTTACAAGTTTCAAGGGGTGAGCTTTGTCACGTTTATAGTTTATTTCTTAAGAACATTACTGGAGATTGATTTAGTCTCTTTCAGTACCATGGAATCCCGGTAAAATTTCGTCTAATCTAGGCCAGGCCAGGTATGTACAAGTGTAGATATAGATGTTAATCAACTAATTGTTTGTCTGCTATTTATTTCAGCTTGCGATAAATTGTCAGAGATTGTTGCTTTGTTAGGCTACATTATTTTTTACAAATATCAATTTTAAAAACTAAATATTCGATAATTTGAAATGAAAATACAAAATTTTAAATATAAATAAACGATGCACCATCATATTTTTAAGAATTATTCAAATCATATTTAAGAATTAATTAAATATATTGCTTTTCAAATTTAATAAAAAAACAGTACTGAGAAATATAATTGAGATAAATAAAATGAAAACAATTGTTACAGATACCTATAAACAAGGAATATTTTAAAACGAATTAATTAAAAATACATTGTTTTTTAATAATAACAAACCATATAAATAATTATAATGCTTAAAATTACAAATGAATATAATCAATAGAAATTTTAAAATGTGAATTTGAGACTAACATTTTCTAAAAACAACGATAAGAAAAAAAATTCATAGAAATATTGTTTTCCTAGAAATTTACTGTTTATTTAACTCTACATAAGACATACTACAATTTCCAACACTTAAATCAATAATTCACGCAATTCCTTTTTTCATTTTAATTTAAATAGAATGTCGGAATAAATAAAAGGCCGGGAAATGAAAAACACTCGAGTTCCTAGTCGATAATAAAAAATAAAGTAAAATGGTTGGTTTATATTATACATATACTTTCATTTACGATTGTTCACAGCGTGGATACAGTTTCATAAACAATAAAACAATAGAAAAAGTATGCTAAATAATAGCTTAACTGTAGACTTTTCGATGAGTATAGAAATACTGTGAAGGCACCCATCGCGCCAAATGTGGCATCAAATTACAAACTGTTTGAAGCCAAGATAAACGCAGACTGTCTCTCCCAGCTGCATTCCAGCGGCATATGGTAAAAACAGCATATCTCTTGTACGAAACAGGAGAGCACTAGGTCGAAGGCGGGATTTTATTGCATATCTTGAACAGCCCACACGCTGATCATAGGAAGTTTAACCACACACATGGATTGAACTGGTTTAATTATGCAGGGAGTAAGTGTATCACAGATGTTTCATCTCAAAACATCTTGGGATTTTTTTTCTTTTACTCCACTATTTCAAATCTAAGAACTATCAGTAAATGATTGATTTTGCTCACGTGATTCTTTTCAAGCTGCTCTTGATATGCACCTCAACCTTCCTTAAAAAAATTTTTTTTTATCCTTGTACAAACAGTTTTTTACCACTTGTGCCGAGGACTAAGATTATAAAAAATGATTTATAGTGGAGTAACTTTTTTAATATTCCACTCAATCATAACCTCCATGTACTGACATTTTACAACGTAATGCTACAGAAGCACAACAGATATTCAAACATATTACATGATAGCCATTATTAATCTTACCAGGACAGCTACTGCAAAAATGATTAAATTTACTAGTATATATTTATTCTCCCATAGCCAGGTCATGAGAGTGGATTAGAAGTAATAAATTACAATGCCATGATACAGTTATAAAGTTCTTATACACTACATTGTGAAAGTATTTTATATGATAATCTTACTACTTATCCCTGAAACATTTAAATTGTGATCTACTAAAATTTTTAATATTTAAAAATGTTCTTTAAAAAATGGATATATTTATAACCTGAAAATTGGCTCACGTATTTCTCAGGCACAAATATATGAATGATTATATTCAAATAAATGACGACGTAAATTCCTCTCCCCCATTTTTTATTAAAAAAAGGTCAAAGGACAGATATTTGTTAAATAGAAAAGTTTCCTAGTGGCTGTGACATGGTTCATCATTTTTGTTTAGACGATTAAGAGAATAGTTAGACCATTACCTTTTCGGTAAATTATTGAAATCCATTTTGCTAGCGTTATGGGAAACTCTGTCTCAAAGTGCTACATTATCTGTTAAGGGTTATATAACTTATAGGGGTTACACCTCTACAGTATGCTTGTGTAAAACATAACCCTTTTTTAAAAATAAATGACGATTTGAAATTCTATTCCGATATACTTGAAGCAGTAATGAACTCTACGTAATTAAATTGATATGAACTCGGATTTCTTTGAAAATAACTGTAGAATGAAAAATGTATCTTAGAAATACTGACACGTATTTTTTAATATAATATATTAAAAAGCTTAAAGAATAAAAACATTATAGTTTAAGATGTGTTTTTAAATGCAATTAAAAAAACTTTACCAAACGAGGCTCGATATCAAAGCCTCATAATTTAAAAAAGCGATAGTTCGATATTCTGCTTTATTAAGTAGAATTTCATATTATCCCAATCACCAAAACGGCGTATTATACAAACATGCAGCAGATAAACATACTTTTATTTTATAATGAAAATCTAAGAATTTTTTTTTTATTCATTATTTATACATTATTATTCATACATTTTAGTCTCTCACTTCGCCTGCAATTCAGTCGTTTATCATCTTTGCTATATCAGTTCAAATGAAAATCCCCCACTTTTAAACAGAAAAAACTTATGATACAGACAAACAGCAAATAACCAATGTAAGCATTTCTAGGAAATCGCATGAAGACCAAATTTCTGGATTTAAAGAGAAAAAAAAAGCCGAAACCTTTGGTATAACTATAACTACAGCTAGTGCTCTGGGAAAGGCATTTTGTGTAGAATCGCATGTGAAAAACGCGCCACAAAACTTCCTGGTAGAGGTAGTAGCGTTCGACCGGAAAGAATTACAAGCCTCTCTTCAGTAGAACCCGGTGTCTCTATTCTAGAGATGGGGAAGGGGGGAAAGAGGAGGTTTACAGAGAAAGGATAGGCCAAAGCCCATTCTTTGAGTCACAATCGATTTGACGAATTTGTGAGCCTAGTGTAAATAATTGCTCAAATATGTGGCAATTTAGAGAGCACGTGCAAGTGATTTTAAACGCATTTTTAATTTTATATGTACATCAATTTAGATTTAAACAGGTAAAAGAAAAAAATCATATTCCCAGAATAATCTGCCTCATTAAAACAAATTCACACTAGACTGTTCGATTTGTTTTCATAGACCGAATCACTGAAAATTAGTTTTTGAACAGCAGATAGTGGCAGTATGTGGTGCAATCGAAAGAAATAATGTTTTGTAATTTTCAATGTTTATTTATTCAAACGTTAAAAATAATTGCGTCATTCTTTTGTTGTGAGATAGATATTACTGAAAATATTGTTAATATATTTTTTAAGAGGACTATTCACTTTGAAATCTCTCTATTAAGAACCCTATTAAATATAGAAACAGTTCCTTCTCTTTCTTCAGAATAGAAAAATAATTAAAATGGTATCCAGAAAAGGGATATATTTCTTTATATACAGAACAAAACATGTAGTTTATAACAAAACTGAAAAGATATCTAAACGTTTAGTGCATATTTATGAAAAACTAAAATTCTTAAAAAATAGAGAAAGGGGATAGGAACGAAACTATATTCTTTTATATCTTCCGACCCAATATTTTTAGTGCAATAAAAAGTCAAAATATAGTCAATGAAGGTAGATAACATCGGAAGGATATTTTTTACCGATTCTTTAAATTTAAAATGAAATTTAATTCAAACCTTAAATTTAAGTTTGATTTAGAAGATATCGGAGATTACAAAAATTTAAATGAAATATACAGTGCTACGCAATTAACTCCAGTATAATGTGATACGGCAGTCTACAACAATAAGGGAAGTTTGCGACACATTAAATGGACAGAAGATATTTAAAGCTAGGGAAATTGTATCAAGAATTAACAGAAATTAGGTTGAAACTTTCGTAAAATCGAGATTTTCTTCAATGTTGAAATCTATCTTGAAATTTATATTTCTATCGATTAAGAATGAAAATTTACAAAAGTTTTTGAACAAAATGCTGTTCCTGCAACAACAGGAAACTTCCAGAAAACAGATGTTTCTTTTATTCAGTTCCTTTTGACCACAAGAAAGGAAAATAGCAAATCGTTCGAAAGTGGTTCAATTCGTAGGGGAGAGAAAATAAAGTATATTCCTTTTCATAGGAGCAAAAATTTATATTCTTAAATATAGAATGGAAAAATCAGATTTATGAAGAAAAACTTCCACATAAAGACTTTGGAGAATTTTATTGATAAAAGTACGGTGTAGCTTCTTAAATATATTTTTAAAAAGTTATAAGCAGTATTAGAAACCGATATATCAAAAAAATATTTATTTTGCAAACATTGATAGTCAAAGGTGAATAGAATACTTGGTTCAAAAGATACATTCCGAAAATTCTTAAAAGAGTTTAACACACTAATTGTTTACACAAAGAATAACAATTTTCAAATAATTATTTTTGTTCCACATTTGTAAAACACATTAAAAAAATGCTTTATAACAGTTATCTTTTCTTGACTTCTCATAAATGTAAATTATTAAGCTTTAAATTTTACTTTAATATCCAATTTGAAAATTCTTTAAAATTATTAAAGTAATTTGTCCCTTATTAAATTTTAACCCATACTCTGAGGGCCCTATTATAGCATATACAAATGCGACATTTATTTGGTACCCGGTTCAGCTGCTATTTTGAAAAGATTTCCAAATTGTTAATTTTGTTGAAAGTCTATAAAACAGAAATTTTAAATAAAGTTTATTCATATTTTTATATTTACTTTAGTTAAGCAATTAATAAAATATTTTTTAAATTTTTAAACAAACTTCAAATTTTTCTAGAAAAAAAAATAAAATTTATTGTATATTAAATATTTTATTAACAAAAATTTAATATTTATTTCTATTTTTCACATATATTGTCTTATTTATTATTTTGGTTTCTTTTCTCTATTTCTTACGAGAGAGGAGGAGGACATAGTAAGGAGAAAATGTCCTCCACTATGCCATCATTACTTGCGCAAAATTACTTAGTTAAAATACGACCGTAATTTAAAAGGCTTTAGATTTGAATGACTTAACAATTCACTTTAAAATACATTTACATACACATAACAGGGCATTAATCAGAGGTTCCAAACTTTTTCTACGCCACCGCACTCTTTACAAGGAAAAACATTCTAACGCCTCCGCTTCCATTATAGTTATTTATACCAAAAATTAAACTACTGCTGCATTTCTTGTACAACTATTTGTCTGTTTAGAATCACACAGCAGATATAAATTAAAACGACTGTCAAATGTAGCATAAAAATTGTTTATTAAAAATTTAAAAGTAGGCACAAAATCAAGTACGAAAAAATATTAATCAAGTGGTAGAGGTTTGTAGATTTTTACCAATTTTTAAAGTGGGGTTCTAATTAAGTAAACAACATAAAAATTTTAGCTAGCTTGATAAAATGATTATTTATGAGACAGAAGGTATTTTGAAAGTATTTTATAAATTCTTAAATAGGTAAATATGGCACGGTCACCCCCCCCTTCCCATCAAGACTGCCTTAACACCGGCTCCCTGAAAGACTCCAGTGCCCTGTGAAGGGGGCCGTACCGCCCTTGTTGGGAACCTGTGCCATAGATGGTGTAACTTTCATTTCACAACATAGAAGTGTACACAAAATGCGCCTACTGGCATCGACATAAATTTATGAATTCATTATTGTAAAGTGGGTGAACCAAGTTCATACAGAACTTCTTCCTACGGAAATTTAAACAAAGGATTAGATTCTGATATTTTATTTTACTTTTAAGAGCAACGCTTCGAAGCATAACAGAATCTACACTCATGCACAGTTATTAATCACTTTTGTAAAAAGGAACCTGGCGCACCTATCAAATAAATATAATCACTTGCCAGATTTATCTGCCCGCATCTTCCAACTTTGTAAAGTCTCTTCCCCTTGAGAAAATGAAAGCAGCTCTGGGTAAACATGGTTCGGCGGGAAAATTAGCTTATAAAAACATCTCTAGAGAAGAAAATTTAGTTTGATGATAGCACTGACAGGGAGAAGGATATTTGGAGTTCTTTTTTGGACGAGGCAAGAGTGAGACGAGGAAGAAAGGAGCTGCGCACATCATGAACTTGAATAAAGAGCATTTTTAGTGAGAGGAGATGAAGAAAGTGAGGATAGTTTACGAAAGGTGAAAAAAGAGTTACAGAATGATACTTGTCGAGAAATGACGTGCGAAACATTTTCGAGCAGAGCAACAGTAACAAAAATATGCACTTTTCTTTTAAGTGCCAAGTTTACTGCGAAGATTCCACACTTTCTGAACATTACAGAGTTCAAAAACTAAAATGAGGTAAGCGGTGTACAAATATTTTAAATTCCACACATGAGGAAGTCGAAAGAATTCTCTCCAGAAAAATTAATTTCGGCACAGATTTTATGCAGACATAGGTTTTTGTGTTACTGCAAACCTTATGGTTACGTTTTAATTTTTTTTTTCTTTGCGTGTAAATATTGGTAAAATTATGCTAACAAGACAATCTATTAATAGAAAGATATCTAGTAGCTGAGTCCTGCCCAACCCAAAAAACTTTGAAGGTTGCATTAGAAATATATGTGCTTTGCAAGTGAAAATTTGAAACAATACATTGTTAATATATTTATTATTCACAAATTAACAAAATAAGTTTTTATATATATTTATATATAATTATACAAAAAAAAACTTGGTTTGAAAATTTGGTAAGTAATCTTTTCAAAACAGTATTTAATGCATCCATTTGATTAGTAGAAAACATCAATTGCATTAATAGATTAAAGCTGACCACGCTAAATCTTATCTTGCCGGTACCTTTAAACGTCGAATAGGCAAAGTAATTTACGCACACTCAAATAAAATTTATCAGTTTAAAAGATACTGGAGTTTAGTGTAATTTGTACGTGAATTTACAAGAACATTAAGATAAATCATACTCCAGTAGCTTTGAACACTTTAATTTTTGGTAATTCTGTAATTTGGATTACAAAGAAAAAAAATAAGGATATTAACATTGTATTAAACAATAGGATTTCCACATCTAAACAGAACTGATAAATTGCATTAGTACAAACAAAAAACAAGTTTTCTTACCAACACTGAGGAAAAAAATTGTAAGAGACTTTGAAAACGATGCAAAAGTGTTTTTTAGAAATCGTTTAGCAGTTTTGTGTAGAATGGAAAAAACGAAAATAAATTGGTTGATAAAACTTATATAAGGCTAGACAGTGCTAGTTTCCAACAGCTAACTCTCTACACTTTTATAAAAACACTTGTGTGATTCGATTGGGAAAAGAAAGTAATAAAAAAAATTTAGACAAAATAAGTAACTAGTAGAGACCTCATTTGATGACATATCATGGTTCTATCATTCATAATGAGACGGGAATTCGAAATGAGATTTTAATATCTTTAAAGACTGGGAGTATCTATAAAAATAAAATGCCAAGGTTGCACATATTAAAATATATTAACAAACAAGATTAAAGGACGTATGACGAAGCAAATGCTGTAGATGTCGGAAGTTCCCCCAAAGTAAAACTGGTATTCACAGCTAGAAGCTATCTTAGAAAGTTCATTACAGCATACAACGGTATATTAAAAGATCCATTTCACAGTTTTACATATTATTTCATAATATCATGTAGGATTGTAATATTCCACGAGCATAAACATCAGCTATCAGAAACCTAAATATTTAAATCCATAGTCGTTATCTATTGTTTATACACGATACGCTCACTTATATTTCAAGAAATTTATATAGAAAAATCTACCTCGGACATTTATGATGCAGAAAACGGAGCTTAAAAGAGACAAGGTTACAAATAAATCATTGAATCTAAAAGAATCAATGAAGATCAGGTTCCAATAAAATAATATTTTAATTTAAATTAATATTTAATACTCATTTGAACACAATCATTTTAAGCATAGGCTCAAACATAAAATATTTAGAATTTTCTAAACACAGAATTGTAATCTCTATTACACATTAACTATAAAAAATGTTAAATTATTATAACTATAAAGAATTCACTAGAAAAATCGAAAACAGTTTGAAGTATGTAATCATGAGACAAATATTTTTTCTTTTAAAAAGCATAGCAAATTCACTTTTTATAT
The DNA here is from genome assembly GCA_032207245.1 of Pardosa pseudoannulata. Lineage (NCBI taxonomy): Eukaryota > Metazoa > Arthropoda > Arachnida > Araneae > Lycosidae > Pardosa > Pardosa pseudoannulata. The sequence continues at coordinate 78,980,050 of CM063502.1, read as the reverse complement.
TTGGGACTATTCATTACTGGTCACTTCAAGAAAGATTCATTTCAAATATATCCATTAAAAGATTTTTAAAAATCTGAAAAAGTAACATATACGTGGGAACAAAATTCCAATAGAAACCTATTTTAAAGATTGAAATTCCAACACACATCGGGGTCATAATTACGCAAAACAACAATTTCCATATGAAATTAGTAGCATAACTGTAACTCAAACTCATAACTCAAAATGCAAACATGTTTCGAACAATGTATTTAACACTAACTCAAATATCTAGAATTACAACTAGTAACAAAAGCAGTTAAAGAATTACAATTCACCTCACTTTCTTTTAACAAAAATTATTCTCGAAAAGTATGCATGTTCAATTCCTTTAAAAGGAGATACGAAGGCCGCCAAAACATGCACCTGTTTCCATTTTGCTTTTTTATGCAACAGGAAGAGAATAGGGCTACAGACTTGCATACCTCTTGCGCAATATGGAGATAAATTAATAATTCAAGTTATTAACGTCTGCGAGTAACTAATTATTAGCGTGATCTTTTAGGCAGAAAACGAGAGTGTTCTTAGCGTACAATACGGTCGATAGGGATTCCCCAGTTTCGATGGCACACAAGGTCAAGGTTACTCGAAGCTTTCTGACAACACATCAGCATTGTGTCTAGATAGTCAAAGTAAAAACTCTGACTCACAGCTTTTCCTGTTATGTTTGTTATTTTAAAAGTGAAAATTTTAACACATTTTTATTTAAATGTCAAATAAAACTATTAAGAAATATTCAGTTTTACATAATGTTTAAACAATGTAGCCTTTACTTATATAGATAGGTGAAAAACATTGTCAAAGTAAAATTCGTACACAATACAAAATTCTCACTTTTAGAGAACAAACTTTGATATTTTCAGTTTAGCACATTACTGGATATTATTAATCTCACCCAAACGCGGTGTTTTTTTTTCTTGTGTGTGAGTGTTTGTTTTAAAATCTCAACTTGAACAGAAAAAGCAGAATGTACAAGTTGTTTTACTTTGACTTACTGTAGATCATTTTACAAGATTTGTTATTAAACAAGTGAAGTGGTACTTTCGGAATATATCGCCAGATGGAAAACTTTCCAAGGATCGCGTATAATAAATGGGTACTTAACAAATTAAATACTAAATGTAAGATCACAAATATATTGTAAACGCGAAAAAAAAACGAGGCTATGAGAGTGACCACTTAAACGATTCATTAATTATAAATAATTCACTTTTGAAGTGGCCACTTGAAACCATAGCGTACGTAACACGCTCACAGGGATTCCCCAAGTTTCGATATCATAAAAGGTCAAGGTGGGTCAATCGAGGCTTTCAGACACCACTTTGACCTAGTTTTTTAAACACCTTCATTTTGAAGATCTGTTGGTAAACATGTAAAAGGTTAATTGCTTATTTCGAAATGTTAAAAGGTGTAAAAATTGTCAAGGATTACGCATAAGATACAGGTATTAAACAGATGAAATCCCTTTATCTCCTAATAATTACTATAATTTAAAAGCACATTATATAAATCCATTACAATTTTTATTTTAAAAAAAATGGTCACATTATTATACCGCAAATTGGTTAGAGTAATCACGTCTTAAAATTATCATTACAGTGATAATTAGAAAATTACATTACTTATTACAATCATAATTAAAAAATAGTTTTAACTGAGATATGAAGCGTTTCACAACTAGAGTGAACCAAGTCCCTTTGGAATAACATGAGTTTTACATGTAAAATAACATATCTTAGATGTAAAATGTCTGGATCATAATTAATTCATGGAAATTCAAATTAATTTTAGAAACCGGGATGTATTATAACAAATGCATACACATAAAATAACGCATTGTTAAGCTGGGCAAAAATTTTATTTTGCAAAAGAAGAAATGGACTTGACTCACTCCGGTTGTGAAGCAACCCCTCATATATCACCCTATGCGAAATTCTATATTTTTAAGAGATATTCTGAATTATATTGAAATTAATTTTGATCTATTACTTCCCACGTTTGATAGAACTGTTAAGGTCTTATCACACGATAATCTGTACACATTGATAAAGCAACGGATTCAGTTTACGATTCTTCATCCCGATGAAGAATATGCGAATTTTCTGCGTGATAGCGAAAAAATTTTAACAGATTAATTAATGTTCAGATTGACGAGTAATAAGGACACAAGAAATCATCGCAAACTTCACCAGAAAAAGGAATCGTAAACTGCACCTGCTGCTTTTTCAACATGTACAGGTTGACGTATGGTAAGGCCTTTATTAATTTATAATATACAGTTTATGACCTCATTTATTCTAAGTATATCACATTAACAAACTATTTTTAGCACCTACTGTACCGATTATCTTGAATACTAATACTTTTTAGAACATTTTTAACTGCAGAAAATCTAGGATAATAGATAAAGATAAAAGAAGCGTCATTTTTAACAGCAAAATTTTTTCATAAAAGTTTGATTTATGCTCTTTCCAAGACTTAAAAAAATGAATGAATGAATGACTACAGCTTTCCGCAATCTCACTTAACAAAATATGATCTAATAAGTCAGGCCAGGGAGGAGGAAGAAATCTCTGCGGAAATCTTACATGCGCGCGATACACAAAGAGCACTTTGTAGTGTTTACTACTTTTATTCTTTGAAGGCGGTGACTTTTCCAAGAAATGGGCGATCTCCGCAACTTTGTAAAGTTAAAGAGAGAGAGGGAAAGAGAAGGAAGGAGGTGAGGTAGTATTAACTTAAAAGTATATTCTACATCAGAGATGGCGTATCGGATTTTATTAAAAAGTTAATTAAACCAGTTTTGAATACCAGTACCGTAAGTTTGTTTACGTACTATATGTATAATTTTTATTTGTAATTAATAAGATATTAATAATAAAAAGAATAATAATATATATAATATAATAATAATATAATATAATATATATAATATAATAATAATATAATATAATATATATAATATAATATATAATAATAATAATATACAATAATATTAATAAAAAACCAGTTTTTGAATACCAGTACCGTAAGTTTGTTTACGTACTATATGTATAGTTTTTATTTGTAATTAATAAAATATATTTTATAAATAAAAGTTTATTAAATATTAATTATAATGGGCGGATCTGCAATGCAATACCAATTTTATAAAGGATTTTACAGTTTATTATTATTATTATTTTTAACAATCTTTCGAGTTATGCAATTTTTTACACTATTTCACCTTTGACTTTAATATTATGAATATTAAATACCAGTACCGTAAGTTTGTTTAAGTACTATATGTAAAATTTTTATTTGTAATTAATAAAATATATTTTATAAATAAAAGCATTAAATTTTAATAATTATAAAGGTCGGATTTGCAATGCAATACCAATTTCATAAATGATTTTACAGTTTATTATTATTATTATTATTATTATTATTATTATTATTATTATTATTAACATTCTTTCGAGTTATGCAATTATTTACACTGTTTCACCTTTGACTTTAATATTATGAAAATTAAAAATTTTAAATCTTAATCACGCAATCCCTTTAATATTAACATTTAAATTTGAAAGCATAAGAGTTTCTAAGTCAAATATTTTAATAAATGTATTTTTCTAACTTCTCCATTTAATGATTTTTATCAATCATAACAAAACTTACTGGTACAAACCGAACTATATAAAATCTAAACTGCGGGATAATCATATATATATATTCACATCATTTTGACTGTTTTATTTCCAGAGAAAAATGCGCAAGAAATATATTAATTATGCTAATTACGCCCTACACAGCTGCAAACCGAACATATGTTTAATAAATTTGAAAATTTGTATGTAAGAAGGTTATATTAAGTCTATATAAATACACATGTCTTAATGTTATGTATATGTATAAATAATATATATACGTTCAGACAAAATAGAGAAAGAACATGAGATGAATAAAGAATGAAGTGCAAATTTAAATACATTTATGACTTTTTTTTTTCCCCAATCATATAATTTTCGAATCTTATTTTTGAAGCCAGCTCGCTCTTTTCCTTACAGTTCTTTTATGAAGTTTTTAAACTAGCAAATCTACTGTTTCATCGCAAACTCTAGAAAACCTGGCTGTGTCTACGTGTGTGAGTGTGTATGCGTGTGAGTGTAAATACACATACACATTACATACGGATGTGTAAATACAATATATAAAAGATTGTATCAACGCATGCATTATAAAAATAGCCTTTGTAACTGTCAAGAGCGCTTCCGGATGGTACCACCTGCTAAATGTTATTTTATGAATTATATTAGTTACTACAACCCGAATGAAAATATGTATTAAGAATTATAAATACTGAAAATATAATACCACGAATAAAATCCCGGTTGTTCTTTGCGAAAATAATATAAATAGCTCATTCTTGGATTGTTAGCTTAAAAAACGATCCGTTTCTGCGATGCATATTATATGTCATTGCTGTGAAAAAAAAAATTTATTTCAGTTAAAATCTCGTCAATAATTTTAGGTATAATCTGCTATATGTTATTTTATGAATTATATTAGTTACTACAACCCGAATGAAAATATGTATTAAGAATTATAAATACTGAAAATATAATACCACGAATAAAATCCCGGTTGTTCTTTGCGAAAATAATATAAATAGCTCATTCTTGGATTGTTAGCTTAAAAACGATCCGTTTCTGCGATGCATATTATATGTCATTGCTGTGAAAAAAAAATTTATTTCAGTTAAAATCTCGTCAATAATTTTAGGTATAATCTGCTATATGTTATTTTATGAATTATATTAGTTACTACAACCTGAATGAAAATATGTATTAAGAATTATAAATACTGAAAATATAATACCACGAATAAAATCCCGTCAATAATTTTAGGTATAATCTGCTAAACGTTATTTTATGAATTATATTAGTTACTACAACCCGAATGAAAATATGTATTAAGAATTATAAATACTGAAAATATAATACCACGAATAAAATCCCGGTTGTTCTTTGCGAAAATAATATAAATAGCTCATTCTTGGATTGTTAGCTTAAAAACGATACGTTTCTGCGATGCATATTATATGTCATTGCTGTGAAAAAAAATTTTATTTCAGTTAAAATCTCGTCAATAATTTTAGGTATAATCTGCTATATGTTATTTTATGAATTATATTAGTTACTACAACCTGAATGAAAATATGTATTAAGAATTATAAATACTGAAAATATAATACCACGAATAAAATCCCGTCAATAATTTTAGGTATAATCTGCTAAACGTTATTTTATGAATTATATTAGTTACTACAACCCGAATGAAAATATGTATTAAGAATTATAAATACTGAAAATATAATACCACGAATAAAATCCCGGTTGTTCTTTGCGAAAATAATATAAATAGCTCATTCTTGGATTGTTAGCTTAAAAACGATACGTTTCTGCGATGCATATTATATGTCATTGCTGTGAAAAAAAATTTTATTTCAGTTAAAATCTCGTCAATAATTTTAGGTATAATCTGCTATATACATAATGTTAATTTAAATGTGAAATATGTTTTTTTTTCTATCCTTTTCACTAGTTATCTTCCAAGTTTTCATTCTTGTCACTTATACCCAATTGCTTTTTGGTGCCTTAATATCTCAATGACATTTTACGTCATTAATAGACAGGAAAACAGCTAAATTTTAGGTGCAGCACTTAATCAACGAAAATAAATTTTTGAACAGTTTTTACCCTGCAATCTTTTTCGCAACTTTTATAACAAGCTGGTCTATTGTTTCACCGCACACTCCAGAAAACCTGGCAGAGGAGGCTCGCATGGTCTTGATTCTGGCTCTTACCAGAGATCCGAAGAAAATAATGATAAAAATCCTTTCGTCGTACGTGACGTCGAACGGAAGTAGTAGAGCAAGAGATAGGAGTTAAAAAAAGAACGATAAAAGGGGGGAATCAGGGAATCGAAGGGGGGAAAAGAGAGAAGAAGACAGGCCGACCAATAGAGCAAGAGTATTATTAGCTAGCTCGATTCTGGCGAAAGCGCAGGTTGGAAGGCCAAGGTGTGCATACACACACACCGTCCGCAAAAAGGGCGGAAGATTAAAGAGTAAATAAAAAGAAAAGGATGTGGGAGCTAAGATGACAAGGGATGCGAAAACTACAGAAACGAGAAGTAATTTAGGAAACTTTTCTTTGGCGTGGATGAAAAATATACATAATGATTTGTTTGTCTTTTTATTCGGTGTATTAACATCGCACTGGAGCTCTCGGGTCTGACTTTCCTGGGCCAAGCCCTCTAAGTCAGATTACTGTATATGCATGGTAAGAGACATATGATAAATTGCAACGATATTGAGGCTTAAAAAAGTCGAAGATAATTAAAAATAAGAGAAAAATAAATTAAGATAAACTAAGGTTCACGAGTTCGGTGAGGGCAAGAAAAAACATAAGTTAGGTTGACAAAAAGTACACATTAGGTTGAGCAAAAATACACATTTAGGTAAACAAAAAATTTTTAAGTAACTAATTTTATCTGACAATTCTGTGTAAAAACAGAATAACAGTAGAAAGTCCATTTTATTTATTTATTTATTTATTTTTTTTAACACGGAAAAGTACAAGTGGAATGGAGGAGCAAGAAGCAAAGTAGATTAAGTCTATGAAACACGAGGATCCAGCTGAGTGCTGTGTATTAACAGATTTCGCTATTAAATATTAAATAAGCAAAACCAATAAAAATACTGCTTGACAAATCTGGAACACTCAATTTAAAATACGGTATAATAATGACGTTATCGATTAATACTCTTACATAATTATAGCAATGATTATCATTCGCTGTAACTTTTCAAAACTGTAAACGTACGAATGAGCATCTCAAGAGATACATCAGAAAAAAATATTAATATGGGACATAAAACAAAAATCATTAAGTAAACGTTATAGAAAAACTCGGTTGTTAATATAAACAAAAGTAAAAATGAGAAATTAACATACGGGAAAAGCAAATTTCGAAATTCGTAACCTATATTTTTTTCCAGACATTCACAACTTATTTTAATTCTAATAAAAAAAATTTAAAAAAAAATATTAAACAACTTGGATTGAATGCGCAGTTATTTTATTCTTTTACCCTCACATATTCCAAATTTAAACACAAATAGCTCACAATCGACGTTTATGAAACTAAAGAGTGCATTTATCTAGTAAAAAATTATATGATCGAAACATAGATTTACAGCTCCTTACTTATGGGGAAACATTTTTTTTCTTTCTTTACTAACGTATACATTTGAATTCAGACCTTGAAAGTCACCAAATCAACATATGCTGCGATAATTTGGAATAAATATAACAGCTATTCCATAATAAGGCCTTAGATTATGTGACCAGCTATTTCATAACACTTGTGGTTCACTACACAACGATGCTTTGTCGAGCAATCAATACTTAGTTCAAAAATCTTCAATTGAATGGATTAATCTAAAGGGTAAGAATTTGAACAAAAAACCCACTTTCGATCGTCTTACAGAAGAAAAAAATACAAATAAAGGAACAAATATTTGAACCATTGTTAAACTACATAAAAGAAAAAACAGACAATAAATCAAACCTTTAAATGAGATACAAACAAACAGAAAATAAACTGGCATAGAGGAAACCTTTACATGTAGACGTTATTAAACGAAACAATAGAACCAGAACTTGACAGAACATTATAAAAAAGAAGTGGATGCAAGGGGGGAAGAGAACATGTCAACTTTTCAGTGTTCTTCGCAGTAAAATTTCAGCAAAATACAACAGTCAAGACCTTAATTGCACCCAAAATGCTTTAGCATACAAAAGTATGCTAAAGCATTTTTGGTCATGTCTTAAAACAGTTAAAATAAATTAGAGAAGGAAGTATTCTCCACCAGCAAGACTGAACAAACATTTTCTACACACTTTTCAAACGTCAGATGAAGAGTAGTTCTACCACACACATTGCGAGATTCCGAAGATAAAAAGGTTTTAGCAACGATGACTGCTTCAGAACTGCCAGAAACGGAATGAAGGTTTAACGAAAAAAAAAATAATAATTAAAAGTGCAGGTCTGCAGCAACGGGACAGGGTAAAATAAAATATAAAAAGTAAACTAAATATCTAAATGTTAATGGAAATGCAAGTTATTAAAAAAAAATTGGGGGGGGGGGGAATCATCGCATTTGCGGAACAGTAGATGTTACTCAAAATATGTTTCACCTGCGCAACGGTAAATTTCACCCCAAAATGGTTACTTTCAGTTTACTGAAAATTCAAATTTTATATATCCAATTGAATTGTAATATCCATTAAGAATGAGAATCAAAAGGAGGTTCTTTTTTCAGTATCCCCTAATGTATATATTTATTTAGTGCACGCAAGACAATTATGTATTTAAAAATTTCAAGTATTTCGTCAAAACAAAAACGCTTCTATTTTTTGAAATTTAGACATTCTAGATGCATTTTTAATGGTCATATATTTTTTTTATTTACCTTACAGCTTATAAAATAAAAGGTAGTTAAAATGAATATTTTGCCACCATAAAGATATTATTACAGGCATTATGTACCTGAAAAATGAATATTTTGAATTGTTTTCTCTTAATGTTTTCTATGAATGCCTGCCATTTTAAGTTTTCTTTTAAGGTCTAAAAAGTACCTTATAAATAAAAATGACCTATTATGCATAAACAAGATGCTTATGAGGCATTTTTAATAAATTATATTTTTTACAACTAATAATTATTACTTTTTAAAAATATTTTAAATTTATATTACAATTAGACAAACAAGTATTACTATCAGCCAGTTTGGTCAAACCACTACGGTGGCTTGCAGATAGTGTCAATTGCACATATCTTGTATTTATTTGTAAGATGCAAGAAAAATTACAGGAAATTAAGTTCTGTCGTAAACTTGGGCTTAGTTCTTTATAAGGAATTTTTTTACTTTAGCTTCGAATTTCGACAAGAATCATAGCATATAAATTAAATACCATGTGTAAAACAGCTAGGAGCATCTTAAACGGTACTCAATACAGAATATTTTAAAAGAGGAACGAAGAAAAATACAGGTCATTTCAATTCTTATTGTTTTGTGAAAAGAGAAAGTTCGAATGGGTGAGCCACTAGTCTAGTAGGTAAACCGCTGGAAGCACTTCTAGGAAGTTCACTGGCAAAGATGCACACACTCCAAGAAGCCACTCTCTAGAGGACACACACAGTGCTCGTTTGGTAAACGAGCGCTGGTCACAAGTGCTGAAGGGGGTTGGGCATAAAACCTGTTTGCTGCCCGAAGAAACGAGGCGGAACTGAGATAATGTGACGGTGAACAGAGGAAGAAATACAGAATGAATAGAAGGAAACTACAACTGCACAGAGAAAAGGCTGAGATCATTCGCTTACAGGGACAGTTCCTAAGTGGCTTAGAGTTTGAATGAACTGGATATGGAATACAAAAGAAAAGGTAACAAATGGTCTTTCTAGAAACAAAGCTATTGATGAGTATTTGGCGACGAAACTTCTGTAGGGTTGCATTAATGTACAGTGAAAATACCGAATACATGTATGAGTGCATGTTTCTAAAAAACTAAACAAATGCTTCGATAATAAATATAGTTCTAAAGCAAAGATTGGGAATTTTTAAACGATAAGTTTAAAGATTCTTCATGAGATGACAATAAGTAAAAAAAAATAGCAAGGAGGTACGGTTAAAACAAAAGTGGAGATGGAAATATTTGTTTTATTCAGAAACAAATCACGATAAATTTAAGGTGTTTTTGTACCTGCCCTATTGGATTCCTCTAGCTCAATGTACACCTATGGAATAAAGAAAATTCTCTCTAACCGTCTAGCATTTAAAGAATTCTTTAAACAAGTTACACCACGTGTTAAAACAATAAATTCTCTAGGATGCTATTTTTCACTTTTAAAAAAATTTGAGAAAAGTATATTTAAGTTATTTGCGAGACATTTTGATATACACTATTTCAAACGCAAATAAGAACATATAACATACGAAATTTCAAAATCCCTTTTCAAAGAATGTGTATACTGGCTTAATTCAATTAAGTTTTGGTATAAATTTACAACTTTTCTAAAAGAATACTTTTTAATTTAATGTAATACCTATTTTTTTAACAACATGTTTTTGCTTTTTAAATTAAAAACTACTAAGGATATTTTTTAAATAACTTCACAGTTACAAAAAAATCAGACAAATTTTAATTAGTGGTATGAAATAATGAAAAAACATTAACAATACTCATTTTTGATTCAATTAGATTTGATGTTAAGTTGACCAAGGCTCATTATTTCAAATTCATTTCATAATATGACTTAAAACAACTCTGTTTAGAACTGATGTTAAAGAGCTCCCCAATCTCATTAAATTAAATTATTTCTGATTTGTCATGCTAAATTAGAGTGTCGATTTTAAAAAATTGCAAACGTTTTAACCTACAATAAAGTCTACCTCAAACATTGAATTACCCTAATCCCTTTAAATTACAGAAATAGGTGAATACAAGTTTTAATTATACAAATAGAGTTAATTTTACAACCATTAGAAATAATTCCTTTATTATAAAAGAATAAAATTCATTGATCACCGAAATATATGAATAACTGACGATATGATAACATGAAATGAGAAATGCTGATAAAAAAGACAAAAAGTTATATTTGTCCAGAAATACACAACTAAAAAGATCATTAACAGGTAATATTTACACAAAAACAACACAAACAGCTGGAACGAAGTAGAATAAACATACTTGCGAAATGATTTTGCTAGCTTGATTTTTATAGAAATTATAGAAAAATGAAGAAAAATATAGATGATTACATTTATGAACACAAACTCGACAGTTACATCTTGAGAAGCGTTCAAATTCGAAAGAAAATAGTGTTCTAAAAAATAGCAGTTAAAAAATACTACTGACATAGCTTTATTTATTTATTTTTTTTTCAAAGAAAAAAAAGCTAGGAATTTTTCATTTTTTTTTTTTAATTATACACTAAAAAGTTACAATGGTTAAAGCACTTAACAGGATATAGCAACTGATTTTAAAATATTGTGAAAATATGTCATAAGAAAATAATTTCAATTAAATTCTGAACACCTTCATCACTTTCTGTTTTGTGAATTTATCTTCCAAATCAGACTATCTGCAGCCATAAATTTTACATTTCAGAATGAAACAGAAATTCATTCTCTACCTTGAAACGGAAACAAATGTTCATATCTAGGGATATACTACGTTTTGCAACACAATAATAATAATAAAGATGCCGAATGAATATACCCCTTAACACACGTCAAGTGTGCAACACACACATACATAATAACCCTTATTTAAGATAGCTATTCCGTTATGAAATACACCTACGGCAACTTCACAAACCAGTTCCTAAACATTTAAACCTCCACAGCCGAAACAGTAAAGCGATACTCAAGCATGTCAATAACCAGGTGCTTACCAAACGCCATTGTTTCCATTTCGACAAGAATGTTTTGAATTAAGACTGCCGTAAGTCCTCTAAGACATTGTTTCGGGTGAGTAGAACTTTATGAAAACAGTGAAGAAAATTTTAAAATCCTCGATGATCTGCTTAAAACTATCTAAATTAGTGTATATATAAACAACTAAATGGTTTAAATAGTATTGTAATACAGGTGAAACTACAGATAAAAATTGCATGCTACCGATTTTTCTTACGATTTAAGAATACATCATATTTTAAACGGAAATGAACAATTCATTTATAAAAGAAATTATAGTATTATGTTTAACAGGATAATACCAATAATTATCTTTTTGTAAAGATTGATCCAACATTTGCCAGAATCAAATTCAACGAGTTTACCTTAATATCCTAAGAACGAATGTAGTCGTTCTTGGCTACAAGCCAAATTTTGCAAGGTTTTCCTTTCAAAAATCTTTAAAACTTGCATATTTTTCGTTCTTGCTTAGAAAAGAATTTAAACATATATATTATATGGCCTCATATGATTCGCACAACAAAATCATCCACATCGCAATCTAAGTCAATTTCTATGAATATATTTTTATTAGAAAGTTAATTTCTCCTGTTCTATGCGTATTTCAATAGATACACAATTATTTTAAATTCAACTTTTCAACATTATGGTGGCACATCTTTCAATTGTAATATTTAGAAAATTTTCCGACAAGCAATTAACATCTACCAGATTTTGCACATCCCTTTTCCTTGTTTTACTACTAGATTAAAAATGACGGGGAGGGGGGGGGGGTGAAACAATGGATAGAACCATATTACATAAAACGAATAAGTCGAAAAAAAAATACTAAAAGTAATTGTCAGAAGGGCGGTTGGTAACATGTGTTTTTGTCATATTTTAGAGCCCAACTTTCTGTTTGTAAAAGAAAAAATAAGTCAAGTTCAGGAATCAAAGATTATTAAAATTTAAATTTAAATAGCCAACAGTTAAAGGGGAAGAAAAAAATGAATGGCTGATAAACTAGTAATAAAAATATTACGTAATTTTTTTAATACGACGTACTAAATAAAAAAATAAATATATCGTTTCATTGTACACGTGACTGGAAAACTTAAAAGGCACAATGTTAAGCATACATAGAAATGATAAAATTAAACTATATTTTCCCTTAAAACATTTACAATAAGAAACGTATATTAACAATAATGGTAAACAAAAGCAGTTAAAAATAATCTTTCTATCTCATTTTATATCTACTTTACTTACAGGGAAATGTGTGGGTTAAAAATACAGATGCAGTTAAAAATATTTTAAACATAAGGATTTAATATCAACATCTGTTTCTACAGCTTGCTAAATGAAAATGATTCGCGGTGAAGGCATAACGGTAATCAAAAGCCGTGAAGAGTTAGACCAAGGTCTATGGATTATATCCTGTCAGGACCCTCATATGCTGGTCGAGAAATAAGCCAGATGCTACCTCAGACGACAGATGGTGTAAATACACACTTAATAAATTATCTGATAATTGTAAAAGGAAAAGGATAATATGTGTCGCACTAGTCATTACTTTCTACCTCAAAATTATACTAATAAATCTTACTCATATTTAGAAACAGTTTCTCCTTTAAATTATGTACGATATGGTTTTTAACCTTATAAATAGAGAATTCACCAAAATTTTGCTCTGAAAACACAAGTCTGATATTATTTATCAGATTTCAAGAAATATATGAATATATAACACAGCAAATAAATGTAAATTTCCACAGTAAAACTTTAGAATAGCTTACTACATTTCAGGCTTCTGAGGAGAATTGTTAAATACTTAAAGGCAAAATAAAGGATGTTTCAACTAATTAAAAGTCTTATAATTTTTATCATATAGTAACCAGACGATTAATTATCTGCAACTTTAACGGAAGTTAAATAAATTACATAAAAGGTGTAATACCCCCCACACACACTTGATCCAAAAAAAGATAACTTCTTTACCAAATTAATTCTAAGTAGCCATTTTCACTGTGGTGTGTAATTTAGAATAAAATTGGTAATGGAAAAATAGAAAAGAATCTTTGCGGAAGGCGTAAAGTTTCCATGTGTAGAGATAAAGATAAAAGTGAAATTTGTTATGTTTGTTTCAGTTTAGTACAATCCATTTTTTAATATTTCTGAAAACCCGAAATTCTGCGAACGTAACTACAACGCTAACACTGTTTCTAATAATAAAACATTTGACAGATAAACGCCTCCTAACGACTTTACACAGTTATCGAAAAATTGGCCTTTTCTCTCTTTCAACGAAATAAGTCTCCCTCGCGAATTGAGCAACGGCAACTGCTCAAAATTCAGGCCGAATCGAATATTTCCCTCTTGCCTAAACTCACGTGATAAAAACCACGTGTCAGCCAGAAAAAGGAACGGAATTCTAAGACAACACAGCCCTAGCTCTCACCGCCTAGTAGCAGCCAAGGGAACTAACTAGCCGGGTCCTCCTTTAGCAGCCACGAGGTATCAGAGGGGCACGCCGCAGTGAGCGTTGCGTTCTCCACAGCGTATTGGGGGAGAACAGGACAAAAACGTGCAAGCGACTCGTGAGAGAAAGCACTGCTGATAAGATAGTGAATAAGCAGCATGTAGAGTGTCAACAAAACGAGGAGGGGTGGGGTTAGAGAAGCAGCAGACATCTGCCAGGCAGATGGCAAGAAATAGGGTGCATTTAGTTAGACTAATCTTCACCATCCCCGCATACAAAAATTTCAGACTACGGTGAAATATTTATCTTTATGTTTTGATGATATTAATTAACTGAAATCAAAAGTTTGTCAGGTTTTATTGCTGAAGTTTTAGAAAAATTACTTTGTTTTGCTTTAAAATTTTTTAATATTCACTCAGTTAAGAGACAATGAATTTAACAAATACATTTAAAAGCCAAGTTAGTAGATATAGGTTTAATAATTTTATGTATATTACGAATACTATTTCTCTACTCTGAATTTTAATTACTTTAAAAATTTTTTTTTTACCTTGGTGGAAACAGCAATTCTAAACAATGACTAATAGAATAACGAATTGTGAGCAACACTGTAATCTATCGAATACTCGAAGAGAAATAATAAATAAATAATAAAAAAAATTCTAAACAAACACACATTTTCCAAACTTGTTTACAGTAAATTACAGACGGGAAAAAATATTAGAAAGATATTACACTTATTAAGCAACTATAGGCTGTAAAAACTGCGAAACAAACTGTGTGTTATGGGGTTAATTCTCAATTTCGGGGTAAGGGGAGTTTAGTGTTAGCCCCTCCTCCTCCAGAGCAAAATAAAACGGAGGAGGTGGAAAGTTTCATATTACATAACTTTGTTTTTTTACTCATTCACAAAGATATAACACCATGTCTTAAAAATTTAGAAGATAAACAATTTGATTTGTCTTTAATTTTTTAATTTTTATGATAAAGTTTCATTTTTATTTAATGTTTAACCTTTTCGCGATTAGAAACTTTTGTCTTTATAAATCACGGATAAAAAATCTTATTTATCATTACTACCAAACAGTACAAACAAAATAACATAAATTAACTATTTAAAAACACTAAAAATAAATAATATACCAAAATTCTGTTTGTTTATACTTTACATATTTTATAATTACCTTTAAGCATTTTAGTAAATTTTCGAAATTACTTTGAAGATTTTATAACTAATCATAAGCTGTTAACTACATTATCTCCATGAATTACTAAGAAAACAGCTATTTTTCAATTAACAACGAACGATTTTACTGCATATATTTGATAAATTAAAGCAGTGATTATGAGTCAGATAATTAATGAAAATAATAATGAAAATAGGTGAACTGCTTTTAAATGTCAGAAAAGTGTTGAGGAGAGTAAATACCAGTTTAGACTTTAATCTTCCATATATCCTATAATTTTCTTACGACATTCAGTTGCTAAGCACTGTTTTTTCTCATTTAATTTCATTTCTTAATCTAAAGCACTTTCAAGAAAGCATCTAAAGACTATGTACTCCATTCATAGATATTTTACAGTTGATGGTATAAAAGTGTCTTTTGGGGAAACTTGACCTTATCATTGGCCCTGTATAACGTTTAAATTAAATATTTAAAGACGAATCAAATGTACATTCGGGCTGGAATACGTGTCGAATGAGTATTTTGAGAAAAACCTTATAGACCAATGGGAGGTCTGCTTTCTATTTTTGATGATTTGATACGAAAAATTCTCAAAACTTCACATCACGGTCAAAACAGAGATCTCAGGTTGATCCCACCTGCAAGTTATTTGAACTTCGAGGCGGATGCACTTTTATCTAAATGACTTCAGATCTAACAGTAAGATAGTTTTCATGAAATTGATCTAGAGGAGGCTCCGATTTAATGAAAAAAAAAATTCTATTTTAGAAGAGTATGCTTACATTACTTTTAAGAATTACTTAAAGCGTTCATATATAAAGCCATAAACTACACTTTTTTAGAAACATTTCTTAAATATAGACTAAAGTGTAGTCTTGTAATTTCAATATTTTGCTTAGATACTGATATTCAATTCCACTTCGAAAAATTTTCTATTAAAACAAACAATATATTAACAAGCAAATATTAATAAGATACAATATAATGTGACACATAATGCTATTATGAAATTGTGGGAGGGGTCTTTTTCTAGTATCTAGGATCTGTTTCTAGTATCAACAAATATATAAAATACAGTAATCGTATTTATTATACTTCAGATGTACGAAACAATTTTATTTGGGTACTGTTTGCGGTAAAAATTCAAAACCTGAGATAAAAAACTGTAACAGACCAGTCAATCTCAATAATTATCATTGAAGAACATTAACCCTAAAACGTTGTTAGAAAGATGCTAATTATATTATAATGTTCGGCGAAATGAGCTACTTTACAAAAGATACTCTAATCGAGAAATACATTTATCCGCTAAAGAGGGTGAGATACTAAACAGAAAATGTTGAATGGTATGAATAAAAAAAAGTGAAATACTAGATAGTCTTTACGCATGACTAAATTTTCGTAATATGTATTAACACGAGATAAGAAAGGTCTAAGGCACAAAATAAATTTTAATTACAGGAATATTTTGTTTTATCTACTAGCGTTTTATATCTTTACTGGAAATATTTTCAGTCCGATGTTAATATTAAGAGAGAAAAAAACACGTTTTTAGATAATGCTAAGGAGTTTTTCAATGCATTTTCTTTAGCAAATTACGCAAAAAATAAAGAATTTTAACAAACTATGAATATCTGTTTTCTACATATTTTTTAGTTGTTTAATTCTTCCAAAAATAAAACTAATTTCATTCTGTGTCAAAGTATAAATGCACATAAAACAGCAACCTAAATGACCTTCATAGTTTTAAAAAATACTTTGGCAATATCTCTAACAACTAGGAAATACATGACTATACATTTCTCACAGTCAAGGAGAAAAGGTTGGGGCTCAATAATTGAATTATGACTAGTTATAACAGACAGTACGTATAAATAATTATCACATATATCATTACAACGGTACAAACCAAGTAGAGAATAAAACAATTAGGAAATCAGATCTTCAAAAGTTATAAAAAAAGAGCAATAACTTTATTAGTTAAGTAATGTACAAATGTACACTTCTGTTGTTTAAGGAGAAAGGGCTAAATATATCATAATTATGTCGAATTATAACACATTGATTATATTGGCTTTACACGAGGTAATGTTTTAACGAATTCAGAATAGTTCAGAACAAGCTGAAAAATACACTGGTTCTTACAAAATAAGAATGTTTTTTAAGACCTGTCTTGAAAGTTTTATTGCGTAAGAAGAAATGAGAAACACAATGCAGTGTTATCATGTTAAGTTTTGAGACATTATTTATAAAAATCTTCTTGCATATTGAAAGAATAGAACACTGAAAACAGATTAAATGCGAATTTCCAATTAACTTTTAAAAATCAAAGCTTTAAAACCATTTATATTCTCTCAAATTTTTTTTTTAAGATTGTATACATAATTGCAATGATTTTACCGAAAACATGTTAAAAAGTAAGCTTGCTCTATCAAAACCTGCAATATGTAAGTAATTATTTTAAGGAAACAATAGTTTATTCAGATTCTTTCGTATACCTTTGCACTCTTCTTTGAAAAAAGGTCTACGAAATGAGATTCGACATTAAAGTATTTTAGAACTAGGAAATGAATTCAATGGTAAAAACTAAATAATAGGGTACTTATAGTTAAACTGGAAACAAAAAATACACACCAGTTCACAATGGGAATTCAAGAAGCTACGAGATGTTCAAAATTGGAAGCGTACAGGGTCTGTAACAATCCCCGATCAATTCAACAAAGACGAGCCTTTTTAATTTAAGTCTATTCGGTTGAATTTTTCCATTTCTTACAGCTTTGGTAATAATTATATTACCATAACAATGTTTGCAGATAAGATTTTTCTACTTTATCCCTCTTTTATTATTATTATTATTTTTTTTTTTCATCATCATCATCGAAAAGTTTTCCATTTGCATACCAACTGCTTTGAATTTCTTTAAATGAAAACTAAAATTACCTCTTCTCGATTATTTTTAAACTTATAAAATCGTTTGCGTATAAATAACAGTCCACTTTACCACGAAATCGATTATTAAAGAATTCTTTTTAAATACAATTCGTCAATCATTAAAAATAGTTCTCTTTGAGTTAAAGTGGAACTAGATGAAACAAATATGACTGATACCAAGCTACCATAATTAAGGTACTAACTTTGTCACAATTACGTTGATCCGAAAAGAAAACAAAACTAGCTTCCTCTAGGCGAAGCTTGTCGCAGAATATGGAGAAAAATGAAAGTACTCACCTTATGTAAATTTGCCGAAGACCTAAAGAAAAATTGGCGCAGGCTTTAGGTAATTTCAGGACTTCGGCCACCGAATTCCATTTCTGGTGTTCGATGACCTATAAGGAGAAAAAAACAATTATTTCCCATACTAATTTTGTTTTTGCAATATTTTAGAGCAGAAAATGTTTTATGGCCCTTAAAAAATGTTATACACTATAGGATAAGAAAGATAATACAGTCCGTCATGGTAAACCTCCTACACTATACTTTTCCTGTTCAATTTAAAATTTTAAAAGTATTTAAAAAAAAAAACCGAAAAATCACGTTAGAAGACGTAGATGATACCCAATAAAGTCCTGAACTGAAAATATCACGTTTTGAATTTTTTGAATTTAAGAATTTTGTATAGTGTACGAGTATTACTTTGATCCTGTTTTTTCCATATCTTATCCAAATAAGTGCTACCCTGTTTAAATATTGTGTAATGTTCTATGAGTAAATATATTTATTAAGAGTTTTAATTCGTTACTCTAGTTTAACAAAAAAAAAAGTGTTACTTCACTTTACAATACTAAATACCATATAAATAAAGAAAAACATTTTAAATCAAGAACGTTTTGAATAAAATATCAAATAAATGATTTCAAACCAAAGTAAGGAATAAAAAGTTTAATCTACCCTGAATCATAAAAACTGAACAGAAAAAGTAAATTAACTCAGTTGCAGAATACCTATATCTGAGAAGCTATTTTGAAGAAATACTCTAAATCGTGCTACAGAGATTGTTAATAAAAGAGTTTTGCACTAATGGTTTTCAAACATGCTTTTGCGCATCTTTAGAGGTCACGCAAGTCTATTGCGTCGAGAAGAGAAATTTCTCAGAAATATACGAACTGCTTTGTACCAGTCAGATAAAACAACCTCTAGATATACATTACAAAATAAACACAACTCACCAGAAAAAGGTAAATATCAATATACGCCAGCACTTACCATAATTATATCAAACAGATAACATGCAAAATTTATTAATTCGAAGCTAAAATGATCTACCAGACATAAAAATTAGTACATAAAATTGGTTTTTAGTTTATAAGAGATTAGATTAAAGATTAAAGTTATTAGATTAAAGTTATAATAAAAAAAAGAAAGAAAATGTAAGTGAAAATTCATTATTAAACAATTCCTAAAAATGTGTTGCATAATTTTATTTTCAACCACATCATTATCTTGTATAGTGCAAAATTATGTTTATTTGTGAATAGATGTCACCAAATTATTCAAGAATTCTACATTTTTAATTTATGAAAAAAGCCAGCTGATGACCGAATAGGCAGTTCGCTGCCTTTTGGTGCCTGAATCAGCAAATTCGAGTCCGGTAAAGATGTTCGTTGTTTTCCGGAATCTGTTTTAACTAGTAGACACCTGTGAAATTGAAGTTTGCGTAGAGAAAAATTGAGATCGTAGAGCTCAAACAAAAAAATAAATGCAAATATCAGACACACGTTCAAAATGTTACAAACTTTGAAGCATTTTTTGCTTTGAGTTATTTGATAATAATTGTTGGTGTGAAAAAAAAAGTCATTTAAAAAGAATTCTTTGAAAATTTAATAGAAAATTATTTTACTGGGTTTAAATTCTCGAATAGCATTTAAGGCTTCTTTATTAAGAAATGTATAATCGTATTTTATAATCATATTTTGAAATATAGAAACAAAATTATGAGGGCAATATTTCGTGAGATTATTATTATCATAATATTTTCTCCTGTTTTATCTCATTTACGCTTCGGAACAACTAAATTCTGGACATAGTATACTTTCAAGGGTGCAATAATCAAGGTGCATCATTGCTGCAATAATCATAATAAGGAAAGCTGTAAAACACTGAAAGCTACTGATAAACCTTAAGATAATTTAATAAAAGGAATTTATATGTTTGCAGAACAGATCATTTTAACTAAGATCAAAATATTTCTTTTTAGATTGTTTAATTCTTCACATCATCACACATTTCTTGCAATATACAACTATAGCTGCCCAAATTTTCTCAACAATAAAAATCGAAGAGTTTGTATAATTTTAAAAGCATTAGTTCTTACGAGATATAACAAAAGTTAAATAACATACATCTATTATCCCTCCAGAAGCAAACTACTTCAAAATGAGTTAATTGAAAAACTGATCACAATTTTAAGTTTAACGAACTGATGTAAGAAAATAAATGATACAGAGTATTTTATGTCTTCTATTTCCTCACTAACTTTTAGCAAGAACCAATTTACAACCAAATAGTTAAAATGTTTACATCTTAGGCTATGCGATTGGCTAATAAACAAAACTGTGGCAAGACATTCTTACATACAACATTACACCAACAAAATTGTTTAATAATTAGACACAAATGTAAAAAAAATAAATACAATAAATTTTAACCATAGAAAAAAATTAAAAACCGACACCCATGTAATAAAAGCTATTTTAGGGTGGTAAAACATATAATGTAAGATTGCAAATTGAGGTTTCGAACTTTACTGAGACCAGCCTAATCAAACGGCTGCAGGACAATTTAGATATAGTTGCAGCTGCCATGTGGACAAAGGATGGTTAGGTAACGGGAAGTGGGAAATACAAAAATTATAGATTTTATTCTTATATAAAGGATGTGAAGAAAAAGGGAAATTGGTAAATAAGAATAGATAGTAGCCCCTGGCATAATAACGTTTTTCTAAAACAGAGTATTTCAAACTTCAAATTGCACATTTCCAACGTATGATTTTAACTGAAATGTAAAATTATAAATACTGTCAATACACGACAGGGTTAAAGAACATGGTTCAAGAGATGATATGGATAAGTAGGAAACATTTTTAAAATAAAGCTAATATACTTAATGCTGTAACAATAAGCAGTATATTTAAGTATGTTTAATTATATGTTTATACAGTCATATTTAAGTCTGTTTTATTTTTGCAAAATTTTCTCTTTTATAACGAATGTTTGAATAGCCAAAACGTAACTTGTGCTATTTGACATTATTTTAATTAGAAATAAGAATAAATGTTCTACATTTTTATTATTAACAACTACTTTTGATATAATTTATACTGCGTCCACATATATGCAAATTATAAACTGTACAAGGTGAATGCACATTTTATTTTTTAAATTAATTCCTAAAGGGAAGAGCGAAAAATTGCTAAAAGTCTTTCAAATAGAATTAAATTTTATATAAAGTACTTCATCTTATAACACTCCGTATTACGCAAAACACCCGCTTCTTTAGATCAAGAACTATAGTGAAGAAATGTTTTCTTTCAAAACAAAAATTATAATGATAGTATTATTCAAACTTATACAGTGAGAGTGATAGTTGACACAGTGTTTAAACAATTGAATACCTATATTTTTCACTAATGAAATAAATGCACAAAAAACAAATCGAGCATATGCTTTTACGGCTAAAAACTAATATAAAAATAATTTTATAGCTTAGAATTAACTGCCATCCATCTTGTTATGAAATAAAGGTCATCCTCATAAAAATTATTCTCAACTAAAAAATTACTATAATGAAGACAAGAACTGAAGATGCAATTATTCCTGAAATGATATAAACTCATGGAGATTCCCTAAGCACTTATTTAAGAGTAAACAAATATGCAAAAACATAGGGTACTGTTTCCTACATTATTTGCCAACCACCCTATATCAGCAATTTACAGTCGAATTTGACGCAAAAATCAAAACGTTCAAATCTGGTTTTTCTTTTGCCCCCTCCCCGTCAGAAACCAATCACACCTCTGACTTGGGAAAATTCCTGTCTGTGCAACGGACTTGGGGGATGGGGGGGATAAAAGAGGGGAAAATGCTTGCGCGCCTATTTCAAATTGCATTCATATCAGCAGCCAGTCTTCAGTATTCCAGTTTTACTGCAGATTGAAGAGTATTCAATTTTTTCTTTTATCTCCCTCATGAAAAGTCTGGCAAGACAGGATCGACCATAGTTGGCTTAATTATAGTATCAGAGCCTTTAAAATTTCGTAAATTGTACCCTTATCACAAAACGAAAATTTGAATTAGAAGTGTTTAACACGCTTTAAGGGATATAAAAACATACTCACAAAACCCCAACAAATTTTACGCTTTAGGTTAAATAACATTTTTCGAATGCAATTTTAAGCTTCATTAAACTATACCTAGACTTCCTAGCAATCATGAAATACCAAAGAGAGAAATTTCTTCCAAGCATATGAATTATTTTTATTACCACAGAAATAGTTCAAAATATTTTCTGCTAGTGAAGTAAAACGACTTGTATGTCGTTTGATTTTATTTTAAATTGAATAAAATGCTCGGAATTATATTTCATTCTAAAAAATGCTAATAATATTCAGTGTTTTTAATTTGGTTTGGTTTGGAACGCTACGGTCTACTTTTGTGCATCACGAGGGCTAATGAAACCAGGACCTACTGCTTAAAGCCGATTCCGAACAGCTAAGAACATCCATGCCACAAATATTCATAGTGAATATGATAGAAACACTGTTCCAGTTTATAAAAAAATAAATAACAGGTTTATGTCTATGAAAGGCAATTTCAATTAGTCCATACATTCTTAAAGCTACACTGCACAGTGAGGCATATATGAATCAAAGTTTCAACCTATACTACATCTACGAAAAAAAAATACCATTTATTTCACGTTGGTTAGTATTATCAATCAATCATTTTATCCATTTCATTTTGATTTTCTTCTGTAGATGGGAGTAATTTCGAATTATATCTTCAAGAACAAACTTTATTTGGGCGTTATATTTACACTATATATTCTGCTTGTTTTTTTTTAACGGTGGAACCAAGGAATTGTTTTCTCAGATACGCTAGGTAATTAGTTTTAATTTTATATCAATATCTTTCTCCTCATATTTATCAGGGGTTATAATTGATATTGAATTCATACATGCATCAAACAATTCTTGGTTAAAACAGTAAAGAAGATAAAAAAAATGAATATATATTTTAATCGTCTGCGCCGCAATGTGTGTGTGAAAAAAATATAGATGCAAAAGAAGATATCATGCAGTGTAGGGTTAATTTCCCCCCCTCCTCCCTCAATTCAATTACTCGCAAGTTCGGAGAAATTAATGCAGTATGTGCCAATGCTAAATACGACTTTTTAGCATGGTAAAAGATGTATACATATTTAATTTTGTTAATTGTCTGAGCCGAAATATGTGTGTGTGAAAAAATTAGTTGCAAAAGAAAATGTGATATATAAGATTAATCCCCCCCCCCTATCTTCCAATTCAATTGCTCGCAACTTCCGAGAGACTGTTTTAATAGCTCTGATTTTTAACCAAAGCAGTCAAACATAGTATAAAGTATTTTAGCATTCTTCAGAAAGAAGAATCCTTTCAGTACATTTGTAATAGCATGAACACACAACCCCGAGGGTGAATTAGTTTTAATATTTAATTTTGAGTGATAGTTGACCCGATATTCCAGAGACTTTTCTTTCTTTTTACGACGTCAAACAAAATCGAAGCCAGTACATAAAACTAACTTAGAACTAAAAGAACCAGCTAAGCACAATGTGATACACCAGGAAAAACTATCGATCTCGCAGAAAATGCAATACCCAATATTAGATCTTGTTTATTACCACGCTAGTAATAACCTGAACTCATTCTTGCATACGCTGTCATTATAAATGCCTGAAACAAAAAACGAATGTATGCAATAGCGGTTCATGAGTTATTACAGGACATCAGTTAATTTCCATGCATGTGATAATTTAAAAGAACAATTTTAAAGGTTGAATTTTTATTACTAGATGCGTTTATTTTACAATCAGTAAAATTCTTTCCAGACTGGTAGGGAAAATATTCTGTTTATCAGTTAACCCTTGAACACTAACTTTACAATTTATTTTAATTACAGTCTTTATGACGGTATGTAATTAAAATAAACCGTTAAAAGCTGAAAATAACTTTAGTGTGCAGAAAACAATTTAAAAAAAAAACGTGTGAATTACTTGCCTTTTCTTGCAGATATAACAATAGTAACAACTTTCAAAAATAGCCTGATAGCGTTCAAGAGTTAAATAGAATTTATAACAATTAAGACAGCACAATAATCCTACCAAATAAATAAAATATATGTAGTGTAACTATCAAAATCGTTTTGCGAATTTCTAACCTGTGTTTAATTTGTGATTTAAATAAACGATTGGTGATTAAGATCCTAAGTACGGTTATTCATTATACTGCATGATTTTTAATTTTCGGATTCTCGGAATTTATTAAATTAGCTTAGTCAAGCTTTATTGTATTTTCATCACTAAGCATATGTACAAAGTTTGTTCATATACCACATAAGAATATGGCCACTAAAAAAGTAGAAAGAAATAATAACTGATGCGGTATATATTGGCAACCAGGAAACATAAATCACAAATATGTCTTAACGATAATTTACATTTTACATTTACAGGAAATTTCATTTTTTGCATTTTGTTCACCTTCTATCTTAATTACAGAAAACTTACAACCAGAATTTATTATATCGTTAAACCACATATTCAGTCAAAATAGAACTCCATAATTATACTGCGAAAACTGTGTACACAGAGACTGTTAATAATGATATATATATATATATATTTGGTTCCGTGGAATTCTTTATTTACTCAAAGCAAAATTACCAAGAGTTTAGTAATTGTGTTACATACATATATATATATATTTTTAACGAAGTTAAAATAGATTTTTTAAATAGAAGTCAACATAATTTACGAGCACAACGCGCATACTCATCGGATTTGCAAATGATGAAACTGTTTGTGACAAAGTTTCTAGGCCCATACGGTATCGCTTATCGGAAGGTTTTACTATATTGCAAAATCCTATTTTTTAAACAATGGATCCATGAATCACACCAAAATTAAGCAATAGAAATCATCTGGTAACGAAATTTTTCTACTGGTGATTTATAACTTTAAAAATCTTGTTCGAGTACTTTTTATCTATACTGGGTGGGTTAAAGTTGGCCTTACATAGAAGCCAATTTTAGCCATGTGAGTTCGCAAGACGCACTTCAGTTAGCAGTTATCGTAAAATGTTAAAAGTTTGTCTTCAAACTTACTCCATTATGGATCTAACCAGTGATTGAAGGGGAAATTCCCAAGCTTCTTTTATGATAGGATATTTTTTGTGTCTTCGAATCTAAAATATCATTCTATGCACATATCCAACAACATTACAGAAAGGGAAAATGTCACGAAGAGAAAAATATTTGCCAGTCACACGTGGGATGTTTACCAAGGGACATGATAAGATACAGGAAAGTATTTAGAATCAGTATCTGCTTACAAATACAAATCAGTGTTTAAAAGGATATTTTTTTTAAATCTGAAGGACATTTGAAGTCTGAAACACAACATAAAAGAGAAGAAAATGGGTAAAAGAAAATATTCTTTAGAGATTGAAAGTTACAAAATATATAACAGTACCTTGAAGGTGCTTTTTACCTATACAATATTTTTTTAATTAGGATACGTCATAATTTTTAACTATAAAGCTATCAATGAGCTCATGACAGTCGCTCTTAAGGAGATCGCATTGTTTTTTAAAACCTTTGTAAAAAGAACTAGAACAAGATACTGAGGAAAGTGAGGCACTAGATTGGGCTTTCAGAAAAGAACCTTGCTTGGTGTATGTTTATACCGGCGTGCTCGAAAAAACCGACTGAAAGAATCGAGCAATATTCGATGCAAAAGAATACGATTCTGAGAACACGGAAGAGTTCAAAATCGAACGCTGATCTCAGATTGCGCGCAAATTATGACTTACACTTGAATTTGGGGTTCATTTCCCAATATATACATAAAATCTAAAAAAGATGAACAAAATTAAATGATCGCTGCTGAGGACATTTTAATACCTGTTATACTTCGTTAAATGTTTGTTTTATCATAAAAAAAAAGAAAAACAATTTCTGACAAGAGGATTCTTCTCTTTCAAATGATTCATCACATATTTGAAAAGAAAAAAACTAAAAAATGATTTCTATACCGATCTCAAAGGGAAAATGTTTTAGGGTATAATCCATGGTAATAGAATTATAGGGTATATTATGGTAATTCAAATGAGCTATTTTTTAAAACTATCCTATGGATTAAACAGAAGGAAATGCATTAGAAAATATGTGGCAGACATTTGACAATTTGTATATTAAACAGGAATACATCAGATAAATTTTTGGTGATCTACTAGGAAACACTTTTAGAATAAGTCCTTCAGCTTCTTTAAAACTAGTTGGTTAAAATTAGGTTGTTTGCCTAACTAAATAAACTTTAACAAGCAAGAAAAAAAGAGTTAATGGGGCTTTCACACATGTTTTTTTTTTTTTTTAACTTTACACACAAGTTATAAGGATACCCAACAAAACATAAGATTGTCAATAAATATATATTTCCAAGCAAATTTTCTAATTAGCTGATTAGAGCAATTCGTATATTCTAATTTGGTATTCACATCATAAAAAAAAAACCCATTTAATTTGTAACTAGATGACAAATTTTCTAACTGATCAGGCCTGAAACAATCTTCATATAAATTATTTTTGCTTTTAATACTACATAAATGCCATGTTTGTGTGTATGTATCTATCTATCTATATATCTAACTATATATATATATATATATATATATATATATATATATATATATATATATATATATATATATGTATGTATGTATGTAGGACAGTAAACTTGTATCAATGTAAATGTGTTGAATGTAATGAATGCAAATAAAATGCAATATATGTATATATATATATATATATGTGTGTGTGTGTCTGTGTATATATACACACATCATAGCCTAATGTAATAATGATTATAAATTAAAGTTATTTCTTTACATTAAAAAATATTTTTTTCTATGCATATCATATCAGAAGTACAACAAAATTATGAATGAAAAACATTTTATTGGAGCTTACATGGCTGATTTCAAAACAGAACTTTAAGGCATGATAAATTCTAATTTTTCTGTCTTATTCATTGTAAAATTACTTTTCCTTTACATAGTTAAAATACGCATCATATTTATAACTATTTTGTCTTTAAAAAATTTAATCTTTAGCAACATATAAGATCTTAATGTGAAACAATAAAATAATGTTGCACAGATCTTAGCATTCTATGTTATACTGTTTAAGTGAATGCTTACATATGTAATTTATATTTAACATGAGAAATTTACTTGTAATTAAAGTTCTAGGTACTAATTACACAAGCCTCAGTAATATTTTTATAGCTTTCCTGGAATATAAATCAAAACTTTCACAATTTAAATAATTATCCTTTGCTTAGTAATCCAACTTTTTTTTTCTTACTCTCAGATACAAAAATCTGTATTTATTAACAACACTCTAGATAATAATCTTAGAAACATATACAAATTAAATTTAAAATGGATAAATTTATTCTGGCATTCATGCAATAGGCATTTATTCCTTATTTAGTCTTTTTATAAGATATTTTTTGGAATACATATGAACAAAATTAAAGAATTCACATAGCAAATTCCACATCCAGTTAAATTAGATATTTATATATAATAACACTATTAAGGTGATGTTTTTATGTGTGAGAAAGTAAAATAACTTAATAACAGAAACTTTCAGTGCATATTTTTTTTTTATATTTAACATGTTCTAATGTTTATTTTTAATTTAGAATATAGTATAGTTTAACTAAAAAAGCATTAAGTCTTCTTTGAATAGTATTTTACATACTAATTATCTTAAGATTAATAAAACAGTATATTTATACCTACAATATAAAAATTGGTACATACTAAATATTCATTAAGTAAACTAATATTTAATTTAAAGCTGAAATCTGTATCTTTTTGAATGATTACTACCTTTTTAACATAACTTAGTAAACTAATCTATTAGTAACAAAATATATATGTAGTGGTAGTATAAAGCACCATTTACACTAACATACAGTCTAAGAAGTTTAACTTAAAATTTCCTAAAACATTTTTTATTTCTTGCATGATGTAATAAATAATAACAGAAGCTTCTCAAGTTAACAAATAAGTATTTTATATTGACTCTTTTGTAGGAATAATTTTAAAATCTTTATTCATAAGTGGTATAATTTTCTAATTAATAATACTAAATTTTAATTTATAACATTATTAACTGTTTTATAATTATTTAAAAATAATTACAACTGATAGATAACTAGAAATATAATTTGATGAAAAATAAGACAGCATAAAAATAAAATACTACTTAAATTACTAAATGCAATGGTTATTAACAGAGGAATTTAGCTTTAATGTTGATCCTTAATCACCAAAAAGATATAATAAATTAAATTTTAACATTTATTCTATTTTTTAGAAATTATTTTAAAAAAAAAATAGTTATTTTCTTATTTCTGTTGTTATTAACTAACTATACATCTAAGGAAAATAAATCTGAGACATGAATTGATAAAATATATTTAAAAAGATCAAACTACGAGTTTTAATCCTTATAATATTTACCAAATTAATACCATTAAAGGATATAAAAATATTTTACTGATCAAATCTACTAGTGAAGTTTAATATGATGAAAATGCGCTTATACCGAGTTAATGACAGAGATCAAAATTCTATTACTAAACTTATGATAAATGTAATTACACTTTGTATAAACAATAAATCAAGACATATAAATCTTAAATTACAATATTTTACAGTATTATAACGAATTTTTATTAAATCTATAAACTACGATCCTTTTAATGTACAACAACACTTATATTTATAGCAAAATGGCAAAATAAAATAATAGGTAACCAAACTAAAGTAAAAAAATCATGAAAACCAAAAAAATATAGAATATGTTGTGCAGTAATAAAAGCATATATAAATATCGCTTTCATAAACACGAGTATTAAAAAATATATACGGTTAAGATTAGCATGTTAGATTGTTACAAGTTATTTAATATATCCAACCCTCTACATTAGGCTTAACAGCCTTTGTTGACTTATATTCATTAAAATAAACCGCGAAAACTAACATCTCCGGTAACAAAAGCAATGTGTGAGTGAAAAGTTAACGCGGCTCAGGTGTAAACAATATCGCAAAGAAACTGCAAAATCCAATATAGAGAATAGCGATCACTCGTATTGTCGTTCCATGCTTAGATACCTCTTTGGGCCTTTTCGTAGACCCGGAGTCCGACAAATCGAGTGGCAACCCCCGCGGATAAATTTCGGCAGTAACGATCACTCTCACTGAAGTTTGGTAAACAATTTGGTCCAAATGACACTACTAGAAAGTGGAAAAAATTAACTTACCTTCTGAAGTCCTCCTAATGCTGTAACTTGATTGTAAAATTTCTGTAAATCAATTTCCCGGCCATTGATCTTAGGTAGCTGGCGAATAGGTGTGCTGAAAAAATTAGGATCGACGCGTGAAAATGCATTCTCCTATTGTAATAAATGCTTTGCATTTTTAAATATTTAATTTTTTTTCTACTGAGCTTACCCTCTGTTTTGGTGGAAAAGTTTCAGCTCATTCACAAAAGCAGAATAATCTTGCCTACTAACATCCGGTTCGTTGTGCAATTTCTCCATAATTAAAACACTTTTGATCCAAATTAATTTCACTCAACAGGCGCACCATGAATACATTTCTATAACGGTGTTAAGCAAACTCGAGGAACCCATGCGATCAGCCACAATTTTAGTAGTTTGAATACACAGCTCCAAGACACCACAATCAGTTCTCGAGACCAGCTACAATCTATACTCACATCCGAACCGACACGCACACAAGCCGTCGAGTCGGAGCAGAAAACCGGTTTGCCACATTTGGCGACATAATAAAAGCGTTGGTGATGGAGTGTTTACGCCAAATTGCATTTACATAAATGTCGATGTTGGATTTTTAAAACGATATTTCATGCTTAATTTTATAAAAAGAAGGATTTATTTTTCTATCATTCGCAAAAGCATCAATAATTAACATTGAGTATACATTTCTATCTTTTAAAAATAGATATTACCGAATTTCTTACGATCGATATTCATATCCATTACGTATAGATCATAACAGCTCTCCTTTATGGTTTAATAAATTGAATATATTTCACTTATTATTTATTAAAAATGTAATTATTTTCACTAATAAAAGAAACGAAACTGAATTTACAGGGGAAAGCTTTAAAGGGAATATTACTTTAAAATTAACGAAAGTGTTATAACATCAATTACGTTTATAAATTAATGTAAAACAAATTCTGTTTATATCTTTTAATCTGGTACTGATTTTAAGAAGGAAAAATCTTTAATGACAATTAATAAATATTTACTGTTAATTTAGTCATTAACTTCTTTTTTCACATACTTAACGATGCTCATTAAAATATAAGCATAATCCTTTAATTAATACAAAGGAATTACTCAATTCGTTTGTAAGTAAAACTAAGAACTTATATATTACTTACAGTTGGGGGAGGCCAATCTTAACATTTATAACTAACTGTAGAACATTGTTTTGGAGTTTTTGATTGCACAACTCTGAGCTTCGGATACTAAATGGAATTCTTTTGAATTCAGGTCTAATCTATTAAACTTAGGTAACATGAATATATTGAGTTGGTAAATTATGATTTACAGATTTATAAAAAAAAAATATTGTAGCTTAAGTACATTAAAATGTACAACACTAAGTCATAAACCTCTATAAATTTGTATTAAAGCCTAAATTTCACTAGAAGTTACATGATGGTAACATAGAAGTGTAAAAGAATTACCATTTTCATTAGTTGTTTTAAAATTACGTAACATATACAACTTGATTTCTTTATTAACTGTATGGGTACTTGCTTCGAATTCGATTTTTAAATTTAAGAAAAGAAATATCTGCCTATCAAGTGATACTACTAAAATTAGTTTTGAAGCTAATAGTGATAACTTACGACAGTTTAAATTATTT
>CM063502.1:78929008-78948508 GCA_032207245.1 Pardosa pseudoannulata | reverse complement strand
TAGTTAATATATATAAACTAATTTCATTAAATTCCAAAGAATTCATGTACCTTTAAAGGGTTAAAGCTGTAAATATTTTATTATATCAGCCAATTTATTATTCACTATAAAATAAAGTTCTGCACTGTTTACAATAAATTTTTTCCTAGATCAATAATAAGGATCAACCCTCACAACAGTTATGTTAAGTAATGCACATTTAAAAAAATAAAACGGTCTGTTTCTAAGATTGTTAAGATCTGTTCTGTTAAGATGGTTCGAACTAAATAGTATTTTAGAGTGCATCAAATTCCATTTTATTTGTATCAACAAACTTTGTCATTTCTGCTATATGTCATACTTTTTGAGACTATCAAACTAAAGTATTATCTAGAATGGCATTCGCTGCGCAAGATTACTGCTATAGTAAATATTGTTTCCAATGTGTTTCTTTCTGAATTATTTATGAATGCAACTTTGTTGTTAGTATTGTCTGAAAAGGTGAGAGGAGGAGCACCAGATACCAATTTCCTTGAAGTGTTTACGGATGCTAAAAGCCAAGGTGGGCTGCACATCCTTTACAACCATTAACCGTAACCGCCGCAGGGGAACAAGCTTGGCAAAACCATACGCAATTTATACAATTCTGACATTGACAAAATTTAACATAACATCTTACAATAATATTTTACATAATATTTTTGCATTCATTAGTTAAATGATTTCATACATTGACATATTACATATTATAAACAAAACTATTTCACACCTTATACACACATTACATTATTTCATACATTTACAAATTAACCCTTTCTTATTTCACCACAGAACCCTCACAGTGAAATAAAAGTAACTGAATATCTTTGGTTTAATATATTATAAAGTTTCTTCAGTTTTTAAAGACGTGACACATTTTTAAGACACATTTCTGCACATGTTTTGCTATTGTCCATTCGACGATAATATTCCCAGAGATATCCTTCGAGTTTCTTTTTTATATGCGATTTTATGAATATGCATTCATATTAAGCGTAGTGGTGAGAGTCACCTATTATGTCACACGGACAGCATAGGGTCCAACAAATTCCCATTCTTCCAACTCACAAAGGAGGTCAATACAATATTTTCAAATTTTGATTTTTAATTCCCTTTATTACAAATATCAAATAGTCTATATCTACCAGTTTGGTCAAGCACTACCTCTCCTGTCAACTTTTCAATATTTTTGATTAAGAAAGGTAGGAGGATGGGCAACTTGATTATTACAGACAGACCAGAATAGGTAAACGAGTAGAGAAACTGGGTAATTTAATAATTCACTGCGTCCACCCAGAACAACTCTTGACAAGTTAGACTCGTCAAAGTCTACAGCAGTACAGGAAATGAATGACGATTCCAGCTCTTCATAGTATGTCAAGGGGTTAACGGCATTCATGACTATTTCATACTAGTTTTCAAAATTATCGATTTTTTTTAAACATTTAAACATTAACCCTAGAACGCAATCCTGTTAATGTCAAACGTTGTTATTATTAGGTCTGTAAGATAGTTTTTTAAAAACTTATTTTAAAGCATTGAGAGGTAAAGAATAGACGTTTTCATCTTAAAAACTGATTAATTGCACATGAAAGTTATTTAATAATTAAGCGAATATCTAAATTGCTATAACTGCTGAGTCGCATTCTATAGCTTAAAACGTATTCTACAAATAAAAATAGCCATGTTATAAATGAACATTTATAATAATGATTTCACCTTGAAATTGTAAATACTTTAACGCAAATATATTGCTAATAATAAGGTTGGTTTGGAGCTTTAATTTGCTCATGAGGGCTAATGAGACTAGGAATTATTGCGTTAGAAATGAGACAGGAGACTTTCAAAGTTAATCTTTGATTTTAATTATTCTGCTTGAAAATTTAAATTTAAATTTTAAAGGGTAAAAAAATGAACTTAATTGCTTTGGCTTCCGAGGGACTTCTATGTAAAAAGAAAAATTAACAATTGAAAGTCTTTTTTTATAGTAAACTGCTAAAAAAGTTGTATTCTGGCAGTTTTTCTTGGTTTATTTATAGTAGTCCTGAGACCTTTAAAATTCCTGCTGCATTAAACAAAACTGAGTTTGGTTATATCTCTTAAAAAAATTCACAGTTAAATGTAAATTAATTCTGACCTTACAAATTTTTTTTATGAAATAGTAATAATCCAGCTTAGAAATCAAGCTGGAGTTATTAAAGGGTCAAAGAACTTAAATTTACATTTTAAAATCTAAAAATCATCTCTACCAAAATAGCAGTTCATTATAATTCGGCTACAGTTTTATTAAAATCCGAGAGTAAAAAGATTTCCCTGGAGAAAAAAAACAAAAATTACTTTTATTAAGAACAAATGAACGGACTTCACGTCTAGAAGTAGGGCACAGTTCTACTGGTAGGGTAACTTCAGTGAGAGTGGCCTAATTATTTCTCACTGATAAAAATCTCGCAACAAATCAAAACAGCGTGTTGAAACTTTTAAATGTTTTTCATTACTATTTAAGTGTAGTTCTACCCCCAAAAGATACTTCACTGCGAATTGCAGATCCTCTGTTAAGATAAAACAAAGATTACTATATATCTTCATAGAAACTTTTTTTTAAATGAATAAAGTAACCAAAATCCTGCCTTCTATTACTGCTGTAGGTGTTTTTGTTTCTCAAATGCATTCTGCGTGGAACAGACTAAAAGAGAAAAATAAATGTGTCTTGTGTCTTTCCAGCTTTGTTGATTAACTGCTGATATCATTGTTAGAATTCAGATGTGTACTTCTGCTATAGCTGTATCTAAACAGGCAATAAATTTAATTAAGTAATATACATGTATAATTTCAGACACACAGGAAAGAAAATGTATTGTAAAATATGCAAAATGACTAAAACAATAGTGACATAAAATATTCAGCAAAGCGGAAGTTTTATCTATTAATTATGCAGCTGTATTTTAAAATTAAACTTCATTGTACTGCTAATTAAAAAATTATGCTTCTAGAACAGTATATGCAACTACTGGAAAGTTGACTTGCATTGTAATTAAGTGGGGAGCTTATTTTTTAAAATATGCATTTTTTAAAAATGAAGTTATTGAATTTGAGTTTACATTATTTCTTCTTTCGTTGGTCTGGAAGGCCGATTAATTTTGTTTCTATCAGAAGACTAGTTTGAGGGAGACCTACTGCTTTTAATAACAACAGACATAAAAAAACTCTAAAAAATATTCATGTTAACACATTGTGTGAGGGTACATTTCGCAGGGAAATTGTACTGGGAGCGGGCGTTTTGAGCGTAAATTTAGTTACTCAGTTAATCAGTTATTTAATTTTTAACCAACTTTTCGTATTTTATAATGAGATACATAAACACATATATAAATAGAAATATATAAATAACAACCATAAGATTTTTGTAAGCAAAAAATATATTTTTAGTGGATAAACTTATAATAGTATCGTAAATATGAAAAATCAAATAGAAATAGTAGTATATAGTTTTAATATTTTCGAATTATGTTTATATAAACATTTTTACATTATAAAAAAATGAGAAGAACAATCCTAAAACTAATAATGTAAAAACTAGTTTTTGTCTAAATTTTTTTCCAGAATCTATGTAGTAGACAAGAATATTCGGCTTCGTTTTCTTGTATACACAAATAAACCATGTTGTTATACTAAACCGTACTAGTACGTGTCCCGCGCTCAAGTATCAGTCGTCAGAAAACGTACTAGTACGTGTCCCGCATACAATGTGTTAACACGGATCTGAACCAACTTCGATACTGAAAAGATATCCCTCTATTTAGCCATTACCTATCATAAGAGCTAGAAACTACAGATACTTGTTCTAAATACTAGAGATTTTCATTTGCTTTTTTTTCTAAAAATATATCAAAGTTTCTGAAACTTATTTAACTGAAGTTTTATTTTACATAATAACTGAGACATTTTTCTCATAAAGATAATTTAAATTTCAACTGAAAAAATTCCACTCAGGCCGTTTACATAATTTTACACACGGCTAACAGGTTAACCTTGTAGTCATTTGAAGTTCGAGTTTAGATTCATGATTGAGAAAATTGCTATTCAAACTATTTTTTGTGTTTTATTCGTAAAAAATTGGTTTATCTCTCTAGCTTTCTGCTCAACGTCAACTACATAGTTAGAGATAAATTTAAAAAACTTGGTTAAATTTAAAAATGGGGTCTGAAATATATAATTTTTGCATAGGAACTGAAAGAACATTTAACGCTTCACGCGTGATTAATTTTGATCATTTATTGTAAAACAACCGAGTCTCTATATCTCAAATTCCCGCTTATCTTGAAGTTCCAAAATAAATGTAATATATGTGAGAGTCTCTATAGCTCAATTATTCTCTGTACCGGTGAATTCAAGCTATAGAAAGCCAATTATATGTCGCAATATGCCCTCATATAAATATATTGGTAATAGCATAAAACTTTCAAACAGAATAATTAAAAGGTAATTTTGAAAGTCTGCTGTCCATTTATGTTTACAAAAGTCTGAAAACAAAAAATGGACTTAATTGCATTGACTTCCGTGCTACTGGTATACAAGTAGAAAAATTAATATTTGAAAGGGTGTCTTAAAGATTTTATACAAAATTACTGAAAAAGTTATATTCTAGTAAATGAGTATATCTATTTGTATCTCTTTGTATTCTAGTAACTAGTAAATGGCAGCAAATTTTTGAATGATAGCCTTATATAATTCAAATATTTGTTGTTATTACCTGGATTAGAAAATTTGAAATTTCTAGAAATAGATTTATAATGAATATTTATTTAAAAAATACAACAAACTTTTCTGAGTAAGAAGTAAGACAGGAAGCATAAAATGCATAAATGAAGTCAGGAAATTATGGCAGATATCTGTTTCGAAGAAAGAAACATGGCGATAGAAACTGTTTTCAGCGGGATTTCACGTTCTGAGTGATTTCACGTTCACACTTCTAGCGGGATTTTCTTGCTTTCTGGAAAAGGACAGTTCGTTAAACTTCACAAAAGTCATTGCCCTGTTTTGCTTTTTTTTTCTTTAAAAAAAAATCCATTAATGCCTAGCGTCCCTTTTTAAAGACAGCTAAGAAATAGTTTATAGAATTTTCAATGTCATCTCGGAACGAATTTTTCCATACAGCAGTGGTAGAAAGCAATTCTAGAAATCTACAAAATTTTCTAGTATTTGCTACTATTCATAATTTTGTCATTTAAGTCGACATTTTAGGATTTTTCAAACATCGCACGTGAATTTACTTTTCTCTCAAGGACATTTAAAATCCTGACAAATAGCTTAATATATTAAAAAATATTCAGTTTACCAAACTATTTACAGATTATGCTTTTGTTATCACGAAACTTATCTTATTCCTGAAATCTTCTGTTTAAAAATGACTAATGATCACTTATAATAACAAACTGTAATATTCAATGTTGTTTCAATTTTATATTTGTTTTATCGGTGTACTCTATATATTCGGCAGAAATTACTCTTGCATCAATGAGATGAATTTAATTTTTACAGGGGCGTACTTATAACTTTTGCCGCCATGGATAGTTTTCTATTTGCCGCCCTTCTCAAATCAATTAAATAGTTTTTTTTAAATAAATTTATATATTTTTATGGGATAAGACTCATATCTCTACTTGATTTACAGAAAAGAAAACCGAAAAAATATTTTTATTTTATATTTATAATTAAACAGGATTACATCTTTTTAATAATTGATTTATTTTAGTTTGCTGTGCTACGGTCTACAATTTTGCAACAAGAGGTCTAATGAGACCGAGACCTACTGCTTAAAGCCGTTTACGAATTGTTGCGAACACGCATGCCATAGTGGGATTCGAACCCTTGAACTGCGGTACCGAAGATCAGGGCCCTAATCCTTCAGACATCGTTCGGCTTTAATAATTGAATGTATCGTGCAATATGATACTGAAGGTTGAACTTATATATTTATTTTTCTAGCTTTCTGAGTTGAAAATTTATATGTAATGTCCTCAAAATTTATTTTATTTGAAGTTTCTTATTTTATGAATAATATGGCTAGAATTTGTAGTCTTAAATAATTCATTGTAGAACGAACGAAGATAATTTTTTTTTATCAACTTCAATTTAGAGAAGCTCCGTTCGCAACTAGCGACACTGATGGCAATTGTTAAAAAAAAAAATTCTTTACAAAATCACTATGTTTGGTACCGAAATTTTCAACCTATACGTTTAAATAAATTTTAGTAAATCAAGAGGGCCTTCGCCTCTGTGGTCTTTTGTGCCTCCGTTGTGAAGTTTTGT
Source organism: Pardosa pseudoannulata (assembly GCA_032207245.1). Classification (NCBI taxonomy): domain Eukaryota; kingdom Metazoa; phylum Arthropoda; class Arachnida; order Araneae; family Lycosidae; genus Pardosa; species Pardosa pseudoannulata. The sequence continues at coordinate 78,942,181 of CM063502.1, read as the reverse complement.
CTTTTCTTCTAGTGCAGATCCAGTCATATAAACCTGGATCCCGATTTCTTACAATATGAAATTGTTTACAACTTTTTATGTCTAATGTTGTTAATTTCAACATTTTATTTTGCTTTTCAGGCTTAATATCAACATTTAAAATTTTCTTTTTTACTAATATATAAAAAAATATCGCCCCGAAAAATGGGGCGCTCGGTACAGACCTCACCCCCTCTAGGTACACTAATGAATTTGTACGTTTTATAAATTGATCTCTTATGCTATGATTAAACAGCCTTGACTTTTAAATTAAATTTTTAAATAAACATCCGTCTAAATAAACTCTAAAATAAGACAATTGGAAACAACTCGAAATTAATCTGCTAACATAAATATTATTTGAATTAACATTATTAAATCAATTAAAATTAATTCATATTTTTTTTAACATAAAATGCTTAAGCTGTTAATGCAAAACTGGTAGAACTAATTTTAAATCACTGATCTGGAAGCTTAGAGTCATATAAATGAAACCCATTTCATTCATGCTGAAATGTAGCGTAAAGAAAACGAGTTTTACTACGGTATCTTCCAAGAAGTGGTCTTTATTATTTTCTATACCTATTCTGAGAAAGTTTAATACCCCTCACTGATGAGGGCAGCTACTAGACCAGATTTCTACGGCTCATTTCGTAAATATTGTCTTGTTACCATTTTCCTCAATGAATTTTTCAAAATAAAATGTTCATTCACGGTCTAAAGATCATTTTCATGAGATTTCTGGAACTTCACATTAATGTAATTTACAAGAAAGATTCTTTTTAAAGGGATACACTACCTTTCAAGCTGGATAAAAACTTATTAAAGCATCATATTTTGATTCAATATAAAAGAAGTGGTCCATTTAGAATACATCTTTTTCAAGATCCTCCGTAAGAGTCCAACACTATTAAAATAATTTTTTTTTTATGTGAAGCAGATTTTAAATATATTATAAATTTGTAACTTAAATATTTTTCCCAGATCACACGGCAGAAATAGCCTATAGTTTTAATTATCAAGGCTAACTTAGCACTATAACTCAGATGCAGTCATAGTGGCGAGAAATGCTTTCACACAAAACTGAAGACCAGGCGAAATACTTAGTAAAATCCTTTGTTTATAAAGTAGAACTAAGGGAGAATTGACTGAGTATATAAGGGAGAACTGACAAGCGCATCTTAAACGGACAAGAGACAAACGTGCATTTGTTTGATCTGTGAAAATGCCGTCTTGAGGAGGAGAAAATCCCATGAATGGCTTCTCATGAGAATTTTAAATCGGCTTTTTTTGGTGGTAGCATGATAAAATACAGACGTAAATACAAACAACGGCATTAACATTGTAAATCTCTTTAGTTTTTCCTGGGAGAATCGTCAGGTAGGTAAGAAGACTGAAAGAAAGGGTCACACGAACGAATTTTTAATTCATCTTTTGTTTGGAAAAATGTAGATTTGGTTTCATTTGGTTTGAGAGCTACGGTCTACCTCTTGCAACATGAGGGCTAACTGGAAAATGTGGAAAGGATGCCTACATAAATGATTCACATTCTTGACTTATTTTGGGTGGTTGAGAAAGTTAAGATTAAGAAAAGTAGAACGTGAGTTGGCAGAATTTTGAAGAACTTTAGAGGCAATTTTTTTTAAATCTTTACCCCCCCTCTTCAGTGTGCGGCTGTGTGAGAGCACATAAAATAATTTGAATTCCATAAATTAGAAATTAGTTTTTATATCGAATATAAACTATCTTTTTTATTCTCTAATACGATCAAAACATTTTATTGTATGATAAAAGCTATTTTGTTATAAAAATTATATTTGAAATGGTACTGATTGGTTTGGAGCGCTATTGTCTTTTTTCTTTCTTTGGATACACAAGTGGCTAATAAGACCACTAAAATCTGAGCAGAATTTTTAAACTTAGAGAATTATAATAAAACTTTTTTTTGCTTCGACTGTAAAGGTCAAATTTCAGATAAAGAAGGTTCATTCATGTAGTACATAATTCGACTCCGAATAGAAACAGATTTATGCACAGCAATGCGATTAACTCCCACGGTTTCTAGTCCCTAAATATAGCAACTTATTTTTTCAATCCTCCTCCTGTCTTATGTATATTATTCAGCTTCTAAAACTGAAATTAGATCAATTATGAAAATTAGTTTATAAAATTTCCAAATTTGTGTTTCATTTATTAGACACATTTACCTATTTTGCTTTCATTAACACGTGCTTCAACCAATATTCATCATAGAACCAATATAAAATAAAACATATCGTCCTTCAAAAATTCTAAACTGAGAAAGAACTTGTTAAGCTTTTTAACAGTTGTCTGCTCAGATTTCCTTACAGTATTTGTACATTTTTTAATTTCGATTTTAATATAAGACATGATTATTGGTTATTCTAGTTTTTTCAGTTCCATGGCAAGGAACTGAAAAACCAACAAAGGATTAACAAAGGATCCTATGATTAAAATAACTGAGTTTAATAATTTTTATGAAATCATTTGGTCGAATTCTAAAGCTCTGAATCCAGTAGGAATATTTTGAACCAGACATATAGAGGGATTAAAAAGCCAGAGACAAAGTAAAATTTTCATTAAGCACCAATAAAAAAAAATAACGAAATTCTGATGGAAAAAGAATAACAGTAGAAAGAGCAAAAATGCGTTAATAAATAGCAATATTTACAAACACTAAAACACGTAACAACCCCAACATGTTAAACATGAAGAAAATATTAAATAGGAAAATAAAAACAAATGTTTTAAAAAACTAAAAACATTATCATGCGGAATACTTGTAATCAAGCATTTGAGATTCACTCTGACAAACTGGGAGACCATCGCTGAGAATTACATTAAGACTAAATCTCCCAGACCGGTCATATGACCGCTTTTGGGACTTTAATCATTATTGTTAAATACACTTTTTCATTTTTCTTGAACTTACTGCATGAATTTTTCTATAACTACTTAATTTTTTTTAAATATGTATCTTTCTTCTTTTCGTTTTTTCCTGATAATCATATGTATTCTACCGTTATTTACAGTGATCGACTTTTAGACAGAAAATAGATTAAATTTAATAAAGTTATCTGCATTGAAACCTCAAACTTAATTGTAAGTTTTCCAAGAATCATCTAGCTGTGTTTAGTAACATGACATATGCTTATGTATAGTTTATTTTATGCTGGGTACAGAGAGACACTGCTGGTAATCCACGAAGCAAAATAATGATTTTCTAATTCGAGAATTGGCTCTATGCGGTATTACAAATATTTGCGACGTGATCAGTTCAATTTGTAATAATAAACTAGGCTGCAAACTTTAAATAAAAATATTTAGTACAAATCAGTCAATACCAGTCATTAGACCGGTATAAAGGTGTGTGTGTGTGTGTGTGTGTGTGTGTGTGTGTGTGTGTGTGTGTATAAAATGTCAACGGACTATGGTCGAAAGCTAAGATACAGAAAGTCAGAGCTAGAGTGCCATCAAGTCGCGCTTTTGGCAGGGATTCTTGTAGTACATCGGAGTCAGCTTTAAGAAGTAGGTTTCGGTCTAATTAGTCTTCAAGTGGCAAAACATTGACCGATCTACTCCCAGTCAACCATGAAATCTAAAATTCTTTGACGCTTAAAAGCGATTACATGCTTATCAATTTTAACCGATTATTTTAGATTAATTTACATTTAGCTGAATTAATAGCTTTATAAAAAGTAATTCAGATTGATTGGTGTCTTCGGTTAATAATCATTCACTCTTCCTAAAACTGTCACAAAGTAGCATTTTGTATAATATAATGCGGCAGATAATTTTTGTTCCCCCAAGGCGTTGATTGTACTCTATTTCGAAAACACCTTCGGCAAGTGCACATAGTTAAAAAGCAGTTTTTTCCAATCTAATCATTTACCTTAACACAGTTTCAAAAAGCTTTGTTATTACATTTTTGAAGATATTTTGTGTGCAATCCAAAAATAAAATTTCTTAATAGAGAGTCAACTCTTAACTCATCAGTACTTGATGTCACAATTTTAGGGATAAATAAAGAAAAATTAACTTTTAGAATATTTAGCTGCTGTGGAAAAAATGAGAACAGTATTAAAATTAAAGTTACATTAAAACTAAAAATATCGGAGCTCAAAATTTTGGCGAGTGAAATATCTGCATATAACAGGAAAAAACTGTCAGGAATAGATTTATTATGAATTTCACAGGAATTCATTCACTTTCAATACGGTCTTCGTATTAAACTGGAATTTTCTTTTCCCGCTGACTGTTTTTGAAAGTTAAGTTTTTTTGATGAGAAATATAACCAAACTTATGCTACACGAGGGCTAGTTCAAACAGAATCTATAATTTAAATGTTATTTTATAACCTTAGAGTCATCACTTTAACCCTAGAACGCTATCCTCAACCCATCAGGACCTAGCATCCCTCTTTTGGTTGGTTGGGAGCACTATGTCTTTTTTTAAACACGAGGGCTAATGAGACCGGGATCTACTTCTTAAAGCCGGTTCCAAACGTCTACGAACATTCATGTAATATGGGACTCGAACCCACGAACTCCGGTACCGAAGGTCAGTGTCCTAACCATTCGGCCATCGTTCGGCATAGCATCCCTCTTTAAGGGACAGCTAAAAAATAGCTTATAGAATTTTCATCTTCTCTCGGAAGGAGTTTTTTCTTTTCACCTAAGGTAGACGAAAATCCTATAAACAGTCTGCTGAACGATGGCCGGATGGTAGGACTCTGCTGTTCGGTACTGGGTTCGAATCCCACTGAGGCATGGATGTTCGAAGCCGTTCAGAATCCGCTTTAAGCTGTAGGTCCTGACTCATTAGCCCTAGTGTAGCAAAACGGTAGATCGCAGCGCTCCAACCAAACCCATAAACACTCTACCAAGGTTTTGAGTAGTTTCAATAACTTACAGTTTTACTATTAACTTATAACTTTTCATTTCTAAGAAATTTTGGCAGCATGAGGTTTCACTATTATGTTGTATATTTCAAAAAGGTAAATCGTCCTTTAAAAATTCTAAACTGAGAAAAACCTTGTTAAGCTTCTTTACAGTATTTGTGCATTGACCTACTTATAAACTAATATTCTAATTTTTTTTCGATTTTAATATAAGAAATGATTATTGGTTATTTATTTTTCATCGCAGGGATCCTTTGATGAAAACTGAGTTTAACTAAATGATTTTTATGAAACCATTTGGTCAAGTATTAAATCCAATAGAGATATTTTGAACAATACATACAGTGGGATTAATAAACCAGAGATAAAGTAAAATTTTCGCTAAGCACCAATCAAAAAAAATAACGTAATTCTGATAGAAAAATACAACACAGAGAAAATATTAAAAGAATAACAGTGGAAAGAGCGAAAATGCTTCAATAAATAGCAATATTTACAAATACTAAAACATCTAACAACCTCAACATGTAAAACCACGTGTAAAACATTAAATAGGAAAGTAAAAACAAATGTTTTAGAAAGCTAAAAACATTACCATGCGGAATATTTGTAATCATGCATTTGAGATTCACTCTCACAAGCTGGGAGACCATCGCTGAGAATTACATTAAGACTAAATCTCCCAGATCGGTCATATGACCGCTTTTTGGACTTTAATCATAATTGTTAAATACAAATTCATTTTCTTGAACTTACTGCATGACTTTTTCTATAACTACTTAATTTCTTTTTAATATATGTCTCTCTTTTCGTTTTTCCTGATAATCATATGTATTCTACAGTTATATACCGTGATCGACCTTTAGACAGAAAATACATGAAATTTAATAAAGTTATCTGCATTGAAACCTCAAACTTAAAATTAAGTTTGAGGTGTTTAGTAACATGCCATATACTTATGTACAGTTTATCTCATGTTGGGTACAGAAAGCCACGGCTAATAACCCATGAGGCAAAATAATGATCATTCCAATTCGAGAATTAGCTCTACGTGGTATTACAAATATTTGCGACGCGATCAGTTCTATTTGTAATAATAAAATAGGCTGCAAACTTTAAATAAATAATGTAGTACTAATTTTTGTATTTTATTATTGGAGGATAATTCAAACACATTAAAAATTTTAGCACTAAACGTTAATACAAATCGGTCAATACCGGTCATTAGACCGATATAGAATAACCCCGTAGAGTAACTTCGTAAATAGAAATTACAGCATCTTGCAGTGTTAACCCATTTGTATCATAAGCGCATATACGTGCAGAATCACCATGCTTATAAAAATGAACAGAAAACCAATTTATTTAGGCAGTTTTTGTCATTTCTAACAAGAGCAATCATTACATTAGATATATGTATTTTGAACACGTTTGTTTATAAGCAATAAAAAGGTCTTTTACTACAGGGAACATTTTTCTTCCGTTTTTTAATATGATGGTTTAAAACGAAGAAAAAGTGGTGAAGTAGTGGAGAAACAGCTAGAAAGTTAAAGCTGAATTGTAAATAGGAAACTTCAGCTTTTAGGGAGAAATTAGCATAACAGGTTAAGAAAAATATAGTTAAGGCATGCAGATACTATTTTTTTTTTTTCAAGTTTCCAACTCCCACTGAGCGTAGAAGTAATGGCTTATTTTTAAGACTTGCTGTTAAACCGGCAAAGTTACTGTTATAATGCATTTCGAATTAAGTTCGCAAACTATTAGTTAGCATTGAACTTCGCCCAACACTGCATTAATGTGAATTAACTTAAGCCTTAAATAATACATTTAGCGCATAATTATTTGTCTTCAGATAAATTCCATTTTCTTTTATTTGTTGAACTGTAGAAATAATTGCACGAAATCTTTTTCATTATTTATTCTTCTCATCCGGTTGTTTATTCTCCTCCTGGGAATTTCATAGAAGCATAAGAAAGCCAACGAAGCGCGCTCAATCAATTCCTAATACCGAAGTTAACTGTCAGCAAACAGTTTATTGCAGCTCATTTAAAGTGGAATTGAAATAGAGTTGTTAATATCTCCAACAGTGAGGTGTGTGATGAAATTTTAAGCCTTTCATTGATTTAAAAAAAAACTTTATTCTCAAATACCGGAAGTCAATGACCGGACGCTTAATTTCACGCAGAGTCGCATTTACAGCGTGCAGGATCTTGTTATTCCCTTGTTTTGCATTTAAGGCCAGTTTGTATCTGCTATATTGGATTGCTCTCATTCAATGTTAACCTATTGGTAACAATAAAATGCCCTCTGGTTAGCTCGCATTTAAAGAATTATTTAAAAAAAAATTATACCACGTAATAGATTAGTAAATCCTCTAGGATGCTTTATTATTTATTTATTTTATAGAGAAAATGCTTTTATTTCAGTTTGAAAAAGAGTAGACTAAAATTTCTCGCGAATAATTGTAGATAAAATGTAGTTTTCAGTTTTTTTTTTCATTTAAAGAACAACTAACATCCTAGAGAATTTCTTTTTCTATCAAGTGGTATAATTTTTTAAAGAATTAAATGTGATAAGAAACATAATAAAAAATTAAATGAGGAAATAAGAAATATAATAAAGAATTAAATGCAAAATATATTTAAATACGAGTCAGAGGGAATTTTATTTTTCCCCCATAAGTTAAAAATTATACCACTTGATAACATAGTAAATTCTCTGAGTTGTTTTTTTCTTTGAAAGAAAAAAAGAGAAAACCATATTTCATCTTAAATTTATTTGCGTGAAATTTTGTCAAACTCTTTTAGAAACGCGTATAAAAACAGATTTTTTAAAGCATCTTACAGACTTTACCAATCTATCACGTGGTATAGTTCGTTGATTGGTTTGGTTACGGTCTATTTTGCAACACGAGGGCTAATGAGACCTGGACCTACTACTTAAAGCCGATTCCGAACGGGTACGAACATACACGCCACAGTGGGACTCGAACCCACAAACTCCGGTTCCCAAGGTCAGTGCCCCAATCATTCGGCCAATCACGTGGTATACATTTAAAAAGTATTTCTTAAATGCCAGCTGTCCAGAGAAAATATCGTTTCTCCCACAGGTTAACACTGAGCAAGAGGAATTCACTACTCAGATACAGATCCACCTTAAGAGGACATAGTACCTTTCGAAATGAATTCTTTAAACACATACTATTTTTGAATCAATATAAAATAAAATGTTCTATTCTATTTGGAATAATTTTTTTCTCAAAACATTAATAAGGGTCTAACTTTATATAAAGAAACTATTTAGCTTTGTTATCTTGGTTGAATGATACAAACTGGGTAATAGCCGAATATGCGAGTCATAAAATGATCCTCGCGTCTTCATTTTCAACTTTTTTTTTTGTTTCATTATTACTTAAAAATGTCTTTTAAAATACTTTTCGATATTTTTTCTGCTGAAAGACTGATTAGATATGAAAAATATTTCCTATAAATGGAAATATTTTTGTCTGCATTTTGAATTTTCATAAAAAAGCTAGGAACTTTCTAAATTTCAATTGTTTTAATTAATAAGCACAGTCAAAACTTAAAACGGGTAATCAGATATATTTTAATGAATATTAAGTGTGTTTGCTAAAAATGTTGCAGTAGCGTTTGCCATAGATTTTAACCGAAAAATGTCATTAAAAAGGAATGTTTCAAAAGTAACCGGTTCAACAATGAGATTTACTTTCACGCGAAAACAAAGTGGTGTAAACTTTTCATAAATTATTAATTTGTAAGAACACTTTGTAACGTCTACCCTCCCCTTAAGCAGTACTTACTGATTTAGTTATGGTATACCAAAATGTTCAACATAGCTCTCATTGATTACATGAAAATTACAATCAAGAAATACTATCAAATATAAGACAGAAAAATGAAAATGGGATGTTAGTTTTTATTTAATTTTTGCGCTTTTTGAAAGATATCGTCCATATTTACAGTTATGGGGATAGTAAACTTGGAGCTGAACAAAACGCAATGAAAATTCTGCAATTCATCTGATTATGGAATATAAATATGAGATGCAAAACACTAATATATATATATATATATATATATATATATATATATATATATATATACATATATATATGTAACCACGGCCAATCACATCGAATTATAGCCTCTATTCTTTTTACTTGTCTGGGTTACTGGGCAAGGGGAAAACTAATCAATTAGCTTATAAAGAATAAAGCAGTCGTGGCTCCATTAAAAGAGAACACGCAATTCTGGGAACTTAACTCTTTATTCAAGAGCTGCTAAAAAGACATCTTCAATAGTCAACGCCACACAGGAGAATGTACATATAAATACGTGCTTGAACAGGGGTGGACCCCATAGCGAGAGAGACTAAATATTTTGCAGAGAAAGTATCTTAGTTGGGGTTATAACAGGAAAAGGGAATTTAGATCGGATGGGAAAACTGATCTATTTGCAAGCGACAGATGGAAAATCCGGCGAGTGGACAAAGCATTTACATCTATTGTAGTGAAATCGTTGGGATATGTGTTGGAGAAATTTTAAGTTGAGGACACTCCTTTACTTAAGGCATTTTGTAGCTAGGAAAATAGATTTTAAGGAATTAGAATGGGAGAGAGGAGGTTCTTAAAAAGATAGTTTAAGTACAATAATTTTGATATATTACATACATATCCTATAATGAAAATTACTACCGTAACATACTATTCAGTTACTACTAAGAATAATTTCAAATGTTTTCTTTTTTCAAATTTGAAATTTTCAGTGTTCAAATTTTTGTATTTCACTTATATTTCAAACATTCTAGGTGAATTTATAACCATCACATCTCTTTGAAATTTATCAATTGTTTAGTTTGTAGCTTATATAAAAAAAAGTCAATACTTCAAAAGCGTATAATCTATGAATAAAATATATGTACGTAAAGAACTATTATAGGTACTTTGTACAGGAAAAACCGACATTTTCACAACTTTTCTTTCTCTTTTGTTATCATAAGCATTTGAGAAAAACAATTTTTTTAAGATCTAAAATAAGAGTTAGAAATAAAAAATGACCATATGTTAAAATAGTGTACATAGGGTATTCATTAAATTTCATTTTCACATAATTGATAGAGCCAAAATACTTTCCTTTTTAGTTTCAAGCACTTTTACGTAAATAGTCCCATTGACTAATTACATTTTCATGTAAATTTATTCAGCACTATAACGACCGATATTTTTTACTACCTTGAATGACCACAGTAATTTATCCACATAAAATATTGGGTAAAACAGTTATGCGTTTAAAATCAAACAGTAATAAAAGTCTTGAAGTCTCTGACTCTACAATCTTCTTAAGAATAATCGTGTCTAAAAGTATCTTTGTGGTCAATATGACAGCACCAGTTGTTCTAATAAAACAAAAGTTAGATTTCCACGTTTATGGTCAGATTAAGTATTGAATATTTTTAATGATTTCTTATCTACAATTAGAAAGGTGAACTCATATCACAAGTACATATTTAATTTGAATTTTGCAATGTGACTGATAGGTTGATATTTATAGGTTAATTCTGATTTTGGCACACAGTTCTTTTTCTGTCGGATAAACTTTTAGACTGAATTGAATGACTGAAATAAGTAATGTTTATAAAATATTATGAACTTTGATTTAAAACAGAATTCAAACAAGCCGTATATGTTGTGCAATCAAAAGACGTTATTTTGTTTCTCTCTTCTTAAAATGTCGACATAACACTACATTTGGAGCAAAGTGGAAGTTTGAGAAGATTTTGAAAACAGCATAAAACCTTCTTCCATACTGATTGTTCTAATCATAGCTTCAAGTTCAAAGCACTGCTTGAAAAATATATTCGTTCCTCGAGATTCCTGGAACAATAAAACCCCCGTAAATAGCATTTTAGATTCGGGAACAGGCCACCTACACAATTGTTTACATGAAATCAAACCTTTTCTTGCAACAGATCAACAAAGAAAAAACTGAATTCCTACTTTCTTTCCATAGAATTTATATCTGATGTTATTTGATTTTTTGTTTAAATCTGGATGTGCAGCTTTTCTTTTAGGGCACGGTCATTGCCGCCATTTCCAAGCTTTTCCGCTTAGCTGCATCCATATTTTCAGCCCCATTGATTTTTGCGAGGTCAATTCGTTTCAGTTTCTCTTATTTGCTTTTCAAGGGCTTCCTCCGACTAAAAAAAACATACTTTGCATTGTTTTAGTATGTCGAAGAATCCAATTCTTTGTTTATTGTTTATTCTTTCTAAAATGCAAGTCCGGATAAAAATTGCTACAATTCGAAAATAAAAATAATTTGTTTTTTCAAATTCCAAATTTTCAGTGTTCAAATTTTTGTATTTCACTGATATTTCAAACATTCTAGGTGAATTATATAACCATCACATCTCTTTGAAATTTATAAATTGTTTAGTTTGTAGCTTATATAAAAAAAAAGTCAATACTTCAAAAGCGTATAATCTATGAATAAAATATATGTACGTAAAGATAGATTTTAAGGAATTAGAATGGGAGAGAGGAGGTTCTTAAAAGGATAATTTAAGTATAATAATTTTGACATATTACTTATATCCTATAATGAAAATTTACTACCGTAACATACTATTCAGTTACAACTAAGAATAATTTCAAATGTTTTCTTTTTTCAAAATTCAAATTTTCAGTGTTGAAATTTTTGATAGATTTTAAGGAATTAGAATGGGAGAGAGGAGGTTCTTAAAAGGATAATTTAAGTATAATAATTTTGACATATTACATATCCTATAATGAAAATTTACTACCGTAACATACTATTCAGTTACAACTAAGAATAATTTCAAATGTTTTCTTTTTTCAAAATTCAAATTTTCAGTGTTGAAATTTTTGAATTTCACTGATATTTCAAACATTCTAGGTGAATTTATAACCATCACATCTCTTTGAAATTTATCAATTGTTTAGTTTGTAGCTTATATAAAAAAAAGTCAATACTTCAAAAGCGTATAATCTATGAATAAAATATATGTACGTAAAGAACTATTATAGGTACTTTGTACAGGAAAAACCGACATTTTCACAATTTTTCTTTCTCTTTTGTTATCAATAAGCATTTGAGAAAAACAATTTTTTTAAGATCTAAAATAAGAGTTAGAAATAAAAAATGACCATATGTTAAAATAGTGTACATAGGGTATTCATTAAATTTCATTTTCACATAATTGATAGAGCCAAAATACTTTCCTTTTTAGTTTCAAGCACTTTTACGTAAATAGTCCCATTGACTAATTACATTTTCATGTAAATTTATTCAGCACTATAACGACCGATATTTTTTACTACCTTGAATGACCACAGTAATTTATCCACATAAAATATTGGGTAAAACAGTTATGCGTTTAAAATCAAACAGTAATAAAAGTCTTGAAGTCTCTGACTCTACAATCTTCTTAAGAATAATCGTGTCTAAAAGTATCTTTGTGGTCAATATGACAGCACCAGTTGTTCTAATAAAACAAAAGTTAGATTTCCACGTTTATGGTCAAATTAAGTTTTAAATATTTTTAATGATTTCTTATCTACAATTAGAAAGGTGAACTCATATCACAAGTACATATTTAATTTGAATTTTGCAATGTGACTGATAGGTTGATATTTATAGGTTAATTCTGATTTTGGCACACAGTTCTTTTTCTGTCGGATAAACTTTTAGACTGAATTGAATGACTGAAATAAGTAATGTTTATAAAATATTATGAACTTTAATTTTAAAAAGAATTCAAACAAGTCGTATATGTTGAGCAATCAAAGATGTTATTTTGTTATATCTCTTCTTAAAATGTCGACATAACACTACATTTGGAGCAAAGTGGAAGTTTGAGAAGATTTTGAAAACAGCATAAAACCTTCTTCCATACTGATTGTTCTAATCATAGCTTCAAGTTCAAAGCACTGCTTGAAAAATATATTCGTTCCTCGAGATTCCTGGAACAATAAAACCCCCGTAAATAGCATTTTAGATTCGGGAACAGGCCACCTACACAATTGTTTACATGAAATCAAACCTTTTCTTGCAACAGATCAACAAAGAAAAAACTGAATTCCTACTTTCTTTCCATAGAATTTATATCTGATGTTATTTGATTTTTTGTTTAAATCTGGATGTGCAGCTTTTCTTTTAGGGCACGGTCATTGCCGCCATTTCCAAGCTTTTCCG
>CM063502.1:78734008-78924008 GCA_032207245.1 Pardosa pseudoannulata | reverse complement strand
ATTGACTACCAACAGGGTGTGCGTATTTCTGAAAAATTCCAGGAACGTGTAATTTCCCACTCCTTTGTTTTTCTCCTTTTTCCTAGGTGGAAGAGGGAGAATTCTCGGAAATTAAAACTAGAACGAATGGAAAGAAAAGAATGGGTTCCTTCTGAATACATTGTGAATATTCCTTTACCAGCTAAAATGAGGTTCGAAAACCGATGACATTAACAGATGTAACGATCTCATAAAGCGATAATTTTAACATACAAATGAATAGAGAAAATCGGGACCAAGTGATTTTGATAACAATAAGCGATTGATAACATTAACCGCGATCACATTAACACTTTGACTGCCAAGCCAAAATTGCAAATGTTCACAACGGGGCCAAACTTTTTTTTGTGTAATTTGTATTTTTTCAACATAAAACTATATATAAAAACAATATTTCAAAACAAACAATATTTTAAAACAAACTCTCTCTATTTATATATATTCCCTTTTTTGTTGCATGTTCCAAATATTTAATTTTTCATAAAACTTAGCTCATAAAATCGTCACATATACCAATTTGCTCAAACCACGTATACCTAACACATCGTAGGGAGCCCAACAATCAAACTCCAATACGATTTTCATGTAACTGATAACATCTTTGATAGCCATGGCCTGAAGTGTTAAAACACCATGGCTATCATATCGGATAGCCAGTGTCTCAACGGAAATATCACTGGATATCACATATGATAGCCATGGCAGTCAAAGTGTTAAGCGGAGTCAACTGTATATTCCCTAAGAAAGGCGTTAATACTTGAGATTTAAACGACTTGCTAAAGGTAGCAGTATTTCACATTCTGGCAATTAGTGATGAATAGAATATACAATTCAGCGTGCTGAAAACGAGTTATATGTGCTGGAAATTGTGTGTATAGTGCCCCAATACAATTCAAAGTCTGAATAAAGACGACTCTAAAATTTTTTAAGTATGTATTATTTCAAAAACTTTAAATATGTATATATTTTTAATGTATGCATTAAGTTTTTAATCACAGATGTTTTATGTATCAACATCGACAATCCTGGATTTATACATTCATTATCTGATTTTTAAATAAATCTCAAATTTGTGTCAAATAATTTGCATTTGGTATTAAGTAAAGGTGTAATGTCCCTTTAATGCTTGGGATTTAAGACTTGCTTTAAGCTAGGAGTATTTCCCACACTGATGATTAAGGATGAATGGAATATGTATTTCAGAATACTAAAAAACGAGTTTTGTTCAATATGAATTTTAAATCAGATGAGTAATCATGGAATTCAAAACTGATTTAAACAGAATGAGTAATTTCAGAATTAAATCTTGATGCGTGTGTGAATCACGGTGTCTTGTACCCTTAATCACAAATTGAAGATCGCTACGAAATGTAGAAAAAGTAAAATTTCAACGAATAGGATTAATTTAATTTGAGAATGTGATTTACTTTATCCCTATTCATTAATAATAGGTTTAAGGATCGAGGAAAATCAAGTATCAAGAATACGTCCAGTATTTTTTTTTTTTAGATTCGGTTGAGTGGAATAATAAGCAAGATAATTTTCAACAGAAGCTAAATTAATTTGTTAAGCTATAAAAAGATCATTTTGTGGCTTGTTCCCTAAGAGCTTTAAAGGGTTTGGTACCATTTAACTGATGCAAAGTTGACCTCATTTTCAAAGCGATAAAACTTTAAAGGAATTAAATAAAATAAACTAATTATTCAGAAAAATAAAAATTTATACTGTATTAACATTCAGTATAAATTTTATTTTACTTAATACTTTTTTTTATTTTGTAATATCAGATTTTCTTGAATTAACATTAAAAATAATTGCCCTGATTTCTCTTTTACAGCGCACAAAAATGCACTTTTATACCAATGAATATACATAATTATTTGAGTTGAAGTTATAATATATCTTTAAAAGAAAATTTAAATATTTGCTGACATAATTATTTAAAAAAAAACTGTCTAGAAATTAAATTTTCTGGTACAAAATTCGTACCACTGAAATTGGGATATAATATTTCATAATTTTAAAGGGTATATCTATGTATTTTCACCTAAAAATGCTGCGTATAATAAGTGTAAATGTGCAATGATGGGCCTAAATCAGTTAAGTGTAAAAAAAAAAAAATAATTTCTCAATCATTGAAATTCTGCTATAAAAATTTTCTATTAATCTAGAAAACTTTTGATGCCACATAAAAGATGCTAACTTAACAATAAGTAACAGTATTTTTATAAATATAAAATTTAAATTATAGAATATTGAAAATAAAATTATTTTGCAGTATTAAAATCCACCACTGTTTAAAGGCAGGCATATCATATCGATACCCAAAACGGCACAAGGTTAGTTACGTTTATAATTATGTATTTCATATAATAAATTAACCCAATTACTTATGTCAGTAAATACACAACACATTAAATTTAAGTAAATTAGGTCAATAATTTATTGTATCAGTTTATTTTTACAAACTATGTGATATATGTGCCCTTCACTAAAACAACAAAATGGAATTTAGCAATAAGTATTTTGGATCTCGAAAAGTAACCAAATTTTCAGTGAAAAACTTTAAAAGTTGTGAACTATGGATGCACCCTGAGAAAGGAAAATCTTTAAAACTTTGTAGCTGCCAACAAGAGTCTTATATTTAATATCGGAAGTAAAAACGTTAACAGTGCAATCTGTCAAACCCATCATCCCCCAACAATTACATGCCATTCTGAAAATTACCTACTGGCAAGCAGACCGATCGTGCGAAAACAACAGATCATATCTTGCCCTGCTTTCACTCGAACTCACAATTTAAGCCAGCTATAATCCGCTTTTGCCTCAACCGTCTTGTTCAGGTGAAGCGGATCCAAGAGTGAGGAAGGATGAGGTTGCATTTTGAAGGTCAACGGGGGATGTTATCAATCAAAACAGCTAAATAGGGATGGCTCGAAGATCGATAATTTTTTGTAATTTACTTACTAAATGAAGTGTTAGGGTATTTGATGCAAATATTTCTCCAACAAGAGAATCATCAAAAACTAATGAATTTAACTTTGGTTTATGTAGAAAGAAATGCTTATTCGAGTAGTAATCTATATAACATACTTCAAAACGGATTCATGGAATATTGAGAAGATATACTTCATTGAGATAATGAGATAATTTCAATACTTCCTCTTAAATACATAGCCTAATAACAAATTTTAAAGAGTTGCTGATTTTTAACAATATATTATTCAATTACAGATCGTAAAATGACTGTTGTTATCATTTGTTAACGAATATTCCTGTTTCAGTAGTTGCGAATTTTAAATTTTATTACTGTAGTCCAAAACACCTATAAACTCAATGTATCCACCACCAACAAATCAGAAGTATTTGCAATTTTCAGCTAACAATATTGAGATATACCTTTATAGTCTAAAATTCAATAACATCTCTTCAAAATTCTACTCATAACAGAAATGGTTGTAGATAAAGAGTCAGACTTTTGATAAATTTACTTTTTTTGCCTTATTCACATGTTGGAAACAAATGATGGCTAGTTTTGTATAAACAATTTTAGAATATCAACAAGCAACATACTTTTGAACAGGTTCTGATTTCGAAATGGAACAATTACACTGGGGTAAGGAATGAACTATATCAAATTTTAATGTCAGATATAAAATTGCTGTTTAAAAGCTATAATTTTCATTCAGAGTACTGTTAATCCTTTTTGCTGATAGACTTTTTAATAAGTAACCTGATATTCAATAAACAAACATTTATTAGATTTTTATAAGATAACTTTTGACAAAACTATTAATTTTTAATGCCACTTTTATGCATTACCTTAAAGTAATAAAGTTCATAACTTTTGCTCTTATTTCATTATTTGTATCACAAAAATAAAATGAAACCTAATGAAATTTAAGTAAAAAAAAAAATAAATATTTCCTTCTTAAATTTGTTACTAAATAAAGTGCATGCTAATAGTTTAAGTAAGGAAAAGATAAATTAGACAATATTAATAATATTTAGAAATCTTGATTTAAAAGGATGAATTTTCTCATAAAAACGATATTTGCTGTTTAAAAAAATTATTGTCACATAAATTAAGCTTATTAATGTTTGAACTGCAAAGTTATATTTTAAAACTTTACTGATTATCTGAAATTTTTATTCAAAAAATCATATTTTCCCCCTTTTTCATGAAATACTATTGCACAAAATTGTTGACCTCTTGTGCTATAAATTGACAGCAGCATATAACTAGCCGAAAGCCACTCCAATAGTAGGAAGTTCAGTAGGCATACACAGCACGCCATCCCTACATGGAAAGAAAATTTTAAGCCACGTGCATAGCACATCATTACAGTGCAAGAGGTTAAAAATAAATTTGAATTTTTAATTTTAATTTCACACTGAGATTTTACGAAGGAAATATTTAGAGCGTTTCATTATAAAATATTGAAATTTACTAAAATGATTTTCAAAAAAGGACTCCGATTAAGTTTTCTTCTCTCACATGCAAGAATATATCATCACATGCTCAATCAAGCATCAAAAAATGAACAAACTTGCCAAACTGCATGTTTACAGTTACTCTTAAAAAGCTTTATTTCTTTACGTAATCCCTGTTTAGAGACAAATCAAATGTAACTTATCTACACATCGCTCGAGGAATAACAATTACACGTTTGTCAGTCAAGTTCACATGTGCCCTCCTCCCCTCTCGTAATGGCGAGACCCCAAAAACAATTGGTAGTCAAATTCAGCTACGAATGCCAATCCTGGGGGCAAACTGAAGTTTACCACTGAGCGTGGAATGCTGAAAATTTTCCCCAGTTTTCCACCGGAAGATTCACTCCTTAGTGCACTTTCCACGACTGGAGGATATGGATGGATTCGGTCGGATGCTCTTTTCCTCCTAGCAAGACCTTGGGGGGAAAGAATCTCGATTGCAACTTAACGTAGCTGTTCGCTCGGAAATTCAATGCTTTTTTTTTTTTAGTTTTAAATCGCAGATCACTTCTTGTCAGCAGTTCAGGTATCAATCCACCTGAGTTTACTTTGAGACAATTCAATTGTAGTTGCTGTCCGCTCACGGTCATGCGCACTGGCTGCTCTGGCAATCGTGTTGAGTTTGTTATTCGTGTGTGTGGTATTCCTATGAGAAGTTAGAATCTTTTCCAACCGTGCGAAATTTTTGTGCTCCATTTCTGAGAAACTCCGAATTTGGTGTTTTTCCAGTTTTTTGAATACTCGTGCCATGGTTCCTAAGTCTAAGTAACGGGCTACCTCACAAAAGCAAGTAACGGTAAGTGGACACTATTTTCTAATTTGAAGTGTTACGATACAAAGACAAATGGACATACAATATGTGTGTATTTATACACATATGATTTATATTAAATTTTTTTTCTAAGACATGTAGTGGATTCTAAAAAATTAAAGCTTAAATTTTCCTGACATACATTTAACTGTATAATGTTGAAAATATTTATATATTGTTCGTTTTAATAAGCTGAAAGTGTATGGCAGGCAAGAAGATACTTTGAAGTATAACGTTTGAGAGTTTTCTATAAAACATTTCCATACTGGTTATAAACAATGTAATGTATCTGTGAAATAGCGTAGATGAAGACAATTCTTTAAACCTAACCATTACATCACATTTTTAAACGACTAATGATAAGAGTCCCTTTTATAAAATTAGAAGAATCATCCAAACTGTTTTTCTTTAAATAAATGATAAAACCGCGAAGAATTTTTTCAACCTAATTTTTCTCCGTATCTAAGATTATCTACATTTCTAAAATGTTAAAGCTTCTTTATTGCAGATATATATGTCTCCCGCGCTTTAATCTTTTTTCAATTTTTAGAAATCTTTTCAGTTTAATAAACGACTTCATTACTTCATAAAATCGTCTTATTAGAAAAAAGCAGTTTTTTTATTTTACCAAAACATTACTTTATTACGAATTACATTACTACGAATTATTACTTTATTTTTATGAATTTCAAAAGCTTATTCACATTAAAATATTTGACCAATAATGGCCAACCAAATATTAACCTGGAGTAAAATTCTCGAGATTACCAAGATCAATTCATCAAGGCTATCAAGACACTATCTTTTTATCACTGATACTAGATAAAATCTAATACCAATTTTCTTTTTTAAGGTTTGCACGTAGTTCCAAACAACCCAAACATAGAATTCCTGTTTAATAATTCAGCACACAAACTTTTACATGAGCATTTACATGTGTTATCTAAGCTCAAAACTCTAAAATTTAACATTTCTTCTGTGCATTTGAGTTTTGTATCTCAGATCATCTATAATCTTTAGAATCTTGAATTCACAAGAACATCAATGCTTGAAAACAGAAAAAAAAATTGTAAAAAGGAAATTTGTTTTTAACCTTAACTGCTTTCTGCTCGAATTACTTTAGAAAACTAGAGTCTATTTGTCAGAAAACAGGTTTTCGACTTCAGAAGCGACAGAGTAAAAATAAAGGATGAGTTGAACTATCCATATTAATTCTTGAAACGGGTTCAGAGATCTTTTCATTTCATTTCAAGACGTGTAGTCTTTTGTATCCTTTTTGATCTAGGGTACTGATTTCAAAATCTTACTTTTTTGAGAAAAATAATGTACAGCATAGAATTTTAAAGGAAATGTTTTCACGAATGAACTAAATATAACCGCATTTATTTGATTTTTGTGGCTTTTGACCAAGTTTTCACAAATAACTACAATAAATAGTTTAAGAGATATATGATTTTAAAATTTGTAATTAAATGTATACTATCTCAGTAATTAAACAATTTTCCTTGTCCTTATTTGGCCACATTGTTTTCAGAATGAATTTTTCTTGTCTGTAAAATTTTGCTTGAAAAGAAATGGTTTATTTTTGTCATACTAAGAAAAAATGCTAACAGGTTCATAAATTCAGATATAGGAAGATATACTAAATGCATTCCATTTTAATCCCAAAATCCTTTGAGATTTTTTTTGCTTCGTTTTCAGTTAATTATAGTTATGTGTGATTAGTATTTGAATGCATAAATACATAAATGAATGAAAAGCAAGATAACACATGTAACAACTTTGTAAAAATTAATTAAAATCTATATCTAGTATTATAAGGATTCTCAAGTTCTCCTATTTCATTATAAACCATAAATGTAATATGAAAAAAAAATATTTTGTTAATTAGTTATAAAACTGATATTAGAAGAAAATTGACATTATGACCTATTTAGATTTGTAATGTTAACTCTTAACACATTGTATTTTTTATAATGTAAAAACGTTTATAGATAATATAATTTGAAAAAATTAAAACTATATACTACTATTTCTACTTGATTTTTCATATTTACGATACTATTATAAATTTATCCACTAAAAAATATATTTTTTGTTTTCAAAAATCTTATGGTATTTATTTATATATTTCTATTTATATATTTGTATATATATATATTTCAATATAAAATACGAAAAGTTGGTTAAAAAATTAAATAATTTTCGATCTATTGAGATTTAACTGAATAACTAATTTTACGGGCAAAACGCCCGCTCCCGGTACAACTTCGTTGTGAAATGTACCGCCACACAATGTGTTAATTTTAAATGTGTTATTAGGAATCTTTTATAAGAATTTTAAACTGACGATAAGTTGAATATTAAATATATTGCAGAATTGGTTTGCTTAATTTTGGATTAATATTTTCAACAATAAGTTTAGTTAGAAAACAAAATTAAAGGTATATTATCAGTGCAACTTTTATTTTCATAAAAAATTTGAAATATTTAAAACTAATAGCAAAATAATACAAAACTCATTCAAGTAACCAAAGTCTAATTCGAAACAGTATTGTTAATTATTTTCAAACAGGTGTAAGCTGTCAAATTTTAAATATTGATATCTGCAGAAAAATGACATTGTTATGCTACATTACTTTACTACGAATTACATTACTACGAATTATTATTTTATTTTTACGAATTTCAAAAGCTTATTCGCCTTATTGAAAGATTTGACCAATAACGGCCAAACAAATATTAATCTGGCGTTTTTTAAAAATCTGTAGAAATGCTGGATTTTTTAAAAATTCGATTCTCTAAATGCTCCTGAACTAAATGACAAATATCTAAAAATCCCTATTCGTATAATAGTACGTTGACGATTATAAATATGACAAGCTTTATAAATAAACAAATGCAACTCAAAAAATGTAAGAAATTTGTTAAATTGTTTAAAGTTTGGGATGGTTTTAATCGAATTTCAATCTCTGCTCAAAGATAAAATTGGTGTGCAAATCTTATATTTGTAAGGATGCTCTTTGAAATTCTTAAGTGAAATTTTAACGTAGGTAATAACCACCATAAAATAAGTTATCGATGCACTTTTTAATGTTTATTTTGAAAATTAGCTTATTTCTCTCTCTCAAGTAAAATATTGTCTGAAATGCCGATATTCTTCAAAAGCTTGAAGTAGAACTTTTGGTTATATTGCTATATTTTACATACTGAACACCACATTTGAGAAATAAAACTACGCAAAAAAAGCTTTTGGGTACCGTTAACAACACAATATTTCGACAGCTCCAAATGAATTCTATATTAAAACAAGCACTTTCAAATCGAACTTGTTAAAGTTCCATTTGAAAGTAAACAATATAGTGCATCTTTTGTTTTCTCTCTAGTCTGGGGTCATCAGTTCATATCTCAAGATTTAACAATCCCAACATGTAGCTGTTAGCCTCATCAGTGAATTCACTTGATAACATTTACTCGTTCTATTGACAGAATAAATCTAAATGCATTAACTGCATTTAAAAAAAAACGCTTTTTAAAATGGATTAACCATAATTTATTTATCAGTGGTATTAACTATTTTATTTTGTGGACGTTTTATAACCCTTTCAATATATCTATAATTTAAATTGCCATTTCACGAAGACTTGAACTAGTCGACACGTTCAACATATGTATTTTATTTCAGATATTTAAGTTAGATATCTTGCATTATCTTTTTAACTGTAAAATGCTGTACCTCGTGTTTGATACAATATGTCCTTCAAGGATTCAGTACCATAAAACTTCATGAAACCAACCCTTATATTTTTAAGACTGCACAAATACGAAATTTAAATTTGAAACGATTTAAAATAGGCGCTGAAATATTTCCGCATAGCATTTTGATTAACTATAGGCTATCTACTTATTAAATATCAGGATCGTAACTTGTCTAACAAAGGATTTTCAAGTCTACATACTAGGAAAAACGTTCTTGAGCTTTTCAATAAGTCTTACCAGATAATTTTCCTTTATATATAGGAAATATTAGAGATTGAAAAGAACTTTTTTTTATGAATTAAGCTTTGTAGAGGAGTTAGAACACATCCACGTTTAATATAAGTATAATTTTATTCAGCAAATATTCTTTTTCATAAGTAGAGATGCAATATACTATTTTAACATGAAAAATAATGTTTTAAGGAGAAAAAATTAATAGATTTGTCATTTAAAGCTCTTAGAGTAAGGGGAAAAAATTGAAAATATTACAATATATACTTGCATGCATACTATTTATACTTCAAAAGCATCTGTATAAAGTTCAGAAATATGTAAAGAAATGTTAAACTTTGATTTTAAGTATAGCTATTATATTTACGTTTAATCTAATAATAAAATTTCTAGTTTTATCTTTAAGTAACAACTAGCCAATGTAATAGCTGATAGTTCAACAATAATAAACAAACAAAATACAAAAATTAAGACCCAAAATATTGTGATAAAAATTTAAACACTTTTTAGTAAACTTCAACTACTTTATAAACTTTGAACTGAAGTATGTTTCTCATTTGCATTTCAATGTTGTTTACCTATCAGTCACTCAGTTTTATTATAAAGCAAAGTTCTTCAGCATTATCGAGACATTGCTTAATAGTATATTTATATTTTTATAGAATGAACTTGTTTTACAAGTAAAATATTAACTGCTAACTTTTGAGATTTACTATTATAATTAAAGTAACGGATCGAAGGTGGGTGGGTTAAATTATTATAGTAGTTCATACATAGTAAGGAAACACTTTCCTATTTCTAAAGAATTAACACCATTTTTCGCAACAGACCCTTTCAAACGTTAATGATTAAATGCGATAAAGGTGGGATTACTTAAACCCATAACACTATTTTCATTGTAAATGGTTGTGTCTAGTAAAAATATTACAGTTTTGTTGATATCTCTAAAACAACATGTAGCGGTGTGATACGGGCAATGATTTGTCAAGAGTTGAAACAGGAAGCTTTTTTAATAACTTTTATGCAGGTGCCTGCATTCAATAAATAATTGCTGTCTCATTTACCTCTTTTTAGGTTATTTTTTTTTCACACAGGCCGTCTGCTTCCAAACCCATATTTAATTCCATAAAATGTATAGAAGTTGTAACTTGCAAGGATTTTATACTCGACAATATTAAGCATTAAAATTATACCTCAAATTTAGAAAAAACATTAGATTACATTTTAACCTTTTATAGAACAGTGGTTTCACAGTGAAGCCATCTGTTAAAATATTTTTCTTTTCTTAAAAATAAATTAATGATTTTTTTATGTATGTCACACTTTATACTATTAATAAATGGTAGAACTACACACAATTTATTTTTCTCTTTGAAATATCCGCGTTTAAACTTGCTTTGTGGGAAAACCCTCTAAAATTTGATTTTTTTTCTTGATGTTCCCAAATAAATATACGTACACAAAACATTACTTATTAATTCTTTAGCTATTTATCTATCACATCCATTTAACGATAATTATTCAATGTTCTTCCACTATAATTAAAATTTTAAGAATGTATTATTTTCCCGCTGAACAAGGGTATAGATAGTTTCACAGTTAAACCCCCCCCCCAAAAAAAAAAAAAAAAAAAAAAAACTACTACAGTCAGAAATTGAAATATTTTTCACATATTTCACTTACATAAGATTCATAGATTACATTATTAACTTAATTCCGTCAAATCTCAAAGAATTTTCAATAGTGAACTTTAAAGGGTTAAGTCGACATTGGATAGTTAGCTGGGAGAAATTAGAACGAAACTTATTTTTGTTACCCTAAATTATGAAATATAATTCAGAATAAATAAAAGGAATTTTTAATTTACACCAACCTATTACAATCATAATTTTCAAAATACACAATATAATTATTTCTAAGTTTGCTTTTTCTTGAATTCTATACATTGAAAACTCCAAAGTTTTTTTTCTTAATTTATGATAAAAGTGATAAATTTTTCATACAGGTTTTCTATAATGTACAGAATAACACTGTGCTTGGATCTAGTGAAAAGTTGCTCTTTTCTTTTCAAGGGTTAAATATTTGACAAAAATTTTTCTTTCCTTTTACATATTAACTTTCTGTTGTACGTTTATTCAAGTAAAAGGTTACACTCATACCCGAATGCGGAAATCCGTGGATTAATCTGGTAAACATAATCTGCAGGTAGCTCATGAAAAAAAGATGAACTGCGTGTGTTGAAAATCCATGTTAATTATCCTCATTAGCAGCAGGTGATGCAACGAATTGCATATTGTTACGCATATATCTTCATCTCTATCGTATACCACTTCGCAGAAAAGTGCCATCTATAATGCTGATTGATTTAAAATTCATTTGAAACGCAAGCTGTTTCTTCATTTCCAAATCTGCGATTTCATCTGCTAAAACCAGCAAAACGGTCAATGTACTACACGCCAGATGAATCAGTTTTGTTTTTCTTAATTCCAAAGTTAGCTTGCACTATCCTGTTTTAAAGTGCATTCCATACAATTTTGTTGTGCCACCAGTCCAACAGGGTATTTGTTTACTACTTACGCATCACTTTGATTTCCTGAGTTAATGCCCTGATGATTATTTAATGGGGTATAAACAAATTAGTGTTAATTTAGAACAAGTTTAAATTGCCCAATTTGCGAGTGTCAGTATTTAAAATATTTTTGTAATAATCAACGCAAATTAAAGCACTCGAGTTTAATTTCGTTAAATTATTAGTCAATTCACTCATTACATTATGTAGTAACTATTAGTCACAGTAAACTATACCTTATTTTTTTTCGATAGCCATGCAGGGTATTAACCGTTTGAGTGCTGAAGAGTTTTCATATATATATATATATATATATATATATATATATATATATATATATATATATATGTGTCATTTATTCTCACTTATTACAAGAATGTTTTTCTGCACGAATTCCATGACGTCCTTTTTTACATATAGCGCAAATTAAGTTGGATCGTCTAATTCTATTACCATTTTTTTTTTTTTTTACTGTATACATCACATTGTCGCAAGTTTCGCCCAGGCAATTTTTCTAAAGAAAACTTTGTACTATATGGTAGTTTTTCTGTGGCATTTTTGCTTGCTAACCATTCCTCCTCTATAGCAACAATAATGATCAGTATAACACTTGTTGAGAAAGTGAAAAAGTTTCTAATTTCTATACAATGAAAAGTTTTTTTTACTACAAATAAAACACTCATTTTTTCTACCGTACTACAATCCACGGCTCTACTGCATTACTACTTACCACCTACTTATGTTACTTGAATTTTAATTCTAATTTTATTAAAAATCTCAATTGAGTAAAATGAAAACAAATTGCGATTGATATGAATTCAACTGCTCTCAATAGATGCGAAAATTATACTAACCAACAGCAGCGTCTCCGCATTTTCGGTACAAAACAAGAGAAGCGTTATCTCGCTTCTCCGCGTTTTTGGCACATAACAAGTGAAGTTCGATAGCGCTTCACCGCACTCAAACGGTTAATATTTCTGCATTTAGAAACAAATTGCAGCTCGTGAATTCACGTCAGAGGCAACCAGGATAAAAAGCCGAAATGATGTGAATTCCCGTCATCAATCTCGAAAGTAGATTTTATAATTAATACCTATATGTAAAGTTGAAAACAAATCTGTTGTTCGTATACTTACTATCGCAATGTATTCCAGCATATATAACAACTTTTCCTTTTTGAATTTATTATAACTACAAATATAATACCTCTCTAATATAATCTACACGTGTATGTGTCGCAGCATACGTGCTATACATCTGTCCCATCATAAAACATAGTAATAAGCATTAATTGGGCTCAGGCAGATAGGAAGGAGAAAGTGTCATACGTTTTTTGTTTAACAATGCAAGCGAAGGCTGATACAGATTCGGAACAATACTGTAAGTGCATCCACGTGTTAAGCCACGTTCTCATACCTTATCGCAACCAATGAAACGAATAAACCGCATTTCACATATGCAAAACCTGCAGTGATGGCCTCTTAATTATTATTTTACGCTACAGTGAATAAGGACAATACTGCACCTAAGGTCACTGTCAACGGTTGGAGGTTTATCAACCCCACGCTAAAACACTTCCCATTGTTTGTTTAGGTATTTTGGAAGAAGTAGAAGAATCCGTAATTGGTTTTAGGTGAAGAGGTTCGATTCTTGGTTTGAGTGAGGTAGGCGGAAGACACTGTGCGGAAGCTTTCCTCAAAGACATACAATTGTTCCGTGTCTTAGTTATATCATTTCTATAAATAGTATTTTCTTTCACAGTAATGCAAGAAATAAACCTCAATACATAATTTATTTTTCTAAGTTCTAAGGCTTCATGTTTGTGAATGACTACACTTACATTTTGATGTAACAGCTATTTTAAAGCTGTAGTGGCCACTGGTGCAGGAAACACTCCTAGAGTAAAACGTTGAAAAAAAGCATTCAACCAACTACAAGTGGTGGGTTGGTTTTGAGCGCTACAGTCTTATTTCTTTCGGCTACAAATGCCTAATGAGACCGGGACATACTGCTTAAAGCCAATTCCAAACCAAACTACACGTGAATTAAAACAAATGTTAAAGATTTCTAAATTACAAAAATAAGTTTAAAATAAAGATTAAATCCTCACCATTAGAACTTTTTATGAACATTGGTAAAATTTAATACTGTAAATTTAGATTTAGAAGTATTTATTTTAATGTATTATAAAATGTTTGGTATAAAAAATCATAATTTGTGAAATACATGAAACTCAAACATTTATTTAGTAATCGCATGAATATAGAATACATTTTTGTACAATTTTTCTACTTCAATATTAGTAGTTAAAAACGTAAATATGAAGTTGTGAGTTTTGTGAAATGCTGTTTTATGGCAATATAACTTTGAAGAAACTGTTTGCATACCATAGCATATTCGGTTACTTTTTTCACTGCCTTCGGTGACTAGTGTACAAAATGTTACATCCTGTCATTCAAGAATGAGCATGCATCTTTCACTGTTGCATTTCTAATTAAGTTCTAAGTTTTGAAGAGGACAACTTTACTTTTTTCATTGTTGAAAATAATACAAATTTTAAAGGGATCTAGAAATCTTTCTATATTAACTGAATACCATGAAAAAATTTAGCAAATAATTACTTTTCCCTCTCTTAAAATAAATAAAAAAGACACACAATAATGTGTAGTGATGGTAGGCAGAGTAAACCGTGCATACACTTAAACATATCAGAAGCCACATTTTTCTATTGTTACCTAATACAGTCCTATTATAACAATACGGAGATTAATAAAATTAAGTACAAAATACAAAAGATGCTAACAATTTGAGGATAAGCGCAGGCAGTTTCCCCTCCGCCTACCTGTTCCTATGTTTGTATTTAAAACTTTAAATGCTATAACCCAGGTGAGGTAAACCTCCCTCCCCAAGCGCAGTCAGGTATGAAGTGGGGAAGAAAATGAATGTTCTGTTTCGAGGGTATGTGTTTTTTCATAAGGGTATGAGAAAACAACTTCCGTTTTGGAAAAAGTATCTTTCGAAGAAACCGTTATCAGCATTTCCCCAAGTGACCACATATTATAATCTGTGTAAGTGAAGGTGTGTGGATGGATAAAGGAATTTTACCAGTATATACTTTTCAGGTTCATTTCCCATTTTGCACATTTTTTTTAATATGGATAATACATATCTAATCGTTTCCGAAACATGTTTATGAATATAGAAAGTAACCTTAAGATATGGTAGACACAAAAAATGAACTAAAACAGCAAATAATGACAAAATATTAGAATTTTTAAAATTGGTATAAAATCTAATTAGTGGTTGGACAATTAAAAAAAGCCCTTCTTCCCATATTTTCTAATTTATATACATAATGTGTAAAAGTATATTGAAATTCACGAAATTTGCTTAACGCTCTAAATTTAAGAATTATATCTCAAAACCACTTAGTGTCATTTTATATTAAAAAAGCTTTGGGTAATATTGTAATCGATAAATATCACCGTCTGTTAATCCTAAGCAAATGCGGTGTGTCTCATACATATATCCCAGTTCACATATGTACATTAAAAGCTAAGTTTTTCAATACATATTCATAGTATATTCAAACCTATTAACCCTCAGTTATATTTTTCATTCCCAAAAGAGCGCTATGTATACTCATGAAACCAAACACTTCCATAATAAAATTACAGGATTATTATTTTTTTTTCTCTAATTTCAACCCCTTAGCGCTTAGCATCCTTAATAATTGAAGCAAAATTTTCATGTTTTACTGGAATGATCCCCCCCTCCTTTTTAGTAAAAGTAGACGTCAATCTTACAAAACGTAAAAATTTTCAAGTACCTCACAGAGTCCTACAAATTTTTAATTATCTGATTTTATTTAAAAATTTGTGATTTGGATCGGATTTTTTTTATTTTTGAAGCCTCACTCGTAAATTTGGCATTTTCTCAGGTAATCAACCAAAAGAGGAGAAATAATTATATTTATTATAAAACTCCTATTTAGTGTACTGTTTACATATACTGGCAAATAAACCTTATTTATAAATTATCCTTTTATATAAATGCCATCGTAAGATGTTTAAATTCATAACTTACCATAAAATGATTGCAAATTGTAATTTTAATAGTTACAAGAATTGCCTGAATTTTGTTTTTGAGCTCTCAGCAGTCTACAAAAACTTAAATTTAAGATATCAATATCGATTTGGCTTAAATTAGACGTTAATTGGTATATGTATCGCATATAAAAATTTTGTGTTTTGTTAAGATATTTAAAAAAGAAAATTGTAGAGGGACGAGACTCTTATTTATGCGAAAGTCCGTTGTTAAATAATAAGCCTACTTTCAGGAACCATTTTTTATTCGTTGGTTACGTTCCACAACACAGTAAAAGAAACAACACAAAAGCAACATCATAGACAAGCACACACAGAGAAAGTGAGTGGCACCATGGGAAAACTAGTAACCACCTATCAAAAAGGAGAGGGCAGCAACTGTACCAGCTATAAAATTATTTAAAATGGATTAAAAAGCAAGTGGAATATACAATTGCCATGGACCTTGGCTGGTATTCATATTGAAAAATTACGGCTAACGAAGATTGCTGGGCTTTTAAAATAGGTTCTATGCTTCAAATAAATACTATGAAACCTCTTAGTATACATAAACATCCTTAGAGATAAATACAACTCATTAAGACATTGGGTTGGGTGGTTGGTTGGTTCGGCAACGCAACGCTCTCGAGGGTTCATCAGAGTGGGATCTACTGCTTTTAACACTTCGTTAGTCACAATATCCATGACTGATACGCTAGCCTCAGAATATGAATCTACTTACTTTTGTTTTATTCAAACTTAAAAGGTCTCATATTCTAAAGAAGTCTCCGTTAAGTTCGATAAGGCATGAGACTTATCGAAAGTATCCATTTCAATATGACGTCAATAATTTGTTTAGGGTAAGAAAACGACGAGATAGATACATATATCTAAACACAATAAAATTCCTGTGGACAACATTGCGGTGTGTTATCAACAGAAGCACACACCTCAGTGATTGTGGTCACACTAGACTGGTACTTATTTCGGAAGTAAGGCTTCTAAGAATTCACCTTATTTTTCTAGTAAGAGGCTTCCTCGGAAGACGAAATCTGTTTTTCTTTACCTCCCCCCTTAGCAAAGGTTTGGTTTGTAGCACTATGTTCTACTGTTTTGCTACACAAGGGCTAATGGTATCGGGGACTACTGCTAAAAGCTGAGTCTGAATGGCTACGAATATTCATGCCTATAGTGGGATTCGGTATATAATTTGAAATGCATCATATATTGTATTGAGTCATGCAAATGCATGAGATTATACATGGAAAAGGTTTGGTTTAAAGCGCTATGGTCTATTGTTTTACTTACGAGTGCTAATGAGACCAGGACCTACTGCTTAAAGCCGATTCCGAACGGCTACGAGCATCCATGCCAGCAGCGGGATTCGAACCCGCAAACTCCGGGTGTTGTCTTTGTTCATGTATTCGGCCCTCATTCAATACATGAACAAAGGGGAGGGAAATAAAGTTAAGAATTTCTTTGGTTGTGCTCTTCATTTAAGATCCTTCTCATAATAATATGGAAATCAAAGTGGGATAAATAATTTAGATGAGTTTTGGTTAATTTTTTTACTATATGCATATTAGCTGAACATTAAAAAATGCATTATTGTTAAAGTTTATAATCATTCATATATGTGCATATTATATGCATATTAGGGGAACATTAAAAATGTATTATTAAAGTTTATAATCATTATTCATAAATCAAAGAAAAGCAGTTGATTCGATGGATTTATTATAAATATTTATGCAATTTAAAATATGTACAAATATTTATAATAAATCCATTGAATGCCGTATTTTCTATTATAAAAGCAATGCTTATTTCAATCACAAATTTCGCTAATGCTGCCGTTGATCGCAAAAACGATACTAGCTGGCCGTGGCCCTTGCTATGGCTAACACAACGATATATACACCAAAATATTGTTATAAATAGATTAGGATTTTTTTTTTAATCTTAAGGGTAGTGTTATATTTTTCATTATTCTATATTAATTTTTCTATAATTTTATCAAATAAGAAACATACTTTCAAACTTTTATTGGATTTAATTTGTATAATTTTATTATCCCGTTAATGCCCCGCGTCCATTTTAGGGAGGTTAATTAATACTTTGTAGAATTTTTGTGTTTTCTTGGTTTGGTTTGGAGCACTACGGTCTACTGTTTTGCACACGAGGGCTAATTGTGTTTTCTTGGAACGAGTTTTCCTTTCAAGCGAAGTGTAGATAGCAATCTTAAAAGTCTACTAAACTTTGGACTATTTATTAATAATTTTGTCATCGGGACGGATGTTTTGTGAATTTTCGAACTTCCATCATAATTTTTTTTCGGGAGCTACAATTATTAAAATGAAGACAATAAGCTATATATATATATATATATATATATATATATATTATAAAGCTTCACTTCGCAGTATTGTGTTTACACGCGATACCAAATAAATGGTATTACAAAGGTTTTCTTTGTTATAAATGCCCTTCCATAATGTTTAAAATGACAGCTAATCACCAATGAGGGCATACCATAATATTTAAAACTGTTTCAATTTCATATTTTCCCCAAGAAGTCCATAATAAAGTATTCATCAATATGAATTCATCAAATATAACTGACATTAATGGGTTAACCACTTAATGCAATTTGTTTGAAAAAGGCCGGCCAAATAAAAAATTTTTTAATGTAAAAAACACAATTTAGAACGTTGTCTTGCTAAGAAAATTACAAAAATAATCAAAATTTTTACTGCAATTTTGGAGTTTGATAACACTGCAGAAAATTGTCGAATAGTGTAATATTTATTACACTCACATCGACATTTTTTATCTTTCTTTTCGAATTCCCATTTCTGAATAAACATTATTATCAGTAAAAATACTTATTTGTATGTTTAAAACATAAATACCAACAATACTAGTATTTATAAAATTAATCAAAATTTTCTTCTGTGTGATATATTTCGAAACAAGGTGCAGCACATAGCCAAACAATGCAACTATTACACATGTAACTTTTTTAGAAACAATGTACAACGAACATCGAATTATCTCGAGTGTGCACTGTTTGGCCAGTTTAGCAAGCGCGAGTTAACTCGAGTGTGCACTTTAAGGGGTTAATACTAAAAAATTATGACTGACTCAAACAAACCCTTTTAGCACGCACCAAAACTTCTTTAGAAGGTATAACACCAATTATTTGCTTTATAACTTCTCTGATTTACATGGACCTAGCCCTCCAAATCAGAAATACTGTTAATACATCAGGAGTAGCATAATAATATTCACGATAATGAGCACTTAGAAAAATTTTTGTTAAGTTAAAAACTGAGATAAATTAAATAAACTGAAGAATCCACGAGTACGGGGACAGAAAATACACGAAAATTAAGAACTTAATAATATAAGAATGAAAGAGTAAATTAAGAATTGAGTTTTAAGTGCAAATAAAAGTTATTAAACATTTTTTTAATAAAAGTTAATTCTCAACCAGTGGAGCAAAAATTATACTCGGCGTTACTGCGGATCCAGCAAAATGCTGGAAGTGATTTCATTGGCTCCTGAGAACCAATGGGAATGAGAGCAGTGAACCTCAGGGTAAAACAAAGTCAAATGAGGAAAAAAGCTCAAGTCCATGGAAAAACTTCCTCACAGAATATTCTTGTTTATATTCCCCCCCGTTTCAATATAGAAACCTCCCATCCAATGAAAATGATCTCCAGCGTGCCATCACCAAAATCTTACATCCCTAAGAGTAGGTGTTCCGTTTTGGGGTATATCACTGGTAATGCATGAGTTTTAACATACGGGAAGCTCGGTACCTCAATAATTCGATAAACGCAGGGGCACACAATATGTATATTGTTTATGTAGAAAAAAGTGAAAGAACTGTAGTTATGTTTTGTGAAAAAAAATTATTAAAATTTTCCTCAACTTTATTCACTAATTTTCCCAGTACATTCAGAGGATCTTATATAAAAACGTATAATGAATTTGTGAGTGATTCTTTAAAACTGTTTATATTAATTTTGGTTTATCCTCCCATGGAAATGAGCTAAACTAGCACTTGAAACGATAGCATGCTTACAAGTTAGCGATTTCTTTTTATAGTGGTCTTTCTCGCAGTGCATAAAACGGGCGAAAGCTTCCACGAATAGCGCTTATTTTGCTTCCGTAACTGTACCTTATACTGCAATAAATATTACTTCAGTCTATAGAATTCAACCATTTGTTTTTATCGTACACCCACTAATGTTTTACAAAGTTACTTCTATAACATTCAGCGTAATATTTCACTATATTGAACAAAAAAGAATTCCCGTAGATATAGAAACCCATATTTTAGCTCGCGGAAAAGCGCTCGGACTTAGCGCTTCCAGGCATTCAACACGCATGCGCGGCTCATGCTAGTAGCATAACGGAATGTAGCGCTTCCGTTTAATAGGATAGGGATGGTAAGCTTGGGTTGATGGTACTGCGGAGAGATAGGGAGTACAATATTAAAATATTAAAAAAGGATAAAAATTTAACATTTGTGAAATTTTTAGGGAAGCTACTCTTCCATGGCTTCCAATAACGCTTCGCTTCTGCTATAATCCCAAGAAAACATTCACTAACCAGTCCTTGATAACAATGATTTAAAAAGTTAATTACTGATCCTATTGCTTTAATCATTTGACCTAAACATTTTTTCCTACACTATAAGTCCACACTACTAGTTAGCACATTATTCATCCGTGGAATGAATAATAAAAATAGGGGTAGAAATACTGAGAAGTCAATCAAACGTCTCGTGCGAAAAAATTTCAATGAAAAAAAAATAGAATTTTGAAGGGCACATATTTCTACGCTCTACCTACACAATATCCTGCTGAAATCTACTTTTTTTTTATTTAACTCATAATCCAGTTTTCACTTACCTTGTACACCGGACGTTACAAAATGTCATAGATAGGAATCTTTTCCATAGGCAGCCTTTCACCCGACATGGTAACAACGTGAATTTTACTCTTTTCACATTGTGGAGTGTTGTGGTTACAGTGTCACGCTATTCCCGGATATTATACTATGAATTTGTCGAAGGAAAAACTGTATTACGAGTGAAATCCGGTGTTTCCTTTTACTGAGCAGCAATAGAATGGTCGTTGCATTGTTCTGCTTTAAACACCATTACCTCTAATAGATAGAACAGCTTTCGTACCAGTTTTCAGTTGGAACATTTTTATCACAGTTTATGTTTAATGCAGAGGGCGTATTAACAACCTTGGGTCACATCTGATTTGTTTCATTTCAAGGAAAATAAAACCGTAATAAATCGAAAGTGGTACTAATAAGCACGATCCAACATGACAAACGTATGGGCAATAAATTAACACTATGAAAGTATTTTGTCTAATATAGTATATTTTATCATGCAGAGCTTAGTGAAACTTTTTAAGGCACATATTTCAGAGTTAATAATTTGAAACCAGGATGATTTCAAGTACTATATTCAATATTAATGTCACTCAAGATACAAATATAGGTGTAAGCTAACGTAAGGAGAACATTGTCTTAACACATTGTGTGCGAGTACATTTCGCAGCGGAATTGTACCGGGAGCTGGCGTTTTGCGCTTAAATTTAGTTATTTAGTTAAATCTCATTAGATTGAAAATTATTTAATTTTTTAATCAACTTTTCGTATTTTTTATTGTAATATATAAACAAATATATAAATAATCATAAAAAATTTGTGTAAACAAAAAATATATTTTTTAGTGGGTAAATTTATAATAGTATCGTAAATATGAAAAAATCAAATAGAAATAGTAGTATATACTTTAATTTTTCCTAATTATGTTATATATAAACATTTTTACATTATAAAAAAATGAAAAGAGCAATCATAAAATTAATAATGTTTTTCAGTGTTGTAACGTTCAAAGTATTTTCCTCTATGAAGAGGTACACGGCAAAACCCGTACTAGTTCCGGACCCGCGCTCAAGTATAAATCGTCAGAAAACGTACTAGTACGTGTCCCGCATACAATGTGTTAACTCCATGGAAGTATTTTGTGTAATTTTATAGTATATTTTATCATGCCGAGCTTAGTGCTAGTTTTTAAGGTACATATCTCAGAATTATTAATTTGAAACCAGGATGATTTGAAGTACTATATTCAATATTAATAATGCCACTCAAGATACAGTTGCAGGTGTAAACTAACGTAAGGACAAGATATGTCTTAAAAGCTAATAAAGTAGTTATAATTCTTTTATTTAAAAAGAAATAAAAGTATAAATATCTAATAAATTATTTTTTAGTAAGGTTATCTAAGTGGCTGTTTATCCTAAAACTTTTTGGGTAGCAATCTATTACTGTATTTCACTCACCAAGTCAACTTAAATGGCTGCTGTCTGAGACCATTTATAGTTATTCCTTTTGTGGCCACTCTTAAGGTTTTATTATAAACTTGTGTTTTATTGACACACAGCATTACATTTTGCTTTGTAAAGATTCATCAATTTAGGCCAGAGTTAAATAGGGGAAAAGAAAGCTTATTACATAGCTGAATTTCAAAACTAAACTAAAATTATAAGAAGAGTTAATAATTTGCTTTGTTTTATGTATTGAGATTTTTAGAACAAAACAATACTGTGGACAGCTACTTATTTTGAATGCCTTACTTCTTATTTTAAAGTATCATTACTTAGGTTTGAAAGCGAATATTTTAAAAGGTCTATTTATTAGTAAACTATGCAAATCTATGATAATATAATAGATGTTAGAAAGAAACTTCTGTAAACTAGATTATCTCTCGCATTTGAAACAAAAATAATTACTTTATAAAGCATTCATCAAAATAAACAGGCATTAAAAAAAAGGAAAATTTGAGTGTAAAACATCTTAAACTATATGCCTTTAAATTTTTATTGGTATCTTTTAAATCGAAAACTTCAAGGAAGAAATTGTTCTTGTTTTCACAATAGCTATTCTAATTTTAACGCAGCCCAGTTGTTCGCACTGTCATTAAAATGCAAAGTAAGTGGAAGTTATCTTCCTCCTTTTATCCTCAAGCAGAAACCCAAATCCGGTAATTGTACCACATTTTGTTGAAAATTTAAAATTCTTCTCGTCGGTGACCTTTTTCTCGAGAAGGTGATCGTATTACATCGCCTTAAGTTTGCAACTCGGCCCATCTGGTGCGGAACCAGTTTACGGTCTTCCCAGATAATCCGTTCTGCATTGCATACCTCTTTTTTTCTTTCGATTTTCAGAATCATGCTCGGAACTGAAATCCGAACTTGAGCTACAGCTCTTTCTGCTGCTCACCCGTAGCGGGTGCAAACACAATCTCTTGGTCCATCAGACTTAACAAATTTGATAAATCTATTGTCACTGAAAGTCAGATATAAAAAGTTCATCAGGAACTTTAAAAGTGTATTTGATTGCTTTTCGCTGATGTAGATTTTTATAACGGCATTAGGAACCATAAATCTATATTTTAACCTTTTATATCCTGAATTAATTTACCATCAACTTTCTTACTGTATTTTTGCATCGTTAGATAAGTTTTAATGGAGAATAATCATAGAAAAAAGAAAATGAATTTTTACTGTATTTTAGTAGTTAATTTTGCAGCTGGTACTTCCTAGTACCAACATATTTTTTACTCTATGATAGAAAATAAAACATTAAATTATGAATTAAACAAATGAAATACTTACCAGTGAAGTATAGAAATCTCTAAAAAATAATAGTACCAAATAATTGGTAATAAACCTCTAAAATTTACTCAAATGAACAACACATGTATCAACTCTCCCACAAAATGACCTTCGAATGCAGCACGCCAATTATAAAATCCCTACTACGCGAATAAAAAGGATTCCTGATTGGTGCTGTCATTTCTTTTATGCTGTAGGAGCTGCATCGTTCATGTCCTTGTGAGTACCGCCAGGAAAAACGGCTTTATTAGGAATATATAGGTGTTTGATTAAAGCAGTACTTATAAGTACCGTCAGGATAAAAAGGGTTAATATTATTCAAGTTTTACATATTGTTTTATGGAATATTTTACTGGAATATTTTATCCAAAATCCGTATTAACGTAAGATTAAAATCTACAAGAAAAGAATTAAGGATTAACATATTAATAACCGGATTGTCATATATTTAAACTAACCCCAGTGGCCGGGTATTTTTCCCCTCCAGAAAAATTTTAATTTTTCATGAACTACAAATGAGTTACACCTCAGTAACATTTTTGTAAATTTTTTTAATCTTTCGGTACTTTATATAAAACCACATGCAACGTTAAGAAACAATTGGCATCCCGAGCGTAATTTTTTTAGAACAAGAATGTTCCATGTTAACAAATTAAAGACTATTCACAAATTGATGCGAAGTGAATGATTTGCAATCCACCAGCAATGTGCTAAAATACAAAACATACGCTAATTTTGAAAAAACCAAAAACTTTCATTAAAAATATTCCTATTTCTTGACATATTGATCACTTACTTTCAGTCTTCCACCTAATATTAGGGATTTACATAGAAACAGAACTGGTTATCAAATTTCCTTTAACCCTAGAAAGATATTTTATATAACATTACACATAATCTCACGTCAATTCCATTCAAACAATCTGCTGACAGCTACTAATGTTTTTGAAGGAACTACTACTAATTTTAGAGTATCATTACTTAAAAAGAATCTTATGTCGAATATTTCAAAGGTCCATATATCAGCAAACTGTATGTAAATCTATAATAATATATTTAGAAATTTTTCTGAACTAGATTATTTCAAGCCTTTATATTTTGGATTAGGTATACATGTTTGTGTAAGTGGAAATATATTCCTGTAAATGTCATTGAGTTATAGATAGATGCAAAAACATTGTTTACTTGTATCATTAGAAAGAAACATGAACAAGATATTTCTCGCATAAAATAAAAAAAATATTAAAATTTCTTTAGACTTCCATAAAGTTAACCTACCTCGATTCGACGTAGGTTGCCTTTAGAGGGTTAAGTAAAATGCACTTTATGTAAAACAGTCATAATTGAGGAATTTTTTTTCCTTTGTATCATTATTGCTCTCAAATCCACTATATAATAATAAGTTATGAAGCGGTTGGATCTGGAATGGATAGGAACATCCATATTGGATTCTTGATGAGTTAGGGTTAGCAAAATTCAAAGCAAATCTTTAAAAAGTTCAAATTCCACCCCTTCCTCCCCTTTTCGATCATTTAATGCCCTTATTTCAAGCCCTTTTTTTCCCCGGTCAAGAGCAGGTGATTAAATTTATCAATTTATCACATAATAAATAGGTAAAAACATTTATATCATTATGACGTCATTCTTTTAACCATCTCATTTAATCATTTCTTATTTTAAATTATTTAAATATCGTCTACATTTTCATAAGTTTTATCACTGAGCTTAGATATTAAGTAAATAATTTCCTTCTATATTTGGCTTAAATAACAGATTAGGTACATATGTGATAATTTTAAATTTAATCATCGATTATTTTTTGTTGCAATGAAAATTTTATCACCGGTATTAACAAATTTATTTTCATAAAAGTCTAGGAGTCTTATAGTAGTCTTATAGTCTAGGAGTCCCGAAATAAGTATCTAGCGTTTAAGTTATATATCTTTTAAAATTAAGAAGTTTTTGTGTTTGTTTTTTATACATAACCACACGGTTTGATTAAATGCATTCACTATATCGGGAGGCTTTAGAGGAGTATGAAGATAAATTATTGAGCTTGTACCAGATAATTCTCAGCCAAAAAGCCAACCATTTTTTTACCTGCCTCATAAAGTACTTTACAATTCTGGAAAATTAAAAATTTTGCTTATACCGTCATATGACGGGCTATATGCTAGTTCGACAAATGGGTATGGTCTACCGTTTTGCACACGAGGGCTAATGAGACCGGAATCTACTGCTTAAAGCCGGTTCCGAACGGCTACGAACATGCATGCTTGCAGCGGAATTCGAACCCATGAACTCAGGTTCCGAAGAGCAGCGCTCTACCATTCGGCCATCGTTCGGCTCGACAAATAACTAATCATTTTAGAAAAGTATTCTCAGTTTTGTGACAAACTTATAGATAAACAATGCTCAGAAATTTGAAAGAATGAGAACAACGTGATACACAAGAACCGTTTGTAAGTCACCAGTAAAGAAAAATTTACACTGTCAAAACGGCATTTTAAAACAAGGATATAAGGCAAAAAACATGTTTTTATAAAATTAAATAATTTGAATGCATTTTTTTTAGTAGATTATGAAGCGTACTTATGATTTTAACATTTTCTGGATTAAAAAAAGTTTTTTAATCAAATTTGTTATTTTGAAGGTCTTCTGCCCCCTTAAAGAAGAACTACGAGTTAATACGAGATTTTTTCTTTGAAGTATTTCCATATTCCTTACAAGATTAATAATAATCCTCAGTATTTCTCTAAGATTTGCAACCTGACCAATAATATAGCGAAAACTAAGATCTCAAAGTAACTTCAAATTTAGACGTTATCTATTTAAAAAGTGAAAACAATGAAAAACTGCAAACATAATAGCTTCAGTTAATGGTTTTCAGCAATAAATTTTAGTAACTGACATAAAGCAGAAAAATATTTCTCGGAAAAGCCTAATCATAAACTAACGACACTCCCACCTAATTAGTATTTTATGTTTATTGTATAGAATATGAAAACCCAAGTGAAAATGAAATAATCCCAGTATAAAAAAATTCCAACACATATAGGTATACTCTTGATTTTTGCTTCACGAGGGTTTATAAGACCAAGACCTACTTTTTCAAGGCCATTCAAATGATAAGAACATTAATGCTAACGGATAGGTTAGGTATAGTTTAGAGAGCTATGGTAAAGTTTTTTCTATACGAGGGCTAATTAGACTAGGACCCACTGCTTAACACCGATTCAAAACGTCTACGAACATCCAATGCAGGTGTGAGATGTGAACCATCAAACTCAGATATCGAGAGGTAGCATCCTGCCAACATTATTATTGCCTAGAACAGTGTGATTCGAACTCTCAGGCTTCGATTACAAAAGACAACGTTCTACCTGTTCTGTTATCCTCCGGCACATTCAAAATTAGGTCTCTACTGCAGTTAATGTGTACAGGTTTGAAATTTAAGAGCATTTCAATGGTTATATTATGAAAAAATTGGAGACAAAAAATTAAGTTTGGAACATTTTACTATAAACAATGACAAAACATCTGCAAAGCTAACCGCGGGCTTCGATTGCTAACGCTTTTAGCTTTAAAGTGACAATCCCGTTATATAGTGGCCAAATATCACACCGGAATTAGCGCCTCACAATCAGTGTATCCTCTTGTTAATACTTCCTGCAATTACTTATGCGATCACCCAACCCTGGGAATTTGCAGCCGGGTAACTGGTTTCCGAACCTTTACATAAATGTAACAAGCTTCGACAAGAGTACCTATAAATCTGTTTCCTGCAGTCAAAATTCAATACAAAGAATTTCCTTCTCTAAACAAAAGCTGCTCTAGGCCGTCGTCCTTCGAACAGTTTTTCGATCTTTTCGTGAGGGCTCCACGGCAAGAGATTGTTGTGGGTCAACAGCTCGTCAGAAGCGCCTGGAATGTTTCCGCTCAGCCAAGCAGCCAATAACCATGAAACAATTTGCGATGGGTGCCTTGCACTTGAGTTGCTCTTCATAGTTCTCTTCCTGCAACATCTTGGTTACGTGATAAGGTATCCCAATTCGGTGGCCAACAAGTGATTAAATGAAACAACCGTAAGCGACTCTATCCCTGTGGATCCAGCTTCTATTAATTGATGTGCTTAGTGGTATAGATGAACTGTTTCTCGTATTTTTTGTCTTTATTCAACCAAATTGGATACCCCACTCATCTCGATATGGATTATGAGACTACACTCTAATAACACCCCTTTGTTTTGGAAGATCTTTATTTGGATTAAAAGTAATTAGTAAAGAATGTCCATAAGTGATTTTGGTAAGTGGCCTTCGGAAAATGAAGAATTTTAACCCCAAAAATTTAAAAGGAAATATAACTCAAATTTTACATCATAGTTAAATGGAACCAAAATGTGGTAATCAGTAAATAAGGATATAGTAGAGATAATAATGTTTAAAGATTTAAAAGGGTGATAGGATTGAATTTTATATTAGTAGCTGAAATTAATTTATGTACAAACTAAAATGATAAACTTAAGGATGTCAAAAGAAAATTAGTGTACGCAAAATCCTATTAAAGATTAACTTTCATGCCTAGTTTTAAAATAAGTTTTTTCCATGGTCTGTACTTAAATTGCTTTCAGTGCCTAACTTGTTCAATTTGTGACAATAGCAGTAAACAGCGAAAATTCTTTGTTCTTTAAAGCTAACACGAAGGTGAGATGCATAATGAATTTTTTCCACTCTACAAATTTATTAACGCTTTAAAACTTAGTAAATAGTTCAAAAATTATATGAACAATTTGATTATCTTTAAAAATAAGAATGTATTTTTAAATATCTTTTGTATTTAATAGTATTTCAAAACTTTTTTTTTTTACAAATTAAAAGTGAAATGTAAAAAGTGATAACATTAAAGTATTAACAAGTTTTATGTTAACATAGCCAATTACATTTCAATGAAAGTTATTGATATGATAAAATAACATAAAATAATAAAAAGAAATTAATAAATTTTATTAATTTCACATACTTAAATTTTTAAAACTAAGAAAAATCTAAAGTTCAATAAACCCGATTTTTACTTTTTACAACATTATGCGATCTTAATAATTAAACTTCTTTGAACTGTATAAGCTTGTATTACACTTTGACCTTTCTCTTGGGTGAATCTACAACAAAATAGTTTTTAGGTTATCTTTTACTAAGCGAAATCTCATTAAAAGGACAACTGTAATGGTTGCACGTTTTTCTAATAAACATCATAATAAATTCATAAACTGTGCCATTGTTGAAAACTTTAATGTTGGACGTAAGTCTATTTCATCATAAAGACTTTTCTTGTCGGCCTACATGTAAGTAGTCTTGACACATCGTTCATTTGTGTCTTCCACGTTTTCTCTGTAGGATGTAGGGCAAATATTTGCTTTAGTAAAGTACGCTTCTTTGTTACACAAAAACTGTCCTTTCTTTGATTAAGGGGGCATGGCACCTTTTAAAGTTTTTAAATTTTACGCATTATAGTAAATTTTGTAGTTGTCTTATGATGTATTTCCAATTTAAAGCTTATCCAAGAAAATAGTCTAACAGTAAATTTAAATTTTAAATTTAAAAAACCTTTTAACTTTGCTAAATATTTACATTTTTATCAAAAAAAAAAAATCTTACGATCTGCTGAAGTCTACTGCTTAAAACTTTGCATGGAATTTTCAGATCTCTAAAATTATATTTATTAAAGTTTTTTTTAATGTGAAAACAATAAAATTCGATAGTTTTTCACATATTTATATATAAAAGCAGGAATAAGTAACTTGCCGCTAACAACATACAGATCTGTTCTAGACAATATAGAAAACCTGTACAAACATTAACACTGGTTTCTTAAAAATGAGAAAAGAATTAACATTTTTAACACATGAAATTTACGGAAAAACAATCAGAATCCAATCTGCTGCTTAAAGTCTATTCCGAAGGGTTGCGAATAACTCAGCAATAGGATTTGACCCCCCCCCAGAATTCCGATACCAAAGAGCAGAACCCTACCCATTTGACTATCGTTCGGCTACTCTTCGTTAGGATTTACTATGTAGAGATATAGGTGGCACATGTTTAAATGTTTACCTCTTTTACTCTAACTCACGAACTTGATATTTTGGAAATAAATGTTTATTTCGTCTAACTGTAATTAACTTGATTAACTATTCATTTCTATTGTAACAGATATTCTCTAGTATTAAGCTAAAAAATTGCTAGAATAATGTCATAGTAAATCTATATGACTTATGAATACCAAAGACCAAGTTTTAGTATATTTAAACCTATAACGCTATTCTTACGTGTGGGAGACGTTTTGTATTTAAAATGATAAACTTAAAATCTGAAAATAACTTAAACCTTCAATAAATAGTTTTTTTAATGAAAACTTATGTATTACTAACTTTTCCTTACCTTAAAATACATATTTAAGTTCTCTTCCAGACGTTCATTAATAAAATCGTTCAACAAAAATAGGATAGCATTCTATGGTTAAAGCAAGAATCAAACTCTTCTTACAAGTTATTTTTTATTATATAAATAGAGCAAAAGTCCTCAATTGTTTGTTTTAACATTCCGAAGTCCAGTGGCGTTGGGGTAGTACTTTGCGCTCCCACGATACAGGTCCAAGGTTCGATCCTCAAGCCGGGAAAGGTTGACTCAGCCTTTCATTAAATATGTAGGTAGACAAATTGAGGACCAAGCATGCTTGGGACTGAATACTGGGGGTTCCGCGTAAGATTAACCACTTAACCGGGGCATATACTTCGCACCCCAGGGCCCTTGATCTCGAAAACGGAGATTAGCACCGTAGGCCATGATCCCCAAGTTAGACTGTTGCGCCGAGGAATTTTAGTTTTTAATTCCCCCTCTCCTGTTTGCAAAATATTAACTGACTGAAGGACGGAACTCCGAACTGAAGTGGATTATTGATCTTTAATAGCTGAATTAGACCAAAAATACGAATTTCTTTTCGTCCTTAAACCGTCAAGATAGCCGGATGTTTCCCAATCATGTCAAATGCTTGCAAATGAAGGGTTATTCAAAATCAATTTCTTGTTGCATTTTGAAAGTTTTAAGAGGACAAGGGACCTTGAATCTCAGTTCATAAAATACAATAGTCTTTCTTTGTATCGCGCTTAACGGGAAACAAGCAAATGACGATATATCTGATAACGTGATATATCCAAAAGAAGAGGGGGGGATAGGATACGATAAATTTTTTATGAACCCATACCTAAAATGCAATAATACTCGCATTGTAAGCACAGTAATAAAAATTAACTTCAAT
This sequence comes from Pardosa pseudoannulata, assembly GCA_032207245.1. NCBI lineage: Eukaryota > Metazoa > Arthropoda > Arachnida > Araneae > Lycosidae > Pardosa > Pardosa pseudoannulata. Next base: position 78,892,997 of record CM063502.1, on the reverse strand, counting down.
AAAAATAAATTCCCTTTTAAATTTAAATTTTTTAATTGTATGTACAAATATACAAACATATTCACACTTTCATTCAACTAGATTAATTTAGAAAATTAAAAAAGGGCCGAAATCGATATAAAGCGGGATATATCCGAATACGCGAAGTAACGAGGGGTTACTGTATTTACTTTTAACTAGATTCGTGGGAGCACATAAACAGTGCTGTTTACACAAAATAGACTAGCAACTAAAATCTTCAAGAATGATTAAAATGCCTAAAATCTTCAAGACTAAATGACTAAAAATGAGACAATGACTAAAATCTTCAAGAATGATTAAAATGCAAGCATTCCTAAAAATTAAGTAACCCAGCAACATTCATTTAAAATGTTTTTATTGCACTGCATATCAGCCCATTTTCATGTTTTCATTATACCATAAGCACAAATAAAATTAGGCATCAATTTTCACTTAAAATACAATATTTATAAAACTGATGCAAAATATACGATGTAATAGTAATTATTTTTATTCAGAGTAAACCCTCTGTAACTTAACAACTTAAAGATACGCAGTTTTATGACAATCGCATTAGTAATAAATGCTAAAATATTTGAGACTGAAATAAAAAGCAATGCATTAGGAACATTTTGAAAACTCGAAGAGTAAAAGATCGTATTTTTCAGTTTGATAAGTTTTTAAATAAGGATACAAAATCAAAAATTGGTTTCAGAGAATAAAATAAAAACACAATTGGAATATTTACATTTCGTTATGTAGCGATGCTTGGCTTGACTTTTTCAAAGCAAAAGAAAATATTATGGTGGAACTCTGCCATATTACTATTTCATTGTTTTTTAAACTTAAAAATATATTGTTTGAGATTATTTTTTAACATATGGATGACTTTAAAATACTCCATGTGGACATTTTCCCAATATTCTAGATATTGCTTATTAAAAGGTGTCTCAAAATTTGGTAAACTTTTGTAAAACATTAAGTATTTTGTTGAGTTAGAGTAAAATACAGAGAAAAAAATTAAAATATTGCTTAGGTATAACTAATATAAATTCTATTTAACGCAAACAAAATTAGATTGCTATTTATGTGTATGTACAAATAATAAACATACATTAGAGTATTTATGGTTTTATATTTAATATAGCATCCTTTATATTCATATTAAGCATGTAGTAAAAATTTGAATATCTAAAAAATTAAATAGAAATTTAAAACCTCTTATCACCCTAACACTATCATAAAAATGATTACAAACACAATATCAATACGATATTTAACAAACTGAATAGAGAAATAAAAGACTTTGTTTTTTCGGCCACTGAGTTCGCTCACATTGATGCAGCTCGTTCGGGAATGCGAAGCAAGTGTCGGCGTTCAATATTTTTCTATGTGTGCCTTACACTTACGTTGGCTTTGCATTTGTTTCTATATTCAACCACAAAATTGCCATATTTTGTCTTCTAGTATAAGTTAAACAAACCTTTTATCTTAAATTGCTGCTTAAAACCCAATGTTTAAACTATTTTTAAGTTTCTAATATTAAATTATGGAAAGCTATCTACAGCCAGAAGTTTCATTTTGAAGATCAGATATTTTTAAATATTTAAAACACTTATGATACTGTCTAATTTTGAACATTTTAATCAAAGTAGTAAGTTTGATTTTTGAGCAGCCTTATTAGTTCAAAGAAAGAAAATAAAAATATCGAAAATATTTGTACAACATTCATAATTATAATTTAGAAATTAAAAAACTACGTAATACTTTTAAACATATGGGCATAATGAAGTAAGGCCATTTATTTTGTCAAATTTATTTTTAAGTGGAATTTTTCTACATTGTTGCTGTATAATAATATTTTAAATAACAAGTTTACCAACTACTACTTCCTTCACAAAACCATAGAATTTTTTAATTTGTTTTACTGTTTTGAATTTTTGATCTATTTTGTAAATTATCTCATTTTAAAGTATTAACCTGAAGTATTTTGTAACCACACAGTTTCATTTGAATAACAACATACATACTCCATCATCGACATCGTGTATCATATGGACATAGTGTGTATTTTGAAGCCCAATAGAACATATAGGCTGTTAGGAATAGTACGTCTCTATATTAAAATATTTTAACGAACGACGCTCTTTTCGATAATTTTCCTCATTTATAGTTTTATGAACAAATTATTACCCTTAACTTCTAATTTACTGTTGTGTAAAAAGGGATCAAAATTGTAAATTAACTTTTAACGGCTGTTGTGCAGTGTCAGATTTTTTTCCCTAAACATTTTCATATTTCTACATAACTCATCCGTGACTTTCTAACTAATTTCCTATAATGTGCTGTAAAGATTATCAAGTTACAAGGCAGTTAAAAATTAATTGAAAAGAATAACTTGAGATAGTTTTATCGTACAGAGTACGGTAAGAGGTTAAGCAGTAATATCTGGGAGTTCCCTGTCATTTTAAAAGCGATGACATTCAATAAAGTTTATAGAACTTAAAACCGTTATTTAGGAAAAAATTAAGTGAAAATTAATTTAATATCATTTATGTTGAATATATATTCCTGAATATATTAAAATCTAGGCTATTATGGATTCCTAAAGTTTTAAAAAGGAAATTAAAACAACTCTTGTTGGTTTTAAAATAATCCATGTCCATTTGTGGACGGGCTACAATTTTAAACATCATAAGATTTCATAAATAAAAACTCTAGATAACCCTTTTGCTATCTTATATAAAAAGAGCTTTATAACAATTATTCGTACTATTTTTAGTTCATGTACTAACGCAAAAAGCAAATTCATGCCGAAGCTTAAAAAATTATAAAATATTAATCCAAATTATGAATTATAAATAACGGATACTTAATCTGTAAAACTGATTATTAGGATGCTATCTACCTTTAATAAAAAGGGAAAAAGGTTCCAAAAACAAAATTCTACGCACTATTGTCTTCAAATAAGGACGATGGGCGTTAGAGAGTTCACTTAACTACAAAATTCTTCTAAATAAACTTTCTGGTGAGAATTAAAATTCAGGACTCGAATTTGTAGCGAATATACATTACACGGCTTACCTCTTATCTCAATAAATCTTAAGCAGCCATATCTTGTTAAAATGCTTAGAATATAGGTTAACTGTTTTATTGTAGGGAAATTTGTTTTTACATAAAAAGCTAGTAAAATGCAGTTTGGTACTATTTAGTGCTTGAAAGACAAAAATATGTTTGAAAATGCTTTAATATAAATGAGCACAGATTAAATTTTATTTATTATTTGATGCTTTAACGAAGGAATGCATTAAACAAAAGTTGCATAAGGCTTACAGACAAGTTAAACGAAGCTCCCACACTAAAAGCTATTGCTCCTGTTATTAATTGTGGTGCTGCCATCTAGTGTCATAAATATGAACTACAGTTAAATATAAAAGTTTGCGCATCAACCGTTAAACATATCAGTAACGTATAAATATACTGTAATCACGAAAGCTTTTAAATTTTAAAATAAAAATTTTCTAAAAAATGGATTTTTAAAATGCTTATTCGATGTTTTTTTGATTTTGTTTTGTATATCAAATAAACAAATTAAAAAATATTCAAGTAGTTTTAATTGATTTATGAAATACTGATTTGTTATAAACTTTAATCTAGCAAGTAATTTATATTTGCACTTAAGTAGTAAAAGTGAAACAGATTACGTATTTATTAGACAGGTTGAAACTAGTTTTAGTGTTGACAGGGTTCAGAATCGTGAAATCATTCTGCTCCATAACAAGAATGCCGATAAGTTTCCCCATAACCCCGTTATAGTGTCAGACCGAAATGACTTAAATCTACCCCAATGTACATAAATGGATCATATTATATACCATGAAAATATTCTGTTATAAAAAATTTCATTAATAATTCAGTATTTAAAGAAAGCTTAAACCAGGGGTAGAAATATAGTGACCAATGGCAAAATACAAAAAATATGATTGAAATAAATATCGAATTTGTTACAGTAAATATATTATTCCCCTGATTTGTTTTAAATACATACATTTATATATTTTTAGTGGTTTTATTGTGAATTTAACAATAACTAATGTATTGTTTTACTTTTCAGCATTACATATATAAATATATATGCACATAGGGCGGCCTTACTGCATAAGATAAACTTTCAGTGCGACCCGTGGAGCATTTTGTGCTGCTCAGGCTTGCTTTAAAGTGTTTCTAAAAAGACTAATCAGCTATTAATTCATAATTTGTCAATGTAATTTTACAATGCCTGGCATTTTTTGTAACCTAGATTTAACAAAACATGAAAGTTCACAAAATGTAAAATATGCTAAGACGCTTTTTTAACATAGTTAAATAATCTATTTACATTACAGATAGTAAAGGACAGTTTATCTTATGCAGTAGATTAATATGCCGAAATAATTACTAAAATAACACTTTTTATTATAATAAATAAAGTTAGATGAAAGTTAGATGACTGTTTTGATTTATATTAATGAAATTCTTTTTTTTTTTCAGATATATGAACAATGGATAGCTTACGAAAGAACTCAGTTTCCCGGCAAATAGATCCAACGGATCCCAGAATACCAATGGCATGGCGTCATCGTGAAATGACTTTCAACAACCCCTATGCAAGAAGAGCCTCTTCCTCATCCGTGACATCCTCCTCTTCGGATGACCGAGAAGAAGTACCAATCGTTAGACAGCATTACAGACCTCTTAGTCGCCATAGCAACATAGAAAGACCGGATGACCGCCTTGACCATTATGCCACTATTCGCAATGAAAGATTGGAGCATTTTTCTCCAGCAAGAAGTGACAGACTGGACTCTTATTCACACCGCAACACCCCAACAGTGGATAGCTTTTTCCACGGTCCTTACAGAAGCAATGCTTCTTCCGGCACTTTGAGATCTACCAGAAGTGTGCCAGCTTTAGCATTCGCTGCTGCTATGGAAAGTCAAGATCCATGTCCAATCCATGGAGGAAATCATGGTCCTATGAGAAGACACGGATCACTGTTCGATATTCGAGCACCTCCATCAATAGGAGGACCTTTGAGCCTTGCAGGTCTAGATAAGAAAAACTTTCATGGATCTAAACATTCACTTATCAATGGCCACCATCCTCCCCATTTTCCGTTCCATCCGGAAATGCCTCCGTTTGTACCTCCACATATGATTAACCCTATGATGCGACCTCCTCACCATCTGGGAATGCCAGTAATCATGGAACCAATCCCTATGAGGGATCCATACAACAAATCCATGACACTTCCACGCAATGCTGTGAATGGTTATCCAACGAAGGAGCCTATAGATCCATACAGTGTTGAGCAAGTATGTTGCAAAGGACATTTGATTGTTTTGTGGATCATATTAGGAGTTGTTACAGTTGGTGTTATTCTCGGAATCATAATGGGAGTTACCATTACATAGAAATGCCATAATTTATAATTTCGTTTGAAAACTGGATGTATTGGTGACGACACTATATATAACTGTATGGAATTATAAACCGAAATTCAGAACATTCAGCATAAAGAACTTATCAAAAATTTAGTTTCAGCTACAAAACAAAATTCATATTAAGCACATCTAAAAGCAAAAACAGATATGAAACCAATTCCGTCCCAAATACATGAAACTTTTTCATGTGTGAAAATATGTATAAATCTGTGGTTAAGGATTTGAGAAATAAAAGTAAAGTTTCAATATGCATTTAGTATTTTTTTTTCTTATGAAATGTATCACACCGTAACAAGTTTGTATAGAAATCAGTTTAAAAGTACATTGCCTTATTCAATCATAACTCAAGAACAGTCTTGTTTTTTTACCTTCTTGACTTTTTATATTACATACACAATACTAGTTAAAGATATTGGTAAACAGCATATACAATTAAAAATCCTAAAAACCTGTCTCCACCTATCAGTCACTCGAATCTACCCGTTATAAGTGCTGGTATTTTACATAACATGGAAAGGGGGTTTAATGGATGTATTCAAAGTCATATGTTGGCCAACTTTTATGCAACTAGGTTAGGTCGTTAAAAAAGGATTTGCAAAACAGTTTACGAACTGAAAATAGGTTTTTTTTAATGCACTTCTACTCATAATGCCAAAGAAATAAGTTTGTAATAAGAAGCGATTTTTACATACACAATATTTATGCACTTTCTCGATTTTTAAAAACAAAAACATCTTAAATGAACTTAGTGTAGAAAGGGTAAAATATGTTATAATATGAACAATGAAATTGTTTCCCCAGACAATGTTTAATCATATTGGACGTCCATGTCAGTAATTCATTAACGTTACTTCTAAATAGAGATAATTTAATAACATAGATTAGGATTTTACTGACTTCATTTTAGAAAACGCCTTCATTTAAGTTTATTTCTAAATATAGATATAAATTCCAGGGTATGATTTTGAATTGCTAGTATTTATGTTCAGAAAGGTAATTATACAATTGGAAGATTAGATCAGTTGCTTTAAATATTTTTAGCTTATATAGTCCATTTTTATAGATATACATTTTTATAGATATCCTATATAAGGATATACATATATATATACATTTTTATAGATATCCTATATAAGGATATCAATCACTTGTAATCGAATTTGCAACAGAAGCTTTTCAGTCACAATTAAAATAGATTTTAAAACACTGAAATGTCTTTTGCACGCATAATATAAATATCTGAAAAGCTCTGTAGTAACTATAGATTAAATTGGGAAAAAAAATTTTGTTGAACAAGCGTGCAAATGGCACCAAGTTCCGAACTTAGATTGGATAAGATTGGTTGTGTCGTACCAATTTGGTTTACTTGCATGAGCAGGATTTGGCCAGTTAACTCTAGTTTACTGATCCCTGTTCTAGGTGAACATTAATAAAAGCAACAATACTGGAAGTCGATGCAAGCAACATTAAATTATTTACTCTACAATTCTCATCATGTTTCTCCTTCTCAGATTTATAGCAAAAATAAAGTTATGTATATACTACACTAACGTCTAAAATTTCCAAATAACTTAATTTCAACAACTTACACATCAAACTATATAGCAAAAATTTTGCTGATCTCAAAAGAACTAAAATTCACTGGAAGAAAAAAAAAAAACAATGGATAATACAGTAAAAGTACGAACTTGTTAAGAGTGAATTCAAATTTCAAATACTATTTTCACCCTTGAAACTAAATCTTAGATTTTTTTATAGTAAATTATTACACTATTTTAATCATGGTTAAGTTGCTATGTAAATAGTTGATTTATGTTATGAATAAGACATCAGACATGAAGTTCTAGTAAGTAAAAGAAATACACTTATAACCTGCCCATATAAGAACGCTAAGTATTTCTACGTATTTTATTCACATTAACCCCTTCCGGTATGATTTAATAATGAAAAACTGCGCATGAAATAACCATTTAATTTTTATTTAAAAAACTTGTTTCATTTTACAATTCTTATATATTCTTAATAAAAATCCACTTTTTACATAGTGTTAAATAATATCAGAAACAGTAAAATTAAGAAAATATCAAAGCAAAACATTAATAAGGTATACAGATAATAGTCTTCAAACTAGTGGTACTTTTCAAAACAAAGTGCAAAGGAATTCTTAATTGTTTACACCTCCAAGTAGTCTCACTTTTAATTTGATTCTTGTAACACACACGACATTTCTTAGGTTTTCTTGCAATGACTTGTACCAAGAAATTCTAAGTAAACAATATGCAATAGTGACTTGTGATTTTCACAAGTGATAAAAGTGTTGCCAAATTCAGTACACTAGAAATTTTAAACTAAATTAATTATCATATTTAACAGTAACTTTAATCGCATGACGAGTGTAGCTCGTCTTTGTGCGGTGTGGAATGAAAAACTAATGACGAGCTAGACTCGTCATTTTACCGGAAGGGGTTAATCTTATTTTTACTATATTTTCAGCAATTTTAATTCAGTTTATAGAGTTCTTATTTCAACTATCTGATACATTATAAACTTTATTTTGCTTCATCTTATCTGAAAGAAGGCTTAGAAATCACTGCAATCATCAGTAAATCTTTATGTACTCATAAATACAAAACAAACGTTACAGAATCACCCCAAGTCGTTTCAGTGAGATACGCAGCTTTTTACTTTACCTTCATATTACACTAAATAAGATGCCCGCACCTTTGATTCATCTTCAACTAAATGCTATTAACCACAAGTACCTTAACTATAATGATATGTGCTTTTCTACATCTTTAAAAGAATTTAACGATATTTTTCTTTATTGTAACTATCACATATATTCAATGTCTTTAAAAAATTGCTAATATTTTAAATTAGAACAAAGTCTTGTTAACATGATGTTCCAAACTTAAAAATAACAGAAATTCAGTAAACACTGCCCAGAAAACTTATTCTGATACTGTAATATTAAACTGCAAGTTCATAATACAATATATTAAACAATACATCTCCACAATGTAGATTAACATCGTATTTGATATCATCGATACAAAACCAAACTATATATTTTCAAGCTTCATACGTCGAAATAGATTAATTCCTTGACATACAAATAAAAAGGAATTTGATGCATCCGAAATACTATTTAATTTGGTTCAACCGAACAGTTATTAACAAGCTGATGAAGATAACGTTTTATTTTGAAATTTAGTTTCTAGAAAACATTAAGCTGACTTAAACGTTGTCATTTCACTGTTATATCAAACGCTGTTATTTGCCATAATGTTTGTATAACAATTTCATATATTTCCTAGCAAGGCATTCTCGGGGAGAAATCACTGTTATACTGAATACTACTTTAAATATTTTTTTATTGTTATTATTTACTTATTTGGTAACGAAACTTTGTTATTGGTATCGTTGAGAAGATGCGAGGACAAGCATCTTGAACATCGTAAATAAATCAGAATCGACGCAGGAGTGAAGCAGTTTAGTAATCCAATATATTACACTGCGTCCTCCGAAAAAAGCTCTTGACGAGGTAGACTCGTCAAAGTCTACAGGGATCTATGAAAAGAATGACGACCCCAACTCGTCATTGAGTGTCAAGAGGTTAATAAAACAAATTCATTGAACATGAAATTTCAAGTATTAAATTTCAAGGATCTAAATAGCTAATGGTTTTAAATGTTTTATCAGTGATTAATACTCTTGAATCGTTAAATGCTTTATACTTAAAAATGTAGGTAAGCAGTATTCACATTTTTTCTATAAACAAATTAGTGGTATGGTGTACCGTAGGGGGGATTTCAGTGGCAGCCTTCTAGTTTTTTTTCTTTTTAAATGACATATACTCTTCCAGTACCAATGCAAGAAACTCAAACATGAAAAAATTACCTTGTTTACATAGTTAAGCAAGGTTATATATCACCTTATATAATTAGATAAATAAGCTAAAATGAAGGCTATCAACAAACAATCACTCTTTATAAAATTTATAAACTTACCAAGACTATCTTGACTTTAACTTGATAAATAGAAAGAAAAATGACAATCTAACAATATCAAGGCCGACTTTAACTTCACAGAGCATCTTTAGCAACTGGGATTACAGGAAAGGCATTTGGTTCACAGTTAAGAGACAGTAATTTTTAGCACTAATGCGAAACGTCTCATTTATTGTATTAGGCAAATTGAGGGTTAACTGTAGAGACAGATTAAATGACTTTTCCCGAAACGGGAATCCAAGAGATTAAAAAGTCGGAAATTAGGCATGAAGTCAACTAGATCTAATCAGTCAGGAAAAAAGGGAAGGAATTCAAAAGGTACAACGGAAAGCTATTAGTATTATCTAATTCAGTGATGTGAAAACTATGGATCGCGCTCCCCAGATATGTTGAGAAAATACTTTGTGGGTTGCAATTTCAAAGAAATTTTTTAAACAATTAAAATGTAAGACTTTTTATTCAACATATATCATACACCACTAAAATACTGAAATAAAATCATATTATTTCTAAAAATTAAACTACATTTTTTATACCCAGAAGCCGCGACAAAATTTACACAAAATGAAGGAATACATTGAAAATAGGTTACGCACGCTTGATCAAAATTAAAAGATCAACGTATTTTCAAAACTGAAGATAATTTCATTTGAAATAAGTGGCATTTAAAAGGAGCTAACAATGATATTTTTCATGAGACAATTTTAATCATAAATATAACCATAACTTTCAAACGAAGGATATTTTCTAGCTCAACAAATGGTGATGATGTAACCATTAAATTACATTAAAGATTGCAAATCATAATATATTTATGAAAATGAAGTTAAAGTGATGAATTTATTTAATATAAATGTTAAATTTAACATCTAAAAATATGTTTAAAGAAAAGAGTAAAATATTATGAACAATATACTTTCGATTATAATGTCTCTACAAAAAGTTTCTTGCAAAGCTTGCTGTTCGCTGATTGGTTCCCTAAACCCAATCTATAATCTCTCAGTTTGACAAAACCAGACACTCCGTTCTATGTAGCGGATTTGTCACAGAAGTAATTGTTTTATAATAAGCTCGATTTCCTTTTGGCACCTCGTGGCTGCCCCGAAACGTCTTATAGATGTATCAAAGAACGTTTTCAATATGAAAACAATTACTTTATATCTCCTAATTAATAACAACATACTTTTCTGGACTTACAGACGAGTAAAATTTATTATTTCCCATGCAAAAATAAAGGAGAGACAGGAAAAATCAAAGTAATTTGTACGTTTTCCACTTTTAAATATGAAGGGGATTTTCAGATCTTATGGGTAGTATGCCATATCTCTAGTGATGAAGGGAATGAAGTTATGATTCATTGACGATTTATATGGTATTGATCCTGATTAAGATGCTAGATCACAACTTAAACTAAGTTTGTGCTGGATTATTCTCTGTGTAGAGTTGGTTCACAAATTTCAGCTAGTTCAGGATTACTCCATAAAAGTTTGTGCTGGATTATTCTCTGTGTAGAGTTGGTTCACAAATTTCAGCTAGTTCAGGATTACTCCATAAAAGTTTCAATACTTAGTTCTCAAGGTGGGAAGCCAACATGGCGTTAGAATTTTGTTCAATCATTCAGTTGAGTGAAAGTTGAGAGCGGAAGCTTTGAATCCACCTCCATCCTGGAAATATTGCTGTAGAATAGCAATTCAGGTCAAAAGTCAGTTGAGTAACACCCAAGTTTTTAGAAAGACAAGAATATTTCGTTAGAAAAGCCTGAATTTAACGGAGCACAAACAATAGCATACGATAAAGTCTAGAGCTCATTTTGGAATCAGTAATTTGTAGTTCTTCATTCTACATTCAGAATTAAATGTAACCATTGTTTGTCAAATTGTAATCAAACATATGTTTAAAGTTCCATGACAGGAAACATACCTAATATTATTTTCAAATCAACTAAGAATTCCTATTTCTCACGAGACCGCTTCATGCAGCAAGGCACATCTCAACTAATAACGAGTCTAGCCTTCATCTCAAACGGAAGGGTAGTATATTAGTAGCACATCGGCTATCTTAAACATGAAAATAAATGGGAAGAGCATTAAAAAGGTTCGTGACGTTGCGTGAAATTTTTCTATTGGCCGAATAGGTAGGACATTCGCACTTGGTTCTGAATTTGTGGGTTCAAGCTTCACTATTGGCATGAATTTTTATAGTAGCACAAAACTGGCTTTAAGCAGTAGGCCCCGATCTAATTAGCTCTCTTGTTGGAAACAGTGACTACACCACTCTAAACAAAAACCATATTATTATTTTTTTGTAATGTGAATAATTACATCATTTATTTTAAGCTAGTTTTTTGAAAATTAAACTTTTCCCCCGCATTCAGTTTGATCTATGTTTGGAAACTACAAAACATGTTTTATAAATTTAAATATAATATAATCCAACTTTAAAGAATCTTTACGATAATTGCTGAGAATAAAAATATATTTGTAATTATAGCACTTTGCTGAATTTAACAATAAATAATTTAAACCACTTTAAAAAAAGAATATTTGATAACATATAATTGACTAATTAAGACTGACAAGGTACAATAACTCAATACAAGACTCTTCAGGATTTTCCAATGAGGTTTGAAGTGCTGCAGTCAATTTTCTACAACACAAGGGTCAGTACAGCTTAAAGCAGATTCCAGATGGCTACAAACTTCATTCCAATAGTGGGATTAGAACTCTCAAACTCTAGCCCTAATAGGCAGCATCTTAATCTATTCAGCTTTTCAAGGCAAAGAGAATTCTACCTTTTTAAAAATAAAACCCATATAAATTACATTTTCAATGGACACTTAGACACTATAGAGCTCATAATGTTACATTACATAACTCCTTAATTCTAACTGCATTCCTTTTTTAATATTATAAAACCTGTCTACCTGGGATACTGGGTTTTCAGGTTCTGCGAACCATAACTGTGAATGAAGATAAAACATTGGGAACAAAAAACTCCATTCCTGAATATAAATTGAATGGGAACCAGAACACAAAGTGAGAAAGAGTAAGAGAAGAAGAGTAATTATGTCTTGGCTCTGACATATTTGTTCTGGTCTTTTAACAACCAATTGAACACATAAATAAAAGCACATTTAAATATCTTGTTGTAAATAAAATACTGTTTTATGTGCTGTTCATTACATTGTCTTAGGTGACTACAGTATGGTAGTAATAATTCCATCATTCCATATATAATATGATACTTTGTAACAATATTCAGCTGTTCATCAATAATTAAGTCTTGCATAATTTAATCTATTTAAATCCAATATTAATAAATTTTACTCAGTCAATGTTTTTAAAAACATTTTTCCTACTAGACATTCTTTAAATCAGACTTGATTCTTTTCACCCCAACCAATAAATTAAATGACAAATCTATCTCACCCTTAATCTCACTTTTCCTCTTTATCACTTATGGTGAAGTAAAAAAAAAAGTATCACAGTAACTGCTGTTTAAACTAATTTTTTTAAAAACTGATTACCTAGTAAAAGAAATATAAGTTGTATAATGGATGTAATTATATATTATTGTTTCAGAATACAAATATAGATATTTTTAATAAATAAACATTTAAAACTCGTTCAGTCAGAGAATATTAAATAAACATATTACTATCTTTACCATAGTATTAATGTAAGAAATATACAAAGTTGGAGAATAGATTTAACTGATATAACCTTTGGTAAGATTGGATCTAAAAATGCTTTCAAAATAGCTGTAATAATTTTAATTTGCAGGCAGTGAGAATATATAATAAAATGTGTCTATCTGAGATACACAATATAAGCCCTTCAGATTCCAAAGATAAAAGAATCCGATGAAAACAAGAAAATGAGAGACTGCTAGAGTGATTCAGACTAGATTTCAATCTTATTCAGCTTTCCACTTCTCTCTCAAACATATGAATAAATGGAAACAAATTTTAATGTTTTTTATTGTAAATACAAAGTTTATTTACTGACAAAATACTGTATTATTGTGTGGTATAGTAATAAAGAGCATTTAATGTTCTTCATTATGATACCAGCTATTTACAGTTAGTAGATTATTATTTATATATGAAATCACTTGTATGTGTGTATATGTTCACTATACCTGAAATGATTAGAACAATCCTAACAGGATTTTCCAGTGATCCAGGTCAACCCTGGAAAGGATTTACTCAAGTGAAAATATTTTAAAGTCAAGGGCATATGGAGATAGAAAGCTTTTTAAAGTTTGATTTGTGATTCTATTTTGCAGTATTTGACATTATTCTTTTTAACCATTATATATTTTTTCTAAATTCATGAAAATTTTTTCAAATGTACTTTAAGATAATACAAGTTTTAGGGTTTTAAGACAAGATTAACAAGATGAATCATTAGACTATTTTTTATTTAGTATATATATATATATATATATATATATATATATATATATATATATATATATATTCTTTTATCTCCATTATCACCATCTTTTTAAAATAATCTATAATGTTCCTGTGGTAAATGGAGGGATCATTTGGAAAATTTAAAGTATCTAACATTTTATTTATGTTCTGAACTTCGGATTAGCTTTTTGAAAGTTGATTAGAGCTAATCAGAGATTATTTACTACATAATACATCAAAGATCCGATTATTTTTGGTAAGATTGAGCTTGATATTTTTAGTTATATAAGTACCCTGATTCTCTTTAAAGAGTGTCACAAAATTGTAGTTACTTCTCCTTCCTTTTTCGTTTATTCAAGTCGAAGAATAAATCACTAAATATACTGTTAAGTTAATGAAGTTACTTATTTGGTTTGGTTTTGAGCACTATGGTCTACTTTTTTGCAACATAAGGGCTAATGAGACTGGGACCTACTGCTTAAAGCTGATTCCAAACAGCTATGAACATCCATGCCATAGTGAGATTCAAACCTACAAACCCCAATATTGAAGATCAGTGCCCTAACCACTCAGCCATCACTCAGTTAATTTAAGCTTTAAAATAAACACAATAGGGGAATCTTAAATACCCAGGCCTAGGACTTAACACAAAGTATCTGTCTGTATATACAATTTCATCTCTTGTTAAACTTCACAATGCTTTATAATATTTATCAATGAGTACACTTCATAAATATCAAAATATTGAATGATTTATGTATTGTTAATAAAAAGTGAATAAATTTTACTTGGCTGTTTTATTTTAAGAAAAAGTTGGTAATAAAACATACTAGAATTTCCATTTCCCAAGCATATAATTAAATGAAGAAAACTACTTTGTCATTACCAAACAAAATTTACCACTTAAGAATATATTTCAAATATTGTTTCATATTATAAAATCCTTTGAATGTTTTCTCTGAATAAATGCATAACCATAATTTATGTACACTCCAATCTATGTGAAACTGTTCATCCAAGATAGCCCCTTAAGATCTCTCTCAGGTTAAAAACAGAAAACTGCTGGCCACAATATTCACTATATGTTTCCTTTTAGGGAATTCATGAGTAAGGTTTGCTAAATATGGATTATTACCAATAAATAAAAATTCAAAACCATATGCACCTCTAAAAAATCTTACCCAATAGCTCTGGGTAGTCTCAGATTTATTGATGAAAATGTCTATGGGTGTACATAATGATCATTTTTCCTCTCAATACCATCTTATTTTCACTATCAGAATGGTCAAGTTATATGAGATTGATAATTTCATGTTCCTGACTTTCTCTGGGTGTAAGCACATTTAGAATCATCTGTAAAACTAAATTTTGAGTCATTGGTAAAAAAACATGAGACCACTGCAGTTTACCTCAGTTCTGATGTTTTTGCACCAATTAAAGCAATCCCTCTTTTTTTGTATGCATAAAGGCCTTTTTCATTTGGCCTTTTGTATGCCATATGCTAGAGCATTACCAATGGTAGGTGCAAGCTCTGAACTTAGACACTCTCTGAACACTAGACTTCCTGTTGCAATTGGCAGTTACTGCCAGATATCAATTTTTAGAAAACGTTCATTTACACACTTTTCCAGGCCTTCTTACAACAGTTCCATTGCTTTGAAAGTATTTTAAAAATGTTTACACTGTTTATCTTGATATATCCAGACATCTGGATGCTTCTGTGATTGGCTGATCTGCTCCTAACAGCCTATGGGTCACCAACTTACAGATTCTTCCAAATGATACTCTGAAGCCATAACAAACTGATGTGAGTTCTTACACATTCAGATAAAATGATTAGTAGCAGATATTCATTTTCTTTGAAGAGTCTGAATAAATTTTGGATGAATTAAGCCTAAATTTGCATATCAGAAACCATTTAATTACTTTTGATTAGGTAATGCTATTTTGGATTGAATAGTACACATTTCCTACAAACATGGATTACATTTATTTGATATGACACTGAATATCATGTTTGAGTATGTAAAGGTAATTTTGGACATGAATGTATATAAAACACTTTTTTTAATAATTGATTAAGTCATGGGAAAACAGACAAAAGTTGTATATTAGATGTAATTATCAAGATTATTCTTTCAAAGCATGAAAAAAAAAGTTTCAATAAATAATACTTTAAAGTCTTTCAATCAGAGAAAACATACCAATGGATTATTTTCTATGCTGTTGAAATAAAAATATTTTTGGAATGAAAGTATTGATGTAAGAACCATTCAAAGTTAGAGAATACAACTGAACAGATAAAATCTTTGAAAACAAAGGATTTGAAAAATATTTTAATGAGTATGTATGATCATCCAAAATTCTGAATAATAAAGTTCTTTTTCTTTATAAAAATGAGAGGTTGAAAACTATTAAAATTAAGCCAATATATAAAGAATAAGAATATGCATTATATAATGTTAAAAAATGAAGAAAGAATGTTAACTCTGGACAATACAGATCCACAACAGGGAAAACAGAGTATTTTAGGCAAAATAAAAAGAAATAATTCTATACTTGAATTCAAATCAATGTAATTGATTTACTGTATCTTTAGTGGCTTAAGAATAATCATTTACTCTGGGATTCTGTTAATGGTTATTACAGGAATTCTAGTATCATACTTGATATATACAAAAAATAACTTACTTAAAATTAGCAAGTGCTCCTTAGTAGGCAAAAGTTTTATTTAGAAAGTGGTATAATGCTTAAAAAGTACTATAAAATGTAAACTATATTGTATTTCCAGTTATTGTATATAAGCATGTAAAAGAAAAAGCTTTATGACATAAATTATTTTTTTAAACTCTGTATTTAGAGATTAACATTTATAAAAGACTAATTTCTAGAAGATTAACTGTAGACACAAGCCGAACGATGGCCGAATGGTAGAGCGCTGCTCTTCGGATCCGGAGTTCGCGGGTTCGAATCCCGCTGGTGGCATGGATGTTTGTAGCCGTTCGGAATCGGCTTTAAACTGTAGGTCCCGGTCTCATTAGCCCTCGTGTGCAAAACAGTAGACCGTAGCGCTCCAAACCAAACCAAACCAAACCAAACTGTAGACACAAAATTCTTTCTCAAAACAAAAATTTAAAAGATGCTGTCATAGCTGATATATGAAGAATGTTGTTAACACTGATTGTGAAAGGACTCCTTTGTATTTGAATACTTCAAAGAGCATTTATTGACACTCAGAGACTTAAATCAGATAGGACAAACTAAAATCTATTTTATATTTTTTATTATGTATAACATAAGTATAATAAATTGACACTATATCAGTAGCACAATATAGTTCTAACTTGAATTAAAGGCAACATATAGTTTAACAACATAAAGCATAGGAAAAGCTTTAAAAATTGAAGTGTTTTGCTCTAAATACAATATAACATTAATATCATAAAATACACAAGATAATTTTTTTAAATAAAAATTTATTACAATGAATATACTTCTAATATATTTCAAATAATTACTTAATACATATTATAAAACACAAAATATATATTATATCTAAAAGAAGCTTATAACAGCTTTTATATATTTAAGAAAACTATCTGTATAACAGTTAGTTTTCAAGATAGTCATACAAAAATTTAGAAAATGTAACTTCATTGAAGCTATTTTATTTAAAGAAAATATTCTCAAAGAATATTTCTTTAAAAAATTATGATAGAAATCTGAAGTAAACAAAAATTACAGTTCATTCATATATTAAAAAAAAATATAGTTTATAAGACTTTTGGATTTTAAAAATAATTCTGAATATATTGTACAATAGTATATATTAAGAATCCCAATTTTTATTTTATTGCATAATTTTGACAATTTATAAACAAAGAAATACATACAAAGACTATATATACAGATAAAGTATATATATGAAGTCAGTGATAGTAATTAGAAATTACAGAGCAGCCATTTTTTTATTTACACTTTGGCATAAGTTGACTGCCAATGACAAGATAACATGTCCAGTTTTATCACATGTGCCAGAAAATAATCTTCCAGTTTAAAGATTGACTTCCACACCACGAACCAAGCAGCCTTTAGCTTGCCAGATATACTGAAATGAAAAATAATTGTACTATAATTAAGAAAAAAAATTAGATTCAGTAATGTTTGAATTATTAAAAATACATGATAACAATATAAGTTGTACTACACTTATCTTTCCATAAAAAATATTTTCTAACAATTTTATTAAGATATAAAAATACTCTTTAATAAAAAAGCACTAGATACTTATTTATATTTGCACAAAAGCAGTAATAAAATGGGTAAAAAGCTGAGATTTAAAATGAATCAGAAAATTACTTCTTATCATTTGTGCATTCATATTTTAAAATAAAAAATAATTAGAGTTATTGCAAGTCAAAAATTTTTAAATCTGACACCTATGAATATAAAGTAACTCTCTTTTAATGGATTCATATCCCTTTTTATCATTTGTCCAATAAAACAGGGGTTATACTAATAAAGTAGTAGGACATTTACTTTAAGGAAACTTGGACAGAAAAAGTTTTAGGAAAAAATTTCAATATAGTAATATAAGAAAATTTGCTAGGTAAATAGATTATTTTCTTACAAATTACATTTGCAAAACTTATAGAGATAAACTATTCATCTGTTAAGTAGGCATAATTAATAAGATTGAAACAAAGAAGCTATGAATACAACTTTTGATATCTCTTTGATCACATTACTCGAAAGTGAAGTTTTATAATAGATGCAATTATTCAACATGTCTTAAATTGATAAACCTATAATGATAAAAAAAATTAAAAAATGATCCAAATCCCCAAAATATAAGCAGCAGATTCTTGAAAATCTATGAATTGTTTACACGATTACTAATTATCTTCACTAAAAATGCTATATTTAAAAAAACTGCATAATTTTAGTGCCAAGAAATCAGGACTCTAGACATTAATAAGATCACACAAAAGACAGACAGTTAAAACCGATGTTAAAGTGACAGAGAATAACTAAAATAAAAAACCATAATTTATAAATATGATCTAGTCTCCCAATTTGGATAATGTAAATAATATATTGAACCTTGGTTTTAAAATTTTACTTTATTTGATCAATCAAATTATATTACCAAACAATATTTTTCTATTAGGGTAGAAGTATAACATAATGATTTTGACAGCTAGTGATTCCACTGTTCAGATCACTTTACTGAAATATAGTAAGTAGCATGTTGGGGGCAAAAAAAAACATATAATATTGAAACTCAAACATCTTAAATTTTTCTATATTAATATTGCCTTTAAGCAAGTTTTAATTCTGTTTGTACATTGCTTGAAACTAAAACAAGATAAAATATAATACTGATTCAAAAAAATGTAATGAATGCTATATATATATATATATATATATATATATATATATATATATATATATATATATATATATATATATATATATATATATATATATATATATATATATATATATAGTTCACTTTATTCTAGTATGTAACTATTACAATCATACCTATCAATTATATCTAAAATACATATCATAAATATTAATATTTATTGCAGGTATTTAGGTAGAAAGCCTTATTTAGTTACAAATTTGTACAATTTAAATTAAAATCTTGGAAATTAATAAAAGAGGAAACCAATTACAAAAGAAATGAAACAATCATACTTTCATATGATTTCAATGAACTCCTCATTTTTTAATTAATTCTTTCATTTTATACTGCAAGTCTTTTAATTCAGTTAGTCAAATGATTTGAATCTGAGAGATTTTCTGAAATAATTCTAATTCACAATGCAGAGAATATTACATATAGTTTACTTTATTCAAGCAAGCATATAATATAATCATGCTCTTTATTTAGACCGTATTTTAAATACCAACATTTATATCATTTCAAGAAATAAGGTAGAAAGCTTAATTGTTTACAAATCTATGGATATTAAGTTAAGGTACAAAAAAGAAAATGAAATAAATTCATACTTTCATATCATCTAATTCGACTCCTCGTTTCTTAGCCAATTCTCTTACTTCATTTTGTATAGTTTCTTGAGATGTTTTTGATACATCTATATAGTCACATTCACAAGCAGCATAATGACATGATATTGCCTAAATTAAAATAATTAAAAAATTAAGACTGCTAGTTCATTAATATTATTTAATTTATAAAAAAGTATTCCCACATATAAACAGATATCATATAAATAATCTTTAAATGGTATAATTATAAGAAGAAAGGAAGTTTCCATTTATTAGGATCCTAAATTTTAAAATCCCAACTTTAATATAATGCTAATCAAATAGTGTTTTAAAAGACACATGCAGCTCTTTATTGAGCTAAGTATGGATATTATTAGAATTTTTTGAAGTAATACATTCAAAAAGTAGATGAGGAACTAGAATTATTACAGATGAAACAAGACAAAACAATACACAATTTTTGGATACATGTGATAAAATCAAAATATTCAGGCTGAAAGAAAGTTGCTTGCTATCAAATTTCATCTTATTTGGTACACTATATCATTTTGAATCTTTATATTCAAAAACAAAAACTATTAAACTGAAATATAAGTTACAGTTGACCATTATTAGTATCACAGAATTGTCTACCAAATTCAAAATATAAAATATCTTTGACAAATTCAAGGGTTTTTGTGGGGCCTAAAAAGTTTTAGGAAAATTTTATGAACTTTTATGTAAAGAGTGATACAAAAACAAGTATTAATGAATGATACTTTCACAACGGGGTTTAAATCACTTCTATAAAAAAGATAAAATTTTAAAAAATGTTTTAAAGATATACAAGTATGCTAAACACCGTTAAAAAGATTTATATTTTACTCTGAAAAAAAACTAAAAACAGATTTTTTTAAAACTTACAAGGATTACTTTTTTTTAAATAAAGACAAACATTCAATTTCTTTTGTTAACTTATATAACAAGTATACTCTTTTGAACATTGCCTTTACTTTTGACTATATATTCAATTAAAAAAGTACCTCTTTTGTAATTTTAACCTTTAATTGTTGTTACATGTTTTCACAGATTCCATGACCTTCATCAATAAGCATTTTTATCTTTCAAAATCTTAAACGACCTTTGTCTTTTACAGTAACTTCCTGCAGTGTGCAGTCAAAGTAGCTTACCAAGTTTCATCCTGATATTTTAAAATTCAGTTTCTAGTATATCCTGTCATAGAATTAGTAAATTTTTTGAAGAGTCAAACAGAACATGCTGTATTTTTTAATTCAAAGTAAACAGAAAGAAACAAGGGATAACTAATTTGTATTTTTATTTCTCCAGAAAACCAAAGAGGGAGCACAAAGTCTCACAAATTTTGGGGTTTCTCATGATAACAATCAACCCAGCAAATATATTTTTTGTTAGTATACTTTATTATAAAATTTTGTAATGTTTAATTATACCTCCTTTATGTATGCATACTTTGTATAATAATTTTAGTATAGAATAAGTAACCATTTTTATCCAAATTTTTATTTAGTATTATAAACTATATTGTGACTCTTTACCACTTATGAAAAACTAGAATACATCTCTCTCTGCTCTAGTGTGTTTTCATCCCTGCTCTAATACAAGATTCCATAATCTAGAATTATCTAGTTATTTCAAAGAAATATATTGAAAAGGTCAAAACTTGTTCCTTGTTAGTTTTTTTTGTTCTTTCTCAACATTTAATTCAATATGTGAATGAACAACTTTATTAATAACATAACACCAGATCTATATAAATATTTTAAGTACAAAATTTAGCCAACAACTACATTAAACCTCTATTAAAATCTAGAAATTTTACAATTTAAACAATGTAAGGAGTTTTACAAAATTTTTCTTTATTTTTTAATCTTAAATTTTTATACACTAAAGTAGGTGTAGTTACTTAAATATAATACAACATAAGTATTCAATATGTATGATTTGAAAAAGTATTATAAAAAAAAACAAACATTACTCTTTCAGACTCAAAGCATGTCATGTATAATAAAGTATTTCTTTGACATCTGATTTTTTGATATTCAAACAGTGACTGAAGACATTTTATTTTCTAATAGCTTTGTAGAAAAGTATTATATGAACTCCCTCTCTTGTAATTTTTATAAATTGAATATCATGGCTATTGCGTATTTGTTATTTTTGAGAATGAGAGTGGGTGAAAGTTTGATATTACATGGTAAAACCATGCTGAAAACTAAACAAAGAGGACCATCAAAACAGCATTATCATAAATCTCAAAACTATTTTGTGAATCAGAACAGCTTAATCTACAGTAAATTCAAAATGATAATCTAAATAATAATCTCCAAGTGAATAAAAGTAAAGATGACACTACACATAAGTAGCCAAAATGTAAAAGTAGAAAGTAGTTTTATGATAAGCAACAAGGATGTTAGGGTAGAATACATATTTAACTGATATATTTTTGATAAAAGTGCAAATTATATTTATGTCTTGCAGAGGGAAGAAACTGTTTTACAAATTTTCATAAAGACTAAAGTAAAAAAAAATGTGCTAATAAAAAATGCCTTATTTATTTTACTTGTATTTTGGTTATCATATATATATATATATATATATATATATATATATATATATATATATATATATATATATATATATATATTACAAATTGAGGGGATATACAAACATTAAAAAGAGCATGCTGAAAAAACTATATATATATATATATATATATATATATATACACATACATACATAATGTTTAATTCTTGGTGTACCATAGAATTGATTTAGAAATGATCTACCAATATTGATACAATAGTTTTTTATTCTTTAAAGGTGTTAAAAATTACTTACTAGTTACTTTCACAGTGTGGCAGAACAGACAATAGACACATTCTATGAAAGATTGTTAAGTGGTCACTTATGATACAAATAAGACATTTAGAAAATGTAAATTTAATTATGCATTAATAAAAATGACCAATAATTTCATGCAAAGATAAAAGTAAAAAATAAAGTAGCCAAGTAAAATGGGGAGTCATGAAATAAATTCAATTAAATGTAAGTGATAACTCTAAGACTGCCTTTTCTTTAGTTGTAAATAAACACATAACCTTAAATCATTCAAATGTCAGTATTTACATTCAATATTCAACATTGAAAATGAAAACAACAATTAAGCAATTACTTTACGAAATCCATTAGTTCTATTTGCACCAGATCCATGTATAAGGAGAGGGTGGAAAAATACTGTGTCACCAGCTTCCATTTCTAAATAAACTCTTTTTGACATTTTTTCTTCATCCAAAGTTGTAACACCATGATACATTTTATTAACACCTCCCTAAGTGAAATAAAATAGTTAAATTAAAATGCAAGTTATTGTATAAAAGATAAATTTAAAAAATAGATGCTATTTTGAAATATAAAATTAAATTGGGTCATTAGTGAAATATATTTAAAAATGCTTAATTCTCCTAAATTAAATGTTTACCCTGCTTCACAAAGTGCTTCTACAATCTAACTTATTATCTCTAATACAATTTTTTAATGTTAAATTGAAAAGCAAGCAAGGTAATCTTCTTACTATAGCCTCTTTCTGTTTATATAAGTTTCAGATAGATAATTATGAAATTTGATCCTCCTTTTCACTTTGTGGATAAAAGACTTATTTTCTATATACAAATGATTGTATGTTTGTATATATAATATATTTTTATACGAATCTACATGGTTTGCTATAGACTCACTGAATTTTCCACAGCCATTTTTTCATCCTGTCATATGTTACAGCCTCATTATACTTAGTAAAAATACTAGTTAGTTCAGTTTGGAGTTCAATGGTATATTTCTATAACATGAGGGTTAATCAGACTGAGACTTCAGAGCCATAGGTTTTTGCTTTAATTTGTCTCTACCTGACTGATGGTTCATTATTGCTTTTGAGTACAGAGTTGATGTAATGTTCTTTTATTTTTAATGTCACAAGGTGAATATGCAGTTTTATATTAAAATAATTAAACCTTTCTGAGCTGTTGTCTTTGTGGAACTGAATTGACATCCTACTCCGCATTATACACACAAATATAAATAGGACCAGTCCTAGGATGTTAGTTGCCTGCACGCAAGATAATATTCGGAAGTCCCCTATCAATGTATACACCAAGTAGATATTATATTGGTTGTCCTAGAAATTTGACTGCCTACAAGCATGCATGCATTGCCCGTGTACTAGCCCTGGCCCTGTGTAGGTATGTATGTATGTATGTATATATATGTATATATATATAAATATATATATACACACACACACGATAAGGGTTGCTTCAGTTATTAATGAACAGAAAGAGAACAATTTATAGAATTTGCAAATATGGGGTGCACCTATATGGGGTGCAAAATGCAAATATGGAGTGAACCTATTGCTCTGCCTTATTTTACACATGTATATTATAGTATGATCACTTTTTAATTATGGACCTTTAGCCTTCTGATATAAAACTTATTTCTATAATGCATTTGCAGAATCATTATATATTCTATTAAATATTCTATAAATAGGAATGGCATTAATATAATATAATACAAAAGTCAATGTGGTGACTAATAGCTCTGAACTTAACTTTTGATTGGTCAGATTCCTTTTATAAAGAGCAGTCACTGACTGAAATAGTTTTAGGAATAAGAAGTCATTCTATGATTGTAATTTAATTTAGTTTTAAAATTTAAAACTCTAAATTTTTGTTACACAAAGGTTAACAAGACAGAATCTGTTACTTAACGCTAACTTAAGTTATTACTTAAATGTATACCTGCTAACATGTGTTTTGGACATGTTTTGGAATGTTGCAATTTCACTCATGAAAGTACATAATGAATATTTAGACTGAAAGTGTTGCCCTTATATAAACCTTAATACATACACTTTAACATGAAATTAAGCTACAGAAAATACTTAATTAGTTTTATCTCTTGCATGTACAAGTGGCATAAATACATTATTTACACAAAGCAGAAAAATATATAATTTTAGATAGAGATAATTTTATTAATAAGGGAACCTAAGAGGTTTTGTGTACAGAAAAACCATAAAATATCTTTACTGTATATTCCCATTTACTTTTCCACTTTCAAGAGAACTTTCCTATATTGTGAAGTCAAATAATTCCTTCCAAAATCCATTTGAAATAATTAAAAATTGTACAATATTTAGCATAGAAATGTATAATCCTATAATGCAATTAAAATGAATATAATGTGCAGTAAAAATACATAATTAGATATATGCAAATAGCTATGAACAATAGTGTATTACAACATGTTTAAAGCTTTTAAATCTTTTCTACATAGTACACTAACAATTTGAAGAATTCAGATATCCATGCTTACACAATAGTCTAGATCTGTAAATAGTAACATAGTACATTTTAAAATTTTTGAGTTGAGTCCTTACATACTGAAGTCAAACAGTATTTTTTTAAACTCATAAAAAGGGCCCATGGCATAAAGTATAAATTTCCATTATTGATGACATGTTTTATGTTCTGGAAATAGTTTGATTAGCTTGAACAGGTAATGACAATTTGGTTTGCTTTTTTATACTTTTAATGAAGAGAGATAATAGTTTAATTTTATTTTTACATTAAAAAATGATTTTGATCAATAATGTGAAGGAACACTAAGAAATAAAACGGATTTTACCAAGCACTTATTAATTCTCAAATAAAAACAGAAAGATTGTGAGCAAAATATAGCAATATAATAAATGCTATTTTTTCATTTATAAAATGACATACCAATATTCTTTATGACCTATCTGTTTAATGACCATTCACACATTCAACAATCTAATTTTGATGTGTATTTTGGAAAATCCTTCAAATTGCAGGTGAAAACTCAATAAATGCACGAACAAGTGTATATCAGGCATATGGAATAACACATAAATAGTTTTGTGGCTAATATCAAATTGTTTGACAAACTTGAACAAGCTGATGCAATTTAAGAAATTACCAGCCATGCTAATTCCCTTAACTGAGATGTTGAAGAATTAGTAAGTCACAGCAATGGAGAGCTAACAAATGAGGATTTGATAGAGTTTAAAGCATTGCAACTTTAGGGAAAAAGAACTGAAGAATTGAATTAAAAAAGAAAGAAAAAATTCATAGTACTTGTGCTTGCTGGTGTGTTACACCAAAATTAATACAAATGTACCTGAATAATAGGCTATGAATCTAATACTGAATGCTTTAATAAAGCTGAATGTGGAATGAATGAACTTTTAAAGGGCTATAAAAAAAATTATCTAGAATAAAAAAAGATTACAATCAATGAAATTATGAATTGCATAATTTTTATGATCTATAATGCTTCTATAAAATTAAATAAAATTCCAAGATCAATTTTAAAAGTATAAACAGTCAAACCTATATTTTAAATATTGAAATTGTTTTGATGTAAATTTATATGTAACTGTTTTAAAATTTACTCATTAGAATTTTAAAAGGATGATACCTATTTTTGTCACAGGCTGTACATGCAACATTAAGATTAGATACAAAAGGTACATATTTATAAAAATGGACTTATACAAATAACATGCTTTGAACATGTTTTGATTATGAAAACATGGAATTTAAAACACAAGAGATTTATTATAAATTTAATATACTATTATAAGTTGTTAGATTTATGATATAACACACTACCTCCCAATCTGGATAGTTATGGCTCAATAATTCACCAGCATGAGTTCCAGGTATTGCAACTAAGCATCCATTAGCCCGGTTAACAGTTTCCATTGCAGTCCATGAACAGACTATTTTATCAGCTGGTCTGAATGGAAAATAGTGTAAATCTTGATGCAGGGGATGGCGTGAAGATAAACTTCCTAATCAAAAGTTTAAAAAGTATTATAAAAACAAATAAAAAGTTTTATTCATACAGCAAGAAAATAAATTATAACTAAGTTCTGTCATATATGAACACATATATATGTATATTTATAAGGGTGCAGAAAATGTACCAATATTTAATCCAAAAGCTAATGGACTCATTTTGGTTAATCTATATAATTAATTTAACTTGAAAGATCACCATGACATCTGAAGCATTCTAATATGAAACTAAACCATTTTGTTTTACATCTCATGACAGTGTGAGACATATATGGGAGAGAGGAAAAAGGTTAATTTTTGAAAGATGATTAAAAAAAAGATGCAACAAAACTTTAGCTACAATAATAAAAATGTTAGATAACACCTTGTCAGAATATTATGACATACACACGGTAAATATAATGATTATTATTGAATAAGTAATACTTATGGTTTATAAATCATGAAATTAAATTCCCTTTAAAATATTTTATGCTTCCAGTATAAAAGTTTTACTCAAAAATAGCTTCAATTTATATTGGTATAACAACTGTATACATATCATTTTTTAATCCCCAAAATAAAAACAAAATATAAATATTATTTAGATGAATATATGCTTTTTCTAAAAAACAAAGAAATTTAGGAAAACTGTGAAAAAAGTCCTAATTTAAACCATATAAAGTAAATATAGATTATCTTGTCATAGTCATAAGTTAAACAATACTTGCCCCCCTCCACCTACAAACATTCATACTCTAGAGAGAGAAATAATTATTGCAATAGAGAGGACAGGGTATCTGCCAAAATAAAATGTTTTAAATCCATGACTTTTCATGACTTTCTCTGATTTAGCAGATCATTTTCCATGACTTTAAAAAGCTTTCGTTAAAAGTATATATGAATAAAACTTCTGATGTACATACAAATAAAATATATGCTTTTAGAGAAATTACAGAAATTTTATCATAAAAAACTATAAACTTACTTTATAAGTGTTAATAAACTCACATAAAAATAAATTGTTGTATCTACATACCTAAGTTTAATCATATAGCAATTTTTAATCAAAATGTTTCCAATTTGAATTCAGGGTACTTTGGTATTATCCAGGTGACCATGAATAATAGCCAAATATAACTCTATAATGTTTATATACAGTATCCCTAGAGATAAACTTATATTTTGTGCAAAAATCTTAATTTTTATTAAAAAATATTAATTATTATATTAATAAAATTTTAATCTACAATTAAAAAAAAACAGAATATTATACATTTACCCACTCATTAAGCTTTCTTGCTTTGAGTTTCCTTGGTGAACAAATTTTACTTGGCAATAGGGTCAATAGGATAATATATAAATACCAAACTCAGTAACTACAGCCAAATGATAAGTAAAAATAGAATTAAACAATTCAATGCATTTTTTTAATCGGTAGTTTAGCGGATCCATGACTTTCCATGACTTTTACTCATTTTACTTGAAAAATCATGACTTTCCATGACAAAATTAATCCATCGTCTAAATCCATGATTTTCCATGACTTCCAGGTGCGCGGAAACCATGAGAGGATGATATAAGAGAGACATTATTATGGTTTTCAAAAGTGATACAAAAGTCAGAATTGAAAATGCAAAAATAATACATGTTCAGGCTCATACTGAAATTCTAGTTTGTTGTTGTGAGACAGCTGTGAATTGTTATGAATTTACTACCAAATTTTTGTTTTATAAATAATGTTTATAATGTTGAAATAAAATAAATCATACTTTTTAAAATGAAATCATGTTAATTTTTCATTATATGACTATTTTTTCTTAATTACTATATTAACTATATTTTTAATGGTATACAGTGTCTGATCCATTGTTGAAGTCTCATCTATCCGCAGGCAACACCATTTGATAAAAGATATGAGTATGAACCACTGATTAAATAAGTTTTACTTATTTAAACTATTGCAAAACTAGAATTTTGTAAAACTTTTGTGTAAATAAATATTTTAGTAATTTTTTCCATTCAAGTTACATGCAAATAATTTTTGTCTTAATTCTGGTAAGATAACTGGAACAGCAAGGTTGAAAACAATTTGCATGCCATAAAACCTAGTCTAGGCATCTAGCCATCATTGGTAACTGTAAAAGGAATACCATTCTCATTCATCCTCGGATTGGTCATATGAGGTTGATGCATGTTCACCACCTTCTGAATGAAATCACTCCAAACTGCTTATTACCATTTACCAATTACTGTCTCACATCTTTAAACTTTGTATTCCTGTTTTTACCATTTGTATCTTTCAAATTTAATTGACCTTGATGTGAATGATTCCCATTAGAATCTTTTTAAATTTTTACATGTTACTGGTCTGTTTCATCAAATTTAATCATCCTTTTTTATGCTTCCTTTATTTAATGCAGTAAACTTCACCTGATTTTGTGCAGTTTTTTTTTATTCTTTTATTGTTTTTATTTGAAAGTTTATACTGTTTTATCTACTGATGTTCATTTAAATTTTTTTTGTTGCCATAATGGTAGCTCAATCTTTTGTTTGGCACAGTAGGTCCATAGTAGATTTTGTAAAAAACTTTACAACAACTAACCTTTTTAAACATAGCTGTGTCCATTTTATTTAAATGTTTTGTCCTATTTAAAACTACCATTTTCTATACAAGGGTAGAAAGACAGTAATAGCACAGACATTATAAACATAACCATCTAATGGATTGTTCAGATAAATGGTGCTTTAAGTATGCATTACTCAAAAGTAATAAAATATTTAATAAACAATTAATTGCTAATATATACTAAAATGTTTGGTAACACTGTGTCACATTAACATTTTTTACAGCAATTCAAACATGAGTTCAATATTTTTACTTAAAATTTGTAAAGGAAAGAAGATGAATACAGAAAATGACAGACATTGAAAGAGGTAATAGGATTAACATTACAAGTATAACTATCTTATTGACTATCTGGAAAAATGTTACCAAGATTAGATAAAATGTATCTTTAATGTACTCTGATAAAAATTAACAAAAAGTTTGATAAATGATTATATGTAGCTTTATATTGTTAATAAAATGATGGATAAATACAATAGCAATAATATTATTTAGCACACTAGATCATACATAATTTATGATCACATATCTAAGATAAATGATAAAAAATCCAAAGTGATTCACATTTTATTACAGAATATATGACTTCAACGTTCATTCTAATGAGAAAAAAAAAAACCCACACTTTTTAATTTAAATAACACTTAGTCATTTTATTTCATAATTACAAGGACAATTTAGTAAAATATCACAAATAAAATGTACAGTAGTTAGGATTAATTGTTGAAAGTTTTTTTAATAAAACTGACAAATAAATGTAATGTAAAATGACAAAAAATAATTTAAATATAAAAACATGTCATACATTAAAACAAATATATGTTATAGAAAACTCATTTTAGATTAAAGTAAAAAAGACTGAATAAAAATTGTATTTCCAAGAATTTAACATTGAAACGAAAGCAATTTTTTAAAAATTAAAATACTCACCTGAATCAGGGGGCTTATTTATCAACATTGTATGCATTGCTTTAATATTGGAACCACAGAAACATTCTACATAATCTAAGATCTGAAAAAGTAAGTAGTTTATACCACTTTTTAATAAAATATGGCAATGTGCAAAATAAAGATAAATATAGTGTAGGTATGTGAGAAAAACTGATGAAGTAAAGAGTGCTAATGTTAGTTTTTGTGCAGTTAGTCCTTTACATCTTCACTAAATGGAAGCAGAAAACTTTCACTTTGTTATTATAATTAATTTATTACTAGATACAACCTGGTTCTTTCTTTTTTCAAAAATCTGAATAAAAACCAATAAGTGTGACCTGATATTTCAAAATATGCAATTTATGGCAGTCAATTTCACTTGTACACTGACATTATATAAACAATCAGTAAAATTAACAATATTTTTAATAGCTTTACATACCTGTGGTAGGTAACAATATTCCGATAACACTTCATCCAGCATAAAATCTTGTACCTTGTTGATCACTTTTTCATTTGAATTCTTTTTCCGATAAGAAATATCCTTCATAACTGTTAACACTGTATCCTGAACTTTACCATCACAAATGTCATGAAAGCGTTGCCTGAAAATATAAAAGTCATGACATTTAGGTTAACATATCACTAAATATAAGAAATTTTATATTACTACTAACAAATCAGCACTAAAACAAATTTCTTTATCAAATATTTCACAACCAAAAATAGCAATTATCAAACTTACTTATATTTTTCAAGACAGTCCAATGATACAAGTTTAGGAATTACGAGAAAACCATTTTCTTCATAAAACAATCGTTGTTCCCTAGACAGCATATTATTTTCTAATGTATACCTAAATTGTCTTGGCTTAGATGGTTTTCTAGTTTCTGAGTAATTACTTTTATATACTCCCACCTATAAATAATTTAAATAAATAGTGAGAAGAAAGAAGGAAAACAAAGGTTTACATATATAAATTTGTATATAATGCTCATTTCACCAGTAGATAACACAATATCAGTGATGGCATTCAAATCAACACAGAACTATTACTGCTAAAATTATTTTACTGGTATACTATAAACCTGTTGAACATAAACACTATTTACGGAGAAAACTATTCAACTGAGAATGTTGCACCTTCTCATACCAGTAATCAATAAACTTAACAATTGTGTTTGGAAGTCTAGATCAAATTTAAATTTTATATTACCCAAACTTAAAATAAGTTTAAGGTTAAACAATATTTGAGAACTCGCTAATTAAACAAAAATTAATAAGTAATCATGTTAATCAAGTAAATAATAAAAGTATAGATTTAAAATAAATCTATGTATACTACATAAGAAAGAAAAATAATAATTTGTACCCCAAATAAAAGTGAACAAATATTCATAATATTATTTCATCTGAGAAAATTTTAATTGACATTTAATTTTATTTTACTCTACTTTAATTGCATATGATTTTAATATTTTGAAATAATTTGTATTTTTAAATAATTATACACAGAACTTAGGAATTATAACAAAATGGTATGCCTGAACTAGTGTATATAAATTGAATCTCATCAATGGGAACAAAATAGGGACTGCATATCTTCATCTTTGAATTTAAATAAAAGTTTAGTTTGTAAAAACTATTATGTAATAGTAATGCAAGTCTATCTGTATTGAATAGATTTACAGTTGAATGTTTTACGACAGATCTGGTAGAAACAAACACATTCTGATATGCTGGTCAATGAACTCAATTGAAATAATATTTAGAAAATTTATTAACTCTTTCATACTCTATATATTAAATATTAACAATACTTTATAAATTTCATACTTTCACTACTTTATATATTTACTTCGTTATAAATTCAAATGTAAATTGGTGATTAACACTTTAATGCACAGGCAAGCTGTGCTTTACTGTGGCTAACTACCTACTTTTTAAATTTAAATGCCTTGCAGTTACCCAAATCACACAAAAGTTAAAATTCTTTGAAATTTAAATGAAATTGTTAAAAAATGAATGTAGATTTAAAAAGTAAGACAAAATAAATTTGTTCAAATGATTTCTAGATTTTAATGTTATGTGAATAAAAAATAAATAAAAGTACTGTACCTTCATTGGATTTTGCATTCCAAATGCATGATATTCCACCGGCCGTTCTAGGGCAGGATTTAAGTGTCTATAAATTGTTTTCATTCTATCTTCTGCCATATTTATTTGTTATATCTGAAAATATGGAAGTCATGTTAAAATAAGATTAAAATTGGCTGTCAAATTTAGTAAACTCCAGGAAAAAAAATCACAATTACTACACTTTTTTCCTCGAAAGTATCATACTTTGAATAAATCTGAACAGTGACCAAAATTGAAATCGGAAATAAAATGTAGATGGTTGAAATACATGCACGAAATAAATTGAGCAGAATAAATTTAACTCAGTACACCAGTCAATATCTAACCAAATTTTAAGAGAAAAAGGAATGAGAATCATTACTTCTAAGATGCAACTTTAAATAACTATAATGCAAACAATAATAAAAGACATATCTGACACAAAATCATAACTAAACAAATAATGAACTAACTCCAGTTATCTCCACAACATTTAAAATAAGTTTGTTTACAATCTTGCATAAAAAGGAAAACTTACTTTATACAGTTAACGGTCACAGGCAACAAGTACAGAGCGTATGTAAACATTCTGCGATTACATCACAAACTTAAAATCTCTAATCTCAATGGGAAATAATCTCTCAATAAAAGTTATGCTCATCAAAAATTATTACAACGTTTGATAAAAAAAGAATAAAAAGGGTGGTGGTGTCCCACTGTGCTATGTTATAATGCAAAGAAACGATCGCTTCAGACGACACTGTAAGAGTGCAGCATAAACAGTGAAATTTAACGCGTGAAATTGCGAGGTCTTTCAATTAATTTTAAAGTCAATTAGTCATAATTAGTTCAAAATAACTGTTGAAATGACACTTTAGTGCATAGGAAATTATTATTTTTGGAATGCATTGTTGAAAGAGAATGATTTAATGTAACTAACAGTACAAAAGAAGTTTATCAGCTTGTAAATATGAACATTTCTAATC
This sequence comes from Pardosa pseudoannulata, assembly GCA_032207245.1. Lineage (NCBI taxonomy): Eukaryota > Metazoa > Arthropoda > Arachnida > Araneae > Lycosidae > Pardosa > Pardosa pseudoannulata. The sequence goes on along the minus strand of CM063502.1, from coordinate 78,859,522 downwards.
TCTGTTACCAAAATAGGAAGCTGTTTTAGCCGTTTATTCAATCCCACAGTTTTCAGAATATCAAAGAATTCCATTGAAAGTAAAGGGATTAAAGCTAGATGAAAAATGGGAGGGAAGTTTGAATAGCTCCTTAACAGATAAAAGTTAATTTTTAGGCATGAGATAGCCTAGTAGTCAGTGTGTGGGTCTAAAATTCTAGTGTGCCGAATTTGAGCCTGGCATGTGAAATAAACTTTTCCCTGTATACCTAGAGAACATGTAGGATAAATCTGTGGGTCTGGATGTTCTCCCGCTGGGAGGTTGGCAGGTGAGAGATGTAAAAAATCAGGAGTAAAAAAAATCCTCCTTCAGTGATCAAAATCGAGAGGTATCTCTAGTGTGGCATCACAGATGTCTTAAATCAGTTACGGTAAGCGGCTAGTTATGAGGTATTAATAAGTTAATTATTTGACAGATGTAGGGTTTAACACTATGCACTATTTTGAAATGCAAATAGAAAGAAATTGCTCATAAGAATTTTCTTATTCTGTGTGATTCAACACATTTATTTTCCTGAACTCATTATTTTGATCCCTAGTTTAGTTTGGAGCTTTACGGTCAACCTTATGATTCACGCAAACTAATTAGGCTACGATCAACTATTTAAAGACTATTTTTAACGTCTACAGACGGTCATATCAGTAGTAGAATTCGTATCTACTTACTCCAGTACCAAAAGATTGTTTCCTCCGTGTTCATGTATCATCTGGCAAATATTACACTTTCTTTTACCAGACACAAATTGCATGTAATCAGTGACTAACCTTTTTTACATGTGTCAGTGGCACACAAAAATGGGGTGAGTGGGGTTCAGTCCTCCCCATGGACCGATAGACTGAAATAAAAGTTTCTAAATTTTCAATTTTTAATAAATATTTTGTTTCAGCATACTCATTTGTATTATATTTTGACACCGGTACCCTACTTTTATCAAATTATAATATGTACTTGTATTAAAGTGTATGAAACGTTGGATCAAAAATATTATCAGACAGCTTATAAGTCTACAGTTCAAATAATGCAGAAAACATTTTTTTCACTTAACTTTTATTACGCAGATTTTTCACTGAAATACTTAAACATAATAGAAAACATGTAGCAGAACATTTAAATACACTATTGCAAAATGTCCCCCTCCAATTTTGCTTAGCGATCAATTCTAGAAATATATAACTATCCCTATCACCCGCTGGTCCATTTTTTCCCAGAATTATCCTATATTTATCTAAAATTTATTTATTTCAGACAGTAACGTAAACTGAGTGTGGTGTGGTGTGGTGTGTGTGTGCGTGTGGGGATATTCTTTTGGGGGTTGAAGTAGTGCATTTTATCACTGATAGGTACTCCGTAAAAACCAACTACCCTGACCTTGTGTGTGTGGGGGGGGGATTAAACACTATACCATGATTCGATAGAGTGAAAACTAAAAAGTTGCAATAACTAGAGACGCTTTTGAGTCCTAAGTCAAATTATTAAATTTTTACCTTGAAGAATTTTATTAATTCAGCTGAATAAAAAAAAGCAACATTTTACATTTCAAAAGAAACTGACTTATAATTTCCTTCTATTCAAAGAAAACCATGTAATAAACTAAGAGAATATGTTTTCTTTAGAACAACTATTCTTTTTCTATAAATGAACATCTATTTGCACTTAAAAAATAAGTAGTTAAATGTGAAGAAATATATAAAAAAAAATCCCAGCAATCTAAAAAGCGTGAAAAGGTAATTACTAGACCTAGAGGTCAGAAACATTTTAAGACGAGCAAAAGAAACACTTTGTTGCAATTTGTGCTTTAATGACTGCTAATGATGAAGGACGAAAGCTCAATTCTTTTCTGAAGGTAGGTACTTACTAAAACCAAAAGTTTCCCTACTCTGTTATAAATATATATGTAGTTATTGAAAAAGGAAGTTACATTAAAAGCTTTGTCATTTTGAGGCTCATTGTAGGTCCAGCGTGGGAAGAGTAACTCTTTTCGCTTTTTATATTTCAGTCTATAAGGAAAAACTTGCTTTTGCTTTTATATTTCAAATTTAGAATTTTGTTTCAGTTTTTATATTTTAATCCTTTCGTGGGCCTTGGGAAGATTATTTACTATCTGTATGATCTTATAAAATACAACTGTGGTAAGCGCAAAACCCATTATAATGTATTGGCCTTGCAATTATAACGGAAGACTAATTCCCCATTTCAGTTTTGTTCTGCCATCTATTGTTCGATCGATTGAAAAGAAATAGCATTTCTGCTTTGAAAGTTTGAAAACGTTGTGCGAGTTATAAATTGGCCACGAAAGGGCTAAATTTGAATGATTTTATGTCATTTATGAAATTTGCCTTAAAAGTATGTTGTTTCAAGGTTTCAAGGGTTGTTTCAACATCACATTTTAAACACCTTTAATAGCAGGATTTTAAAAATCTTTTTAATCTTATAATCTCTTTTTTAATTATTTTCGTAAATATATAGAATTTTCAGCATTTATTCTCTGCGTTTATATAAAAAACTTTTTATATAATGTGACCAGTGGCGGACTAAGGCTAAATCGGGACCTAGGCAATATTGTAATTCCGGGCCTATTTCTCAGTCGTGACACATACTTTAAGTTTGATAGTTTGGTTTTAAAGCATATAGTACGTAGTTCTATTTAATTATCGGATTCCAAGAAAAAAATAATATACATGTATAAAAAATTAACTAAACATAATTTATTAAAACAAATAAGCATAAAGATAATTAATTACAACAAACATTAATACTTAAACAAATATACCCAGATTTTTCACTTTTAATTCCGCAAACTCGTCAATTAGTTTGTCATAATTAATAGAGTTATTTAATAACTCTTTTTCTAAATAAAATAATGATAAACTATTTAATTTTTGTTGGACTAATGTGCATCTTAAAATTTTTTTTTTATCCCGGCCATTACTGAGAATGATCTTTTACCACTTTTATTGCTTATTGGAAGGGTTAAATAAATTTTCAGAATTATGTTTAAATTATGGAGTGTTAGATTAATATTATTTTCCTGAATAAATGACCTCATGGATACAGGCGAAATAATATTTTCTTTACTTATAATAGCCTTGAATTGTAATACTTCATTTTACAGTTCTGCTAGGTTTAAAGTTATAGTAAAGGCTTGATAGCGCGATGCTCGATCGTATTTACACACGTTGACACTCACGTGTAGTAAAGAAAATTTGTAATTTTAACTTTTTTTTTTTTAAATTATACATAAGAATCTCAGAATATACAAAATTTTTCAAAAATATAAAGAATGGAATAAAATATACTAACATGATTACAGAAAAAGGAATAAGTTCCTTATTAATTTACGTAAGTTTTTAAACAAGATTGATCTATATTAAGAACCAGTGATGGGATTCAGCTGGTACATACCAGTATACATGTACCGGTTCTTAAAATTTCAAAAGTTTAACGTATTGCAATTTAACAACATACAAATCATTGAACTAGGAGGGAAACGGTAAATTTAGCTCCATTTGCCCTTGTCTTTCAAATGCTGTGATCATCTCATTTGTTTAGGAAGGTAATTTAATTCGTACGGGAATACTGTGTACTCGTCAGAGCTCTTGTTACCTTACTTTTTGGTTTGGTTTGGTTTGGAGTGCAACGGAATACTTTTTTGCAACACGAGGGCTAATGAGACCGGAACCTACAGCTTAAAGCGGATTCCGAACGACTACGAACATTTATGCTACAGTGGGATTCGAACCCACTAACTCCCTTATCGAAGGCCAACATTCTAATCGTTCGGTACCTTACTTTTTGAACTGCCTACGTAGTTGATTTGATTTGATTTAATATGGAGCGCTACGGTATGCTGGTAATACTGGTCTAACGAGACCGTTACCTACTGCTTAAAGACGATTCCAAACGGCTGTGAGTATTCATGCCTGCAGCGGGATTCGAACCCGCGAACTTCAGTACCGAAAATCAGTATTCTACCCACTGTGTCATCGTTCGGCTATCCACGTAGTTATACTGGATAAAATATATAACTGGATAAAAAATATAAATATTTTAAATATAACGATTAAAATTTTCTCAAATGAAAAATATGTATTTTTGATGAAATATTATTTTGGAAAGAAGAGTGTTTAAAAATTTTGCTTACATAATTAAAAAAATAATTTATACTTTCCATATTAGTTCTTTGACTGGTGAGATTGTTTATTAACTATTATAAGTTAACTTTAATTGATTTGGAGCACTACGGCAAAATATTTTATCACACGATGCCTAATTAGACCTATTGCTTAAAGACTATTTTGATCAGCTAACAGCATTCATATCAACAGCGGGATTCCAACTCAGGAACTCCAACACCGAATGGCAGCACCTTACTGATTCTGCCATCATTTTGGTATCAATGGACTGAAAATCTTTTCAATTTAGAAAATTATTTTGGTGAAGAAAACGCAGTGCAAACGAAGAAATCATTAACTTTTAAAATAAATTATTCATGATTAAGAATTATTAATACTTAATTTAATACTGAAATCAATGAGTAATTTATTTATATTTCATCACTATACATTTTTTTTTCCGAAATAGCCCCAAAAATTTAACCATTTTGATTTCTTGAATGAATCAAATCATATCACTGTTAAGAATTCTTTCTCTTTCACATCACATCAGTTAATTATTTAGATGAGTTAAAAACAGGAGAAAGCTAAATTTGATTTAATTAGCATTGCCTATTTTACAGTCAAACTTGTATTGAACTTGTAAGTTTTCAGGGTCTAACTCGTTTCAATGTGTTACGAGTAAATAGATTAAGGGGTCACAGTCAACGAATGAGCTCTCAAAGGGTCATTGAACGTATCTTCCAAAATTAGTTCCTGCAATATATGCAGCTTGTTACCCTAAATGAGGGGTTACCAAAGTGCAGTTTGCGAGACCTTTTCATGCGGCTCTCGAACAATTGCTTGGACAAATTAAAAAAAATATATAATACAATATTTTAATGGTTGGGGTAATATTTTTAGCCCATTATTGCCCGGATCATTTTCACAGAAAAACATTCACAGAAAGTGATGTTTTCTGAACTCCTGGGTCGAGCCTTTTAGTTCAGATTTTACTGGAAGTAGTACTCAAAAAAAGAATTATTGACATGATGTTGGTATAATATATCATTTATTTCGAATATACATTTATGAATACCTTAAATCTAAGCTGTTATTTTGATATCACGTCATTTTCTCATAAAAGCATTCACAGAAAGGGATGTTTTCTGAACTCTCTGGACCAAGCTATCTAGTTCCGATTTTACATTAAATGGCGAGCAAAAAATTATTGACAAGATGTTAGTATAATATAACGTTTCTACCAAATATACATTTATGAATACCTTAAATCTAAGCTGTTATTTTGATATCACAATATCATTTTCTCAGAAAAGCATTCACAGAAAGGGATGTTTTCTGAACTCCCTGGACCAAGCCGTCTAGCTCAGATTTTACATTAAATGGCGAGCAAAAAATTATTGACAAGATGTTAGTATAATATAACGTTTCTACCAAATATACATTTATGACTACCTTAAATCTCAGTTGTTATGGACTGCACAGAGTAAAACAAATAGGAGATTTAAACTTTGAATGTTACAGCTTGTTATAATTAGTGATCCGATGTCATTTTAAATATCATAGGATGCCATTTATAAAAAAGAAAAAAGGCTTACCAAAAAAAAGATATTTGATTGGTTTCACATATAAACAAAGTACTGTAAAAGGAAGTTTTACTATAAATTTAACTATATGTCATGATTTCAGTTGCTGCACATGCCTTTAAATTTTTACTCGAGGCTTGAAAAACTAAAATGTCGATCCGGATAACAAAATTGTAATTGTTAGCGGATACAGGAAAGTTTAAGAGACTACTGATAGAATTGCCATCATACTTTGGAAAAGGAAAAAAAAAATTTCTTAGAAAACATAAAATTTCTATTAATTATTTTTTAACTGTCTCTAAAATTGATTCTAGGTATCAAATTAGAGGCTTTTACAAAAGGTTGATAAGGGAAGATGAATATACCGAATCATTGAAACACGTTATTCGGAAGTATTTATATTTGTGAAAAAAATTTCAGTTTTGTACTTAAATAAGCAAAAATTAAGATCGAAAATGACCGCTAGTCATTTGTTGTCGGTATTTCAAATTCACACATCTTTAGATTATAGTATACATTAAAAATAACTTAAATTTAAGAAAAAAAAATTAATTCTGGCTTTGCCGGATTAAGAATGTAAATAGCAGAAAAAAGTGTGAAATTGTAAAAGAAAACCAAAGAAATCAAAACCAAATATTTCCAAAATCTTAGTTACTGACTATACAAACTCTTTAAATTGTATTATAAGATAATGTAAAATTTATGTGCAATAGATTTCACAAGAAACTGTAAGTATAAAAATTTAATACAACTTAGAAACTTTATCAATAATATAATTTTAATTGCTTTTAAAAATGTTTAACCTTTAAGAATTTTATCTATAGGTGTTTTTGTAATTATACCATTATCAATGTAACAAAAATTATTTTTTATATTTTCTATTTACATTGTATTTAATTTATTAGTTTACTATTCATTTAAAACTTATTTCAGTTTTTTAAAATTATTAAAATACGAACTTGTTGATTTAAATCAATCAAATGTTAATTAGTTAAGATTAATTTTATTCCTTACAATAAATTATACTAATTTTTTATTTAACCTTCAAGAATTTTAAGTACACCTGTTTTTTTTAATCATACCATACAACTGTAACAAAAATTATTTTTTATATTTTGACTGACTTTGGCTAACTTTTGTGAATATATGTGTTTGTTTATACACTCTCTATATTTTTTATGTAGTAATTTAAAATAATACATTATTCTTTTAGTTTTAATTATTATACTATTAATTATAAATTAACGATAGAACAGTGACACATGTATAACATTACATGAATAATTACAGCAATGTTAATAAAACAATCGAATAATATAATTTTTATTATAATTGGGGCGAGATTTTTTTGAATTATAAATTTCTTTAATTCATCCGTGCTTCATCTATGCTCTATAGTAGCAATTTTTAAATGCTTATCATCATTCTATCATAATTATTTGAATGGTGGAGAAAAAAAATTAAAAGAAATAGAATTATAAATTGCTGTAGAAAAAGTAATTTATTTTCTCTTATATTTATATACCTCCCCCTTTTTATTCATTCAGATATCTTTACGACTAGTTTGATGTAATGGAGACAAAAGAAAAAAGTTTTTTTTGGTAGTTTAATTTTGGTCGAATTATATTTTGTATTTACGTTATATTTAATTTCTTTGATTATCATCCATTGAAGCTCTTTTTAATTTTTAAAATTATTGAAATATGAACTTATTTATTTAAATTAGTTTTACATGAATTAGTTAAGATTAATTTTGTTCCTTACAATAACTTACACTAATTTCCTATCTAAACGAGCAAAATTTTATTGTGTTTCTGCTTCTCAAAGCAATTATCTACTGTCAAAAATTCTGCAAAGTAGACAAAGAAATGTCTGTCAAGTTTTGTTTGAGACCTATTATTTCTTGTCTAAAATAAGAATCCTGTTCGTCTACAATGATCTGACACACAAATGAAAATTCACTGTCAAGTGTTATGTTTTTTTTTATTTGGTTCTGTTAATGTCAATGAACTGAACTTGTTTACAACGCTGAAAATCAACTATCTACCCAAATTCAAAACCAGCAGAGACTTAAGAAGTAAAGAGTAAAAACAGAGGAGTTAAACTCTTTTTTTTTAACATCTCCAGTCCAGAGTGTCTTGAAACAAATGCTAATGTTTTTTATTATTAACTAGAAAGAAGATTATGAATATACAGTAATAACAAGATTGAAAAGATAATTATTACTCTTTGCAGCATCCGGAACAGCCAGAAATACTACTTTACAGCAGACCTCTCCAACCCAAAAGACTTTGTGGGCCGCTTTGAAAATGCATTTTATTTCTTTGGGCTGTTTTTTTTAATGCATGTATGTGTGTGTGTGTGTTTATGTATTATCTATATTTTTTATATAACAATTTAAAATAATACAATATTCTTTTAGTTTTAGTTATTATACTATTAATTATAAATTAGCAATAGAAAAGTTACACATACATAACATTACATGAATAGTTACAACAATTTTAATAAAACAATCGAATAATATGATTTTTATTATAATTGGTGCGAGATTTTTTTAAAAATTATAAACTTCTTGAATTCAGCTGTGCTTCATCTCTGCTCTATAGCTCCAATTTTTAAATATTTATCATCATTCTATCATAATTATTTGAATGGCGGAAAAATTAAAAGAAATAGAATTATAGAAATATAGAAAGAATAGAATTATAGAAAGATAGAAAAAGTAATTTATTCTCTCTTATATTTATATACCTCCCCCTTTTTTTCCCATTCAGATATCTTTACAACTAGTTTGATGTATTGGAGACAAAAGAAAAAAAAAGTAATTTTGGTCGAATTATATAATTTTAAAGGTATCTTGTGTCTGTAATCCTTTATTTACGGTTTAAAAGCAGTGGTACACCAACTTTGAGACCGTATGTATGGTCACGAACCACACTTTCATAATTGGCCAATTTTCGTAAAATTCCGTGAATAGAATAGAGGTACCAGTTTAAAATAATGTGCATAGTTTAATAAAAAACATGGATTTGTCATTTTCGTTGAATTAAATAGTTGGAAAACCTGTGTTATAAAATACATTTCTTTAACTCATGAATATTTGTACATTTTAATGTGAGAATACACATGAGATAGTAAATCAAAATAGAAAAATAGCTTTTTTAACCGCTTCCCTTACAAATTTTTTTGAAAAAAAAATGCAAAAAATCATCACATTTTTTTTATTATTTTATTATTAAATACAAGGAAATGATACAAAACAAAATATGTAGGTTTTCTGTTGAATTTTTAATTTTTTTAGAGGTGTAAAAGCATTTAGTTTTAATATTAGTTTATTAGCTTGAGTTATCTCGGGCAAATGGAAAAAAAAAGTTAAATTTTAGTCGTTGTATGATAGTTTTTCAAACAAGGGACAACACAAAGTGATACCTGACATTCTCAACACTGGTATTTGGTCCCTTTTCTTATTGGTTTACCTCTGAAATCTGTTTTACGGGATCACAAAGTACGCTGTCTCGTTGAATTTGATTTTTTTTTTTCAGTAGCAAGAACAACATCTGTAAAATGCCTTGAGGTTAACCTGAGTGATAAAGGACTAATACTGGGTCTTTCTGATGTGGCAGAAAACTCGTCATGATGATTTTCTGAAATTAGTTTTCTAATAAGTACTAAACACGTGACCAGTTCCTCCAAAATGACAGCAAAACTACCAAAACTTGGCAAACTACCTATCAAAGCTGAATATTTCTTTTCATTTCCTCCAGACCGAGTAAAACCGTGATAAAACGAATCGTACAGACAAATTCTGCTTCACCCGAGTTTTCTCGGGATAATAATTAACTGCAATATATACAAACCCGAGATAACTCGGGATAATCAGGCAAGCTGTTAAAGTTCAAGCAAAATAATTACAGCTCATACAACACTAATTACTTTGCAATTGCATAAAGAGTGATATTAAAAATAAACAAAAAACTATTATATCCCAAACAATTGAATCTTAAAGACTATCCTTAATATTTGTTGAGACAAGTGTTAAGGTCTAGGAGAAATACTAACAATGATGCTTGTACAAAGTAATTTTCTTAATATTTTTCTCGCTTGTATACCATCTGTAACCTTCTATTTTAACATTAAGTTAAACTCATACAGATGGCTTGTAAAGCAACATAAATTTTACCATTACTATCCCATAAATAATTTATAAAAAAAAATAGATAAAAAGTAATAAAATTAGGTAAAACTCCAATTATTCAACAGCGTTTTAATCGATTTCCCTTTCAGGGTTAGAGTGGTAAAAGAGTATGGGTAGACGAAGAACAAAATTTATATGTTAATGATACAAATCTTATAATAAACTGTTACAAATGCATTTTAAATTTTTTTCCATGATTCAGAGCACATTAGTATATACTTTTAGAATAATTAAACATTGCTGACAGATTGTTTTTAGTTTTTATTCTAATGGTTGCAATTCTAATAGAAATATAGAAAGAATAGATAATAGAAATATAGAAAGAATAGATAATAGAAATATAGAAAGAATAGATAATAGAAATATAGAAAGAATAGATAATAGAAATATAGAAATAATAGATAATAGAAATATAGAAAGAATAGATAATAGAATTATAGAAAGAGTAGATAATAGAAATATAGAAAGAATAGAATTATAGAAAGGTAGAAAAAGTAATTTATTCTCTCTTATATTTATATACCTCCCCTTTTTTTCCCATTCTTTTCTTTTTTTCCATTTTATTCTAATGGTTGTTAATACATTTGTTTGTATCAAGAAATGCTAATTTTTTGTTTATTTAATATTAATTTAAGCAATTTTTTGTTTTATATGGATTCAAACTGTTTTTCAACACAGAATATTAGAGTCATATTTTAACTGCGGATGGAGAAAAGTTCTAATTCTTGTGAGAGACATCGTTTAGCTAATTAAGGAATTGTTTTAAGGAAGATTATTTAACTTGAGTTATTTATTATAAGTATATGTGGAAATCCTTTTTCTTAAAATATTTTCTTATAAAAAGAAGTAAAATGATTTTCTTTAGATATTAAACATGCATTCTTAAGATTTTTTTAATAAAACAATTGTAACTATTATTTTTACTTATCTACATGTAATTAAACTGGAGGAAACACTTTCCTCTTTTTTTTGGAGGAAACACTTTCCTCTAAATCAACTGCAAGTGTAATTTGAGCTTTTTATGTAACTGAACGAAAACAAACCTTTTAATGTAAAGTAAAACCTTTAAGAAATAATAGCAGTTATTATTAGTGGTGTTTCGTTTATGAATTTGATTTTGTATTTTATCAACCCTTATACAATATGTGCTTTAGCAATAATGTAATCTTTTCCTTCATCTGCTTGTTGGATAAAAAAAAGAAAAAAAAAACCCAATGGGCAGAAGGAAAATTTTTTACTGTGATCTAGAAGTTAATATTTTCCTTAAGGATTCGTCATTCATGCTAAAACTTTCCCCTTTTCACTGAGTAAAAATTAATTTGTACATTTTGTTCCATTGTTTCTGTAAGTCACATGATAATTTCTTTTCCTTTACATTTTTAAGAAGTAGTATTAATACATATTGATAATAAGATAGGGGGAAAATGGAATAAAATTCAGTATAGGAATTCATTTACGTTAAAAAAATGTCTTATCCTAATACTTGGATGACCACATGAAATGATGATTTATAGTTTTGTTCTTTTTAAAGCAACAGTGAGCTTTCATCTGTCTAAAATTTGGTGTAGTTCAATCAAATTATCTCACTGAATTATGAAATATACGTACACATGAGAAGTAAAAACTTTTTTTCCCTTATTCAACATTCATAATGCATATAATTACTATCTCAAAATACAATAATATATTGCTAATAATAACTTAAAACATTTTTGTACATTATGAACATTTCAAGCACTTTAGATGCATTTCTATGTGTCATATAATTTTGAATTCAGCTATAAATATTTACCTTATAGTATATAAAATTAAAGTTAATAAACATGAATATGTGTTGAGAATGAAACTATTTTTCAAGTGAAATGAAGTGATGCTGCCCAAATGTAAAATAAAAACGACATTGCTACTCACGAGGGCAGCAGTTAGCCTGACTGTAATCGTTCGTGTCGGAATAAAGAATTTTTTTACTTGGCGCAAGCGTTGATGTTCCTTGATTCTGGCAGAATTTTTACATTTTTTATAATATGTTTTAATACATCTGTCTATTCTGAACTTAATATTGTACTGGAAACATGAATGTTTTCATTATTTTTCCCCCTCTTGTTACAGGTATTCGTTGAACATACAAAGTTTCATTCTAAGATCTTAAAGGTATCCTATAGATAAAAATGGTCCTGCAATCTAAGCCTACTATAGAAAACTCAGAATATAATGAACGCAAATTTTGGTTCCACTGATTACTTATGAATTTTCATAGTAATTTATTCTTTTACAGTGAATATCAGAAGTCTTAGAATTCAGCTATAATGAACTTTTTTATTCCTCCACTATTTTTTTTTGTCTTGAAACTCTTTAGCTGTGAAAATGGTATTTCATTTCCAGTGTCATAAGAAAATGTGCGAAATTAAAAAGTTTTTGTCCACTCCAACAATGGGAAAAATGTTGGAATCGTTGAATATTTCGCTATATTGGATAAAGATTTACATAAAAGTTTTCTTGGAATCAGATCATGATTGCAATTATTTCTGTACCAAAAGAGCGTGTAAACACTTAAAGTTATTTTTTTCCATTTGCCTTCATTTTTAGTCAATTTAATTTTTCTGTGAATTTAACAGGTAATTAGTCAAAATTGTCCAGTACTAAATTTACTAAAATCTAATCGATTATTAAAATTTAATCAATAAGTGATTATTAAACTTTAAATTAAATTTAACGATTTTATTCAATTGCCAATTCAATAATGATATTTAATAGGTTTCTATCAATTTTTCAATAACATGATTATTGGATACTATTAGCAATTGATGAATTATACATTTATTAGACCTATAACATTTTCTTAATAATTCGGATATAGCGTACAGAATATTTTGTCTCTTGAAGTTCGTTATAACGGGATTCGCCTGTATTATGTTTAATAGGAATGCATATGAGGAATTTTCAATTTAAGTATTTTTGAAATAGTAATGGAAAACTTTTAAAATAACAATTTTTCTTGATATTTCAACCAATTTCACATAAATATATCGGTAAAAACATATTGAGTTTTTAAGCGCATTTGATTAAAAAAAATAAACTAGTTTTCAAAGTCTGCTGCCATTTTAATATCGATTTGTTTACTTGTTGGCACATACTTAGTCAACAAACCTAGATACGTAATTTATTTTTTAAATTCTGAAATTTTATCTTTTGAGGTAAATGAAAACCGATGCTCATGTCTAGACATTATCGATTTAAAATTTGACAAATTATAAAGTTAGTATGTAAAAAGTAAGGATTAATTGAAAAATAATCGGTAGGATAGCTTTAAAAACTCAACATTATAATTACGCAAACATAACACAACCATTATGTTGTCCCAAACAGCTTTTTTAGAGCTAAATAGAGAGACAACTTTCTTTTGGGTTATCCAAAAAGTTGAGTTCTTCAAATCGAAGCGAGTTTTCTAGATTTTTTTTCTACTTCTGATAAGGACCTTGAAAGAGGTGTTAATTCAGACTTTTCTATTCACATTGCATAATTCAAGAACAAGCAGAAGCATATTTTTTTTTTTCTTCATTTCGTAGCCTTGCTAAGTATGGATAAATCAAAAACTAATTTTTACCTTATTAGGTTCTTTTATTAAAAAAGAAAAGAAAAATATACTAATTAGACTGCTCATAAAATCGTGTTGTATTTGGACAAAGTGTCGTTTCAGATAATACAATTCGAATGTGATTTGAGAAAATTAAGTGCGAAAATTTCACCTTCAAAGGTGGTTACCGCTCAGCAAATGAATTTTATGTTATAACTAGCTACTGCCAAATCAGACCTACTAAATCAGTAAATTAAAAAAAATCTGTTCCCAAATAACAATTTTTAAAGCTGAAATCCAAGCAAAAGTTTCCTCTTCTGACCAATCGTTAAGGTATTGTTTTTACCCATAACAATGCTTGTCTCCATATTTCGATGATATCAAAGACTTGTTGAGCATGACTAGAATGTTTTATGTCTCCCCCCCCTGTATTCACCAGACTTTGCCCCTTTACCCCGATTTTCCCCATTTGAAGTATGGATAGTTAAAAAAGTTATTTTTGTCCAATAATTGAGGTACTGTCTTCCATCATTATAATACAATACTTAGCTCCATATTTAAATGAATGACAAAGACTTATCGAATAAGGTTGGAATATTTTATGCAACCCTTGTATTCACCAGACCTTGTACTCTCTTATTTCCATTACTTGAGGTTAATTTAAAATTTATGGAACTGCCTAGACACTACTTCTTTAGGGACTGGGAAACAGCATATTGATAAAATCTTTACCGATAAACAATTAAATGAAACAAAAGAATTTTTCAGACGCTGGAGGGATGGAAAATGCCATAGAAAAAGTAATGCTTAAGTTATTCTATGAAATTTTTATTTTATTTTTTGTACGCATTCCTTTGCATTTATTAGCCGAACGGGGGACAAATGCGTAGGTGTGTGATCTTCGGTACCGATATTCTGGGAGTCGAAACCTACTGCTAGTAAGGATATTAGTAGTCTTTCGGAATCTACTTTAAGCAGTAGCTCTTGGTCTTATTGACCCTCGTATAGCAAAACAGTAGACCATACTGCTTGAAACCAAACCTTCATATTTATCATCAAAGAAATCGACAAATTTTCCGAATGACCCAATACATTTGTGTTTTATTAACGATTTTCCTTATCTGTTTTATTCGGACATTTGTGTACAAATTGCTTGTATTTAAAGTTAAATAATATTCTTATTACATTATTTTTCCAAAATTATTCTAGAAAGAGGTATAATAACATATTAAAAAATCATATTTCAGGCTTGAAAGAGATAGTTTCTCCATGTGGAAAGAGTTATATAATGGTTGACTTTGAGGAAATAATCCATTAATCTCTTTACAGAAAGGTAAATCTTATTAGTCATCACAACAACTAATCAAGTTAATCTCTCCCATTCCTTTGGAAAGCGCATTAAGTAGTGAATAATAAAGTTTTTCCGGTCAGATTTTTTCTAGTTGTTTTCCTTTATTTGCTAAATAGATTTAAATAAATAATTTTAAGAAAAAAACTATTTACAATTCATATCCCGAACGTAGGGGTTCTTATAAATACTTGCACAAAATTTTTTTGACGTTGTTTTTGACTACTTTCTTACATTATGGTATTTTCTCACTATTGAAGGAATGAATATTTTAGACAAAGTTCTTAATGACTTAATAATTATTTAAGAGTTATAGCTTAAAAATTTCCAGCATTTCTAATTGTTTCTTACAATAAATGATCAATGAAATTGAAAAGTAAAAGTGGAGAAATATTTAAACACTTTCTATATATTATTTATGATGTACTCAAAATTGAATACTGTACAAATATTAACAGAAATATAAAGATCATTTCAACAACAAAAGTATCAACTATGTTATATTGTTTTAAAAAAACAGCTAAAATGAATGTAAGTTTAATTAAATTTACTATTAAGTTTAAATAAGTCTTAGTTACCGTTTTGCAGTAATTTACTATACGTTAATATTTCAATGCTTTAATTTAATGTTTTATAACTTAATAATTTAATTTAATAATTTAATGTTTTAATTTATTTCATATTCATTTGGTTTATCTGAGGTCTGAAAGTACAGAATTATTTAAAACATTTGTTGAAATTATACAGAAAATAAAATTCATTAGTTGGTTGTTTGGATCTTTGCGGTTCAGACTTACCGCGTGAAATACTAGGTTGTATAAAATACGAATGCATAATATTAGACAATTACAACTTATAAGTATTAAATAAATGATTTTTTTCGGACATTTTTTAACATATCTATGTTTGTCTGATAATTCTATACCCTGATGGAATGCAGATATTATATGCATTGTTGACTTATGGGAATATTTCCTTAGAATACTAGGAGAAAAAGAAGTTTTCATATTTATGCATATTTGGATATTTTTCAAAACACATACATACAACAAATGCTTCTTAGTCATTATGTATATATAAACAAAAGCAACAACTACATAGAAGCATTCTTCTGTCATAGTTTAGGCTACTGTCAGTTCTATAATACTTATTTATATTTATCAATAATTACTCATATTTTTCAAAATAAGAGCTAAGTACAAGGTTTATATACGATGGATATTAAGATTCTCCTAATGTTGATATTCAGGTCACAAGGAAGCCAATCTTTAGTTAAAGTAACTTATGCTTCTACCCAAAGGTCTTCCTCTAAAATATTACAATGCATTATTAATCCGAATGAAACCAAACTTACCTTCTATATTTTCTTATAGTTAACCAAAGCAGATTTATGGAACTGGTATCTTCAATTAAAAGAAATTTAAAAAGTTCAAAGCGTACGGTTATCTCAAGATGCTATCAACTTCCAGGTTAAATCCAAAGCTGTTGCACCCCGATGATTTTGCACTAGAAAGCGAATGTAAATCACGAAACTAGTAGCACAAAGACACAACATTTCACTAAAAACTACGCGACTCTCTTAGTTTCGCATGGACTTCGATTTTCCTTCGGGAAACTCGCGAAAAGCCGCTCCGAAACCGTTGATTCGCCCTCTGCTGAAACGTGACCTCAAAGTTTTTCTGACGTCATATAAAGAGGTAGAATGTCCTTCTGTTATGTATATTACCGGTTTCTATCACAGTAAACAGTTCATTATCAATGTCACCTAACAAAGAAAACTTAATTAAGGTTTCTGCTCACTTGTGTGGATGCAAATGGGAGGAAAAAAAATATAATTTAGATTTTTTTTTATTTAGAAGTAAATAACTATGTTGTTTGGTATGTTATTATATTATTAAAAAGAGGTCAAAACATAACATGTGCAGCAATAATTAATGTGTATTTAATAAAATGAATAATACAACATTTTCTTTCTAGACTGACACCTTATGAATGTTCATTTCTATGGTCAGAAAATACAGTCACTTTAATATACGCATGAAAACGGATATAATTTAGATATTTTTTATAGAAGCAAATAACCATGTTGTTTGGTATGTTATTATATTATTAAAAAGAAGTCAAAACATAACATGCGTAACAATAATTAATGTGTATTAAATAAAATGAATAATACAACATTTTTTTCTAGACTGACACCTTATGGGTGTTCATTTCTATGGTCAGAAAATATAGTCACTTTAATATACGCATGAAAACGTATTTCCGTTTTCATGCGTATATTAAAGTGAATGAGAATTTAGATATTTTTTTTATAGAAATAAATAACTATGTTGTTTGGTATGTTATTATATTATTAAAAAGAGGTCAAAACATAACATGCGCAACAATAATTAATGTGTATTAAATAAAATGAATAATACAACATTTTCTTTCTAGACTGACACCTTATGGGTGTTCATTTCTATGGTCAGAAAATACATTCACTTTAATATACGCATGAAAACGGATATAAATGCTTGATTAGAACAGCTGAGGTCAGTGAGGTATACTAAAATATGTAAAACTCAGAATTAGGTCTTATTCTTTATACAAAAGAAAATTATATTTATCCCTTGATGAAATTCCTCGATCACTGATCTATTTGAAATGAAAGTTCTATATAACAGATAGTTCATCTAGCTTAATTTGTAAAAAATGTTGTAAGAATTCTGCCAGAGTCAAGGAAAAGTAACAAAATTCTTTATTTCGTGCGAACTATTACAGTCAAGCTAACTGCACTCAGTTGAGTAACAGCGTCGTTTATATTTTACATTTGGGCAGCATCACTTTATTTCAGTTAAAATCTTTTCATTCTCAACATAATTCAATCAATCAATCAATTTTCTCGTCTAGATTAATAATCTTGTTTTAGATTTATACTGGTTTACTATAGAAAGGTCTTTATAATAAATGCATTTTAAGTAATTAAATTTTTTAAAGACTGTTAATTTTTTGCAATTACTGCAGGGCATGATTTTGTTATATGTATTATGCGTGTCTTTGCTTCTTAAGATATTTTATCCCACATTTTACTTATCAAAACTACATTTTAACAGGATTTATTTAATATTTAATTACGATTTGTTAAATATTTACTATGCTGCATTTGAATCCTCTTATTAAAAATAAAACTGCCTGTTAAGGCGACAGTGGACTTTCCAAAGTAATTTACTTTGCTTTAATCAAAATCTCTCGGAAAAAAATATGTTATTAGTAATATATATGTTTAAAAGTTGTTAACAATTCAAGATAAAATATTATTATTAACTGTTAACTGTTTCTAATGCAGCATCTTTAAAATATTTTGCATTTCGAAAATTAACTAACACATTAACTTATTTCAGGCAAATAACTGATACAATCCAAAGGGATGTGTATTTGCATCAGGAGTGTTAAAAATAATCACAAATAACAAAAATCTTTGTTTCGAAACTATTTAATTTTATTATTAGTAATAATTATATTGTATCCTAGGTAATAATTATATTCATTAGATAGTGATGAGTATTAAACGATATAACAGTGTTTCTACTCATTTGTGTAAATGCAAATGTGCGAAAAAAATAGAATTTAGTTTCTTTTAGAAAAGTAAATAATACCTTACGTTATTGTATTATAGCAACGTACATTTTTTGCTTTCCTTTCTTAGCTTTATTCACAGTTAAAAGAGATGGAAAAGACTAATTTTCAATAAAATTTTCCCCCTATTAAAGCCCCTCTTAATGGTTTAAAACTTCCTCTAAATTTTATTTATAAGAATAATGCTAATTACATAAAATAGTTTATTATATAAGTTGAATCAAACGTATACATAAGTGTACTTAAAGTTAGAAAAAATGCATTTTGAGAAATAGAAAATCTAAAGTATATTTTCTGGCTGTAGTTTTGGAATTTATGTTTTAAATCTTCCATTAAATCAATATTTTTGGAATTCTCTCAAGTATTTAATATTTCGACCTTAATTCAATCAAAAATTTGAACCATTTTTTTTTATTTGTACTCAAAGTAAAGATTTACATTGAATTGTATATGATCAATTTAAAGTGTATGTGATTTTATTTAATATGAAGCATATTTAAAATGAATTATCCCTTTAAATTTAGGATACCTTTTATATATATACTATAATTTGATCTCAAAGCTACACATTAAATTTTTCTCAAATTATATATGTAATGCAATATATGTAAACTCTGGGTTAGTAGTTTCTAAATTTAATTTTCGAAAAAACGTTTTACGCATCACGAATTTTCATCATAAATGCAAGGATCCTAACCGTAATGGGGCATTAAAAATAAAGTTATCACTATATAAGTTATTAAATGATTATGTATAAGATACATTAAGCATAGAATGAACAATGATGTAGAGTAGGATGTAAGAATACAAACTGAATAAACAAAGAATACTATATAAATACGGAACCATTTATGAAAATAAAAGTAAATGATTTAGGAGAAAATAATTATTTTTAAACTCCGATATTCCCCGAATGTTTTATTTATATTTTTTGTTATTTGAAATCGCATATTTAGTACGGAAATCAGTTTATCGGGGCCTTTCGTTTTTCCATGAGCTTAGTCAACCGAGATTACCGGAACTTCACCCGCATGATACGCCAACGTATTTTGATGTGCCATTCATACGTAGAATAGTTACTAGATCTCTTTACTTAAGTTTTACAGGAGACATCTATTTGTAACACTAGCATATAGCCCGTCATATGACGGGATTAGTAAAATTTCAAATTTTCTAGAATTGTAAAGTACCCTACGAGGTTGGAAAAAAAAGATTTTTTTGGGGGGCTTAGAATTATCTGCTACACCCTTAATAATTTGTTTATATTCATACTCCTCTAAAGTCTCCCGATACTGTGAATGCAGTTTAGAATCACCTTGAATTCATTTAGTCAAACTGTGTAGTTACGTATAAAAAACAAACACACAAACTTCTCAGTTTTCAAAGATATATAACTTTAACACTAGATATTTATTAATCTGTGAAACAGACTCTTAGACTTCTATGAAAAGAATTTGTTGTTAATACCGGTGATAAAATTTTCATTGCAACAAAAAAAAATTGATTATTAAATTTAAAATTATCACACATGCACCTAATTTATTATTTATGCCAAATATAAAAAGGAAAGTATTTACGTAATATCTAAGTTCAGTGATAAAACGTATGAAAATAATTCAGACGATACTTGAATAATTTAAAATAAATTGATTAAATGAGATGGTTAAAGGAATGATGTCATAATGCTAGAATAAAATGTTATTTTTACCTATTTATTATGGGATAAACTTCCTGTTCTTAACCGGGGAAAATAGGGCTTGAAATAATATCATTAAACACTCGAAAAGGGGTAGGGCAGGGGGGATTTTGAACGTTTTAAAGACTTGCTTTGAATTTTGATAACTCTAACTCATCAAGAATCCAATATGGATGCCCCTATCCATTGCAGGTCTAACCTCTTCATAAATTAGAGGACAGATGGACAGATAACTTAGTTTATTATTATATAGGGGATTATAGAGTATACAGCTAGATATTTCAACCATAAAATAATAAAAAAATTATTCCCCAAATTACGCTTTATATTGACGTACATTTTTCTAATGTTATTGTAACTTATCCTACAGAACTCCACAATATTTTCACGGATTCCTAAGATTCCAAACACACTTTGGTAACTACTGCACTTGATGAATTCATTTACCAAAACATATAATAAGAGTTATCTACAGAGGGCAAAAGTAAGATAAATGATATCTGACCTGATTAATGCAGATATCTCGATAAATAGCAGTTTGTACTGAGGAAGATGATATTTTATTGATACTGCGTTATCAGCAGGTTTTCAGGATCCCTCTACATCCATTTGCCAACATGTAGTGATTTGTTATCACTCCATGATCATTCTTATCTAGATTATTTCTACTTATGATTTAGAGAATCATTGGGCAGAGCAGATGTTACATGAATGGCACAGGTGGTGCTAGAGAGCACATTGCATTAAATCATTATTTGACGATAGAGATATAATAAACAATGAAATTCATTAATGTACTGTAGTGGATATACAATACAAAAATTGCTTAGGAGAAAATGTCTCAATGGTCATTGTTCACGTTGATTTTGTACTGTTGAATGTAGCTCAAGATTAAATTGTGAACCCGTTAAAAGCCCAAATAAATTATTACGAATTGAATGATTTTTCACGTGAATAACATTTTAGGTTAAAAATATATGCTAATAAAAATATATTAATATAAAGCATTATAAGTATTTTTAAAAAAATACTACATTTATTATTTTTAGCTTAATTTCAATCGCTTATCATTCTTTTTCTCTCTTACACAAATGAACTTTGTGGGGTATTTTGAAGAGAAAATTGCGCAGTATCTTTTCATCTGACAATGCCTAATTTAGTAGACTTTTGGCAGTAGTAGTGGCTACATATCTTGAGCATGACTTCTATTAATCAATCTTACCTCAGATACAAACTGTAATTAATAAAAAAGGTGGTCTATGAGCTTATTAATAAGGATCTTTTTTCATTTCCAAATTGTTCCCTTTATCTTGTTGAATCCCTGTATATAAATCATATGTTTTGGTTTGATTTGGGGTTCTATGTCAAATTATGCTCAACATATGGTCTAATATTTTGATACACAAGACCTAATGAGACCAGGGTTTTCTTCTAAAAGCCGATTCCGAACGGCTACGAACACCCATGTCATTAGCGGGCTTCGAACACGGGACGTTCGAACGGAAAGGCAATGCTGTACTAGTTAGGCCATCATGGGGCATATATGTAACGGTTGTTTTTTACCCACTACAAAGTGTCTTCTCTGATAGACTAGAACTTGGCTCTGTAGCGCTTGTTCCTTACCAGTGTTGCCACCCATACGATAATTATCGTATATGTACGATAACTTAGGACTCTGTACGATGAAAAATAATCTCAAAATTATGTGGCATAATTCTGAAAAACTGTACGATAATTTCCTGATTTGTACGATAAACCAAAATTAGACTAATGGAGAATTAAAAGAACAGGTAATTTAACTGTAACTCTATAAATAGCAACATCAAAAAATTGAGAATGTCTAATTAATTTTTTTATCACTTTTTCTCATCAAATAATTATTGTTGTAGATTTTACAGCCGCTTAAGGAGCATGTTTTGAGGTGCTTCTTCATTAAATAAAAGTAAATAATCCTGTTACAGAAGTTGAGAAAGGCCATCTGTACTGTGTAATAATAAAAGGGAAAGTGTCAATTATAAAAAAAAATGTATATTTGTGAAATTGAATATGACCTAGGTACTAATGTTTGATATTATTTGAAACTAATATAAAATAAAGAATTTTAAAAATAGTTATGACCAGTGTTTTTATCTGTTGTTTAAAATTTTTTAAATCACTCTTATCCTTAAATACACAAAACGCAAAATTGTTTAATGCAAAATTACTGAATATTCACGATTATACTGGAGATATTTCTTTAATGATTACATAATTATGGATAATTAGAAGTAATTTTGCCTTTTACTTATTCTATTGTAGTTTTAACTAAAATATGGTATTTTTAGTAATTAAACCGATTATTAAATAATAATCGGCTACAAAGTTACATAATGGTAAATAATAAAAATTCTGCAATAAAAATCTAAAATTTCTATGTTTTTCCACAATTTTAAAATCTATCTGATATTAAGATTCAATTGATTAAAAATATATCGTAGAAGCGCCCTCTATTAACACTATTTTGAACTAATTACAAAAATGTACGATTATTTATAAGCCAATACCATAATTTTAGGACCTAGAATCCATGATTCTACCTGTGAACGTTGGCAACACTGTTCCTTACTGGAGTCGACCAAATTAATTCTCGAGCCATGACGTGCCTCGCGTAGGCCAGCTGCAGCTTTATAGATGTCGTGGTTGCTGTCGTGGCGACTGGTTTTCAGTATAAGCTGCTGTATGGGCGAAATGCCTCGGTAAGCGATGTGGAATTACCTTACCCACTACAAACTTATAATTATATCTATTTTGGATAAAGAACAGTCGTTAGGCGACGAAAGACAAGAGTAAAGTTTGAAAATAAAAAGGTAGAGTTGAGCCAATCTTTTTTTTTTATTAGTGTTTTGCCGCCCAAACTTTGTTCGTCCGCTTACACAGTGCTATGACAGCACAAGAGAGCCATCCAAACAAGGGTATTAAGAGTATACCCCGTGAGGGATGCTAACAACCGAAACTAAGTTGCGTAAATTAGTTATATAAGATTAGTTGAACACAGCAGAAATTAAGTTTGTGTTCTCGTGGGAGCCAATGGTTACCATAATGAGAAGAAAAACAAAACTTTCGCCAAAGGTTGCAAATTTAGATATAGAATCCAGAGAAATTTATTCATAATATAATTATAATGAAGTTGGTGAGTTTGGTTAAAATATTATTTCACACATACATATATCATTTTTAAAAGCCTAAAATATTTTCCATGTAAAGGAGTTTAGTACGCAAGTCGTAACAATTATCAATTTTTAATGAGGAATTTTCACGTTTTCTAATTTTGATTTTAAACGATAGAAGACAAAAAAGTAAGCAGGACAGTAGCTATTTTTCTTTCATTTGGGGGCCTAATGAGTGATTTCTGATGGGTTTTATAGCGGACTCTTTAACGTCTCTCAAAAACGATACTTTTTCTCCGCCGAGTTTGTGACGTCATCGTTCATGTCGACACCGACCGCCTATGCTGTTTACATGTTAAAAGGCCACTTTTAAATTTGTTTCTGTGTAAAGTATAGCATATAATAGAAATTTTTTTACTATGTCTGGCATTAAAAAATCATAGTATAAATATTGTATTGTGCCACTCTGTCAAAATACAGCAAGTAATTGCAATGAGAAGATATTTTTCAGCGTTTCCAAAGATCCACATACACGTAAAATCTGGACAACTGCGATGAAAAGGGATGAGAAATTAAACCCCAAATTATCATATAAATCATCTCTATGGGTTTGGGACGACCATTTTTAGGTAAATAAATGCTTGCTTTTCTTTAAGTATTACTAGTTTAGAAAAAGTAACGTATATAAAAATACATATATACCTTTAAAAGAACTGTTGATTAACCAGTGCTATTTAACTTTTAAAACTGCTCATTTTCGAGTATTATCACAGAGTTCAACTACAATAAATGTTTGATAAAGCATATAAATATCGTAAAACATATAAATATCTAAAGCATATAATTATCTAATAAATAACTCGGGGGAGGGGAAAGTTTTGTATTTTTAAGATATTATAAATATTTTCTTCAAAGATGCATACTTTCTTAATTGAATCAATTCACAGTGATATTTTTCGATTAAATTGGTGACTAATTTGAAAAAAAGTATATATTTTTAAAATACTTATAATATTACTTTAAAAATTAAATTTAATTTCAGAAACTTTATACATTTTTTAATTTAACATTAACATTAAAGATAATAAAATTGTATTGCTATTTAAAAAAGCATAAATAATTAAGTAAAGCCTTTTAAAGATTTTAAATTTCTTTTCATCAAATTTAAAATTCTTAAGAATTAGTTTGGTTTTGGAGATCTACGATCTACTTTTTGCTACACGAAGGCTAAAGGCTTTCAATCCAAGGCTAAAGGTCCCGGTCTCACAATAAATACCTTTTCTAATTTTTATTTTAATATATTACATCTATCTCTATTTATAAAAAGCGATGCTACTACAAATGTGTGTATATGATATATGTATATTTATTTGACTTGTCTATATCTGCAAATAGAAGCTGTGATTAGCATGAATAAAATATTAATACATGTTAAGTAAAACTGGATAAATATATAACTGATTTTATATACCGTTGGGTTTTAATTCCCCGTATTTCTGCTCCCATAAAATCCGGGTTTTTTTTTCCAAGAACGAAAACATTGACATTCTGTTAATTTTCGGGAGGTTGTCTGACTTTCCTTTGGTCCAGGTAGAAGAGACATTTATGACAAATTGAGATAACTAAGCTATCTAGATCGATAAAATAAACCTTCAGGTTTAAATAAAAATAAATTTTGATAGCTAGAAAATTTCAGGAACTTGCAAAAACAAAATCGGAAAATAGTGCGCGCTTAAAAGCAATACAAAAATATTGGTCTGCATGAACGATGACATCACAACCAATCACGGAGCGTTTTGATGTCACGTGATTTTCGTTTAACTTTAAAATTAATTTTTTAAATGATGGACCCAGTTTTTTACATTTTTGAGAACATTTTTGGAATCTACGAGTCTGAAAGTATCAGAAAAACACTAAGTTGTTCGAATCCCCGTCATGTGCAAATTCCTCATTTTTAAATAAAAACAATCCTACAAAATGTAAACAATGAGATAATGCAATCCGCTTGTTTCTACTATGATTACATAATTATATATTACATTTTTACGGGGCAGGTTCTCCTGCATAAAAAATATCTTTAACGTTATACTGACTGTCAATGCCACACCCTTTATTAGATCTTAAAGTTCGTTCCTCTCATGATTATTTTTGAAAGGTTTGGAAACTTCAAATTGATATAAAATCCTATTTTACTTGTACATCTGAATTTTTTTAATGCATTTTCTTCAACTTATCTTTGAGATTTTTTATTATGAGGAAAAATTTCGAGATAAATTTCCCGATACAAAAGAGGGTTTCTTGAAAAATGTGTTTTTTTACTTCAAGTATTAAAACTTCCAGAAATATTTTTACAAACCATGAAGCAATAAAAATAAAAATTAATTAAAATGTTTTCTTTAGTTAAAAGTAAAAAAAAATTGGAAACAAGCTAATATATTATAAAATATTATTAAACTATTAAGCATAAAACTTTTTTAAAATAAAGTTTTAAATTCTTAGAAATTATTCTTATGTAATTTTATATAACCATGCATTTTAAGATAAAATTATAACAAAATGTACATAAATTTTCAATTCTTTGTTCAAAGATAGTTTTTATACAAAATAATTGATAATATTAACTAAAGATATTGTCTTACGTCTACATATACGTGGTGAAAAAGCAGCAGATTCATTTTAGGATTCCTTTACCCGTTGAAGAATACGCGGATTTCTCGCTTGATATCGAAACATTTTCAACCTTTTAAAGGTCTTATCAGAAATCAACCAAGACTAAAATAAATCAGTTGAAAATGTGTCGCTCTAACACAAGAAATCTGCACATTCTTCACTAATTAAAGGAATCACAAACTCAAACAGACATGTTGACGTGTGATAAGGCATTAAAAAATACATATATATTTATATTTGCTTTAATTTTTTAGAACATTCACTTTAAATTAAGACTAGAACCCGGACAGTTTCGGTATACCTAAAACCGTAGGCTGGGTTAAACTTACCCCAATTAATATGAATCCTCATTATCATTAAAAAATACACTGTATTTATACGCAACGGCATTTTTAGGTATCAAATTATTATAATAATTGATAAAAAATAATAAGATTTTACAATATCAAAAAGTATGTATAGTTAGAAAAATATATAGACAACTTTAGTGGAATTATTTAATTTCTTATAAGTCAAGGTTTCTAACACAGTTCGTACAACGTTTCAATATATATTTTGTACATTCTGTACATATCGGTATTTTACAGTTAGAACGAATATATACAGTTTTGTTTCCACTGTTGAAAGCGTAGTAATGAACCAATTTTCACGTAGACACAGATTCTTTAATATAATATTTTCCTGGATTTTATGGGTATAAAATTAGGAAAAGATTAGAAATTTATTTCAATTCCGTTAGTAACCTTTTGAAAAAATTCGACACAACATTTTTGGGTCAAAATGACCCATTTCGTCGTTCTAGTGCTAATAAACTTTTATACTTTAACCCCTTCGCGACCAACGTCTCGTATACGTGACGCAGCTATTTCTCTCATCAGTCAAGCGTAGCCCCCGGTTGATATTGAGAAGCCAGCGTCGCGTATGCGTAATAGGAGATCTGAACGTTTTATTTTAATTTTTAAATGCTAGATTTAATTACCAGGTGGCGTAAACGGCAATGGTTTTCTCAACGGTCGACTTTTATAGCATTTAAGTGCTGGTCCTCAAGGGGTTAATTAAAAATACTTGTTTCATATAATGTACTCTAACATTTGAGAAAATATATTTTAATTCGGGGTTGCTGAGATACATAGGGTTAAAAGTGCTAAAATTTTCATATATTCACAATAAGTCAAATTCATTTTTTATTTATTAATTTACCAGATCAGAGATTAGTGAGTGATACTTTAAATGGCAGATTAAAACGGATACAACATTACAATGTATCATCAAGTTAGATTTCTAACGAAAATGAATACTATCAAATCAATTTAAAGGGAAAAAAATGGAAAAGAATCGATCGTGGAAAACGATGGGTCTCAATTTCTGAAACAGAAAGGAAATGTTTCTATCTTTATGTAATGTATTTTGTTAGAGTTTCAACATATCCATAAATCTTCTGGCTCACGATGACTTTTGTTATGATATGCTGAATTACCTAAGAATAACTTCCATCAACGAAAAGAAATCCATGTTTGAAATTATTTTATCCCATTCAGCCAAGATATTAAATGATATCACATATTTTTGAAGCTAATAAAAGTCATAAAACAATTCAGCAGGTAATATTTTATAGAGAACTAAATTTTGTATTTTGTGTTTATTGTATTAGGCTAGATCAGTGTATTGAGATATTTTCGCATGAGTGAATATATTTGAAACATATGGTTTAGTATAATTTTAGATTATTTGCTTTTCATGTATTTATGTGCCATGGCAAACCCAAAAGTATAGTCTTTCAAAATAGCTGAATTGGACCCATGGCCCAAGAAATGTAATAGTACATGCTTAGTAGTGTTATCAATTGCAATAAATTACTATTACAAGCTTTACATTTTGAAATTACTCACATGAACCTATAGTCTTCTTAACGAGGATAAATAATTTCTCAATAGTTACTGTTCTGACTCATTTAGACCATGTCACATCCTTATAAATTACATACTCTCGTATTTGGTTATGAGATGTAAAACATCAATATACGTAGTAAGAATAAAACAATTGTGTCGGATTATTGTTAAAATAAAGAACGAAAACTACGTGAATAAAGGTAGATATAAAGTAAAAATTAATAGCGAACCCCTGATTCTTATCTACCATCAAGTTACTTCTTTGAGAGAAATAAAAGAGCTTAAAGGACCGATCGAACTTTGTTACATGCATAGCAAACATAAAAATATATTCTCTTGAGATAGATGAACTGAACTTATGCCTTGAGAAAAGTAGTAGTGTTAGCTAGTGTAATAAATTAAGGGATTTTAGGTATCCAAAGTGCCTCGCGAATGTGTAGTTTTCAGTAGAGAGAAAAATATTTTCTCATCAGTTACTGTTTGAACTCATTAAGATCATTTTATATGTATATGTAAATAAAATACATAGATTATATTTGGCTATCTTTGATTTTATTTATTTATAGTCACATTTGCTTATCATACGTGAAACATCAAGATTCATGGAAAGAATAAAACATTTCTGCAGTATTATTGAAAAATAAAGAGTTGAGCTAACATGAATAATGGCATAAGTAAAGTAAAATTTTAAAATAAATCAGCGATTCTTATCCACAATCTAGTTGCTTCTTCAGTGTGGAGATAATTAGATTTAATGGCGTCATCGAGCTTTGTTACGTGCATGGCAACATAAAAATGTATATTCTTTCGAAAAAGATGAATTAACCTTATGACCTGAGAAACGTAGTAGCATACACGAAGTGGTGTTCGCATTTGTAATAAATTATAATTGCACACCCTACATATGAAATTATCCACATGAACGCATAGTTTTCTTTATGAAGAAAAACATTTTCTCAACAGTTACTATTCGGACTCATTTAAGTCATTTCATATCTTTACAAAATACACAGATTATAGTAATTGGTTATCAGATGTAAAGTATCAGGATCCGTAAAAATTAAAAAAAAAATGAGCAGGATTAATGTAAGAAAAAAGGAGCAAAAACAACGTGAATAAGGTCAGAAATAATGTTAAAATTAAAAGGAAACTATAATTTCTTATTCACGAACGAGTTACTCTTATGTCTTCAATGTAAAGATAAAAAGAACTTATTGTCCGGTTTGAGCTTTGTTACTAATTAGAAATAAGCTAGCTTAGTCTGATCCTGCCACTAAATTCCCCATGTCTTCGCACTGAAAAATTAACTCAATTTAGGTTATTGAGACGACTGTTTGTTTTTAACTTTTAATTCGGGTTCCCATTCATGTTGATTTTGTTTTCGTTTTTAATTACATTAGTATCACGGATGAATTAAGAGGTGAATTGAATAGGATTAGAGGCGAATTGACAAGGTGAAGTAAGATCCTATTGCTTATTGAAAGATTATTAGAAAAATGAAAAATGCATCGAAAGCAAATGCAATTATTATTACAGATTTCACTCCTGGAAACTACTCACACAAATGTACAATCTGCTTTACGGAGAAAATATTAACAGCTTGTTACAAAAATATAAGAATACTCAAAACCTCTAGCCTTTCTCAATAAAGATGGCATTAATACGTATTTCAAAGAACAATTTGAAGTAAAACAATTTATAGAGTTGATTCAGCTAAGAAAACAAAAATAGATTGAATATATTTTTCGTGCCTGAAGTTTTTCTTGAATCCGGTGTTACACAAGTATAAGATAATATTTGTTTTTGGAGTTATGAAAGGATTTTTGTGTTAAGTTTAGAGGCTAACTTTAACGTAATCTATCTGTAAAAATTGGGATAAAAAGGGATGAAAGGTACAGACTGTTTCTATATACTGTGGGGTTATAAAATAACGTGAGATATTTAGAGCCCTCTAGTGAGTAAAGTATTGCCCAAAACATAATCAAACTTGATGGACATACGTAGTGGACCAAGGGTTTTCAATTTCTAAAAACATTAGTACCAAAAGGGGATATAATGGTCACACAAAGAAAAATAGTGGCATTTTATACCTAATATGGTGCATTAATTTGCATAAATGTGTTCCGTGTAACGATTATACGTATAAAAAGAAAGGATAGGAGAATACTCTCCATTCTGAGGCCAACAGAATTTCGATGGCTCTTATCTTACGAGACTGTGCTTTATTAGTCAAGATGTATCATTTCTGGTCGAGAATGCTATGCACCCTTTATGAATTTCGGCTGTTAAAATTGCGAAAAAGACCGATGGGCATAATCTTACGAAACATGTATAAACAATTTGGAAATAAAGGAACTGTAGCAGAGCAACCAGCCGGGGATGCAAAGTGGTTAGTTAGCAATAGATTGAAGAAGTTGTAATTGCTATTGACTAACAGAAAAGGGAGAAAGCACGGGGTAGCAGAAGGTTTTGGGTAGTCTCCCATCACACGTAGATCTCATACTTAAAGGTACAGAACACCCTGTATCAGATATTGAAGTTTTATTTGCATAAAATCTCTTCTGTCCAAGAGATTGCTCCCTGGCTATGCGGCTATCCAATTGACCTTTTCATTGAGAATTTTAGCACGCATGCAAGTTGATACATGGCAGTGGCAGAAAGGACGGTGGTATTAACACACACACAACAGTCGCCTTTAGGGCTGCGAATTATTCACAAATTTGTGTGCAGGATTCGTTCTTATGGATAAAACTCACAAGGAGCACTCACACTTTACAGCATCTTCTATCATCGGTCATTACTTTTAAACTTTCCTTTCTTGATATTTACTTACATTCCAGCAGTTTTAAAATGAGGTTTTGCTGTCATGTTTTAATTTTTACTTTTAGATAGATGTTTTTTCCTTTCATATTTAATATATTATAAATTTCTCTGCTTTTTTAAATGCAATAAACGTGATTTTTACACTGCTTTATAATTTGTTGATATGAATATTTTTCCTCTGAAATAGAAGTTACGTAACCTTCAAGCCATCTAACAATTTTAGAAGCCATGTTCAAAATAAATCTTTTAATTTACATTCCAGTCAAAAGATAACAGTAACAGGTGATTATTCTGAAGTTCCAAATTTTTTTCTTAAAATGCACACTAGAAAATAAATTACAAAATCATTTCTATAAAGTGAGGACGTCCTTCTATCAATGTGTGCTATGTTATTTGGCATTTAATCATTCAATATTCCCAAACTTATATTTAGAATGATAGTTAACATTTTTTTTAAAGTTTTGTAATTGATGCATGTTTTTTACAAGGAGATTGCCTGACTGAAAAGAATGGTCATTCTTTTCTCCCGCATATTGTTTCGCATTGAATAATCGTTCTACCATTATATCGTCATTGTACGTCAAGTACACCATCATTGTCAATGAACACGTACATGAATGATTTTAAACTTGACAAGTCTTCTGAGTTTTAGAAAAATTCTGCATTGAATTTAATTCGTCTTCGTTATTTTCTTTTTTCTCATGATTTTGTTCCTGGTTTATAGAAAGCCTTCCACTGTTTTAACTCTGCTAGTTGTTAGGTTATTAGCTGCTGAGACAAAACTTTGAAAGTTTAGGTCAAGAGACTTATTTCGAAAACGAGTCATACTCTTCAGCAGACTCAATTTAGTTGCCCTCACTTGGTTGTCTTATACTAGCTTTAGGGAAATAGTTATTAATTTCTCCTTTTTTCTCAAATATCATAAAAACTATTCTTGCGGAAAGACAAAATAACGAGACCAAAATTTTACGACAATAGAAGTTTGGATACTAAGAATCCAGGAACAATAAATAAGGAAAAATAACATTGGTTCTGTTGAAACAAACTCCCTACATTTTATTTTTAATAGGTATATTTTATAGAACTATTTTAAACAGCACTAATTTTATAACAAAAAGATACTGAAAACTACAATTAAAATGATAATAACAAGGTCTTGCTATAACATCCATAAATGTATAAACATGTAAATTTACCTTAATATTAAAGTACAAGTTAAACTACATCAAAATTTTAATGGTTTTTGTGGCACAAAGTTTATTAAATCTTGGGCAATGTAGAGAGTGCCACTCTAGACCTTTTTTTGACTAATAATCTAGTACCATAAATGATATTCATTACAGTAGGGACAAAACCCGTTAATAAGACATTAAATAAGATTTTATAAGCAGTAAAGTCTATTTTAATGTACCAGCCCTTACATTTCTTTGAACTGCTACAAAGATTCATATTTTGCATTAAGAGTCATTCAAAATAAAATTATGTTTTCATATTGAAACTTTTGTAGGCTGTCATACGATAACTCTATTATTTCCCCCCTTGGAATCATGAATGTTTCGCTGGAAATAAATATTTAGTGTTTTAAGTAATATATTATGCAATCATGCTTCTATACATGTACATTTGAAATTTTTTTAAAGCGTTCCTAGATGACTATTTGTAATCAAATTATAACTTATTTATTAGCCAAATTATTCATTAAAAATATTTGCATTTATAATGATAAGTTTCTTTCATTTTATACCAAGTTATTTGAAATGACCTAAGCGTTAAGAATAAATATTTTACTTATTAGTAGAACATTTATCTAAACCCATAAAATATTGGATATCTTATATTAAAGAAATTATGATTTAGGAAAATTCGTTAATTGTATCTGTTTCGTTACTTGACTTAGATGACCCACATCCACATCCAACTTAAGGGTTTATGGATGCAAAAGCCTAAGCGGGTGGGGAAAACCTTTCGAAATTATTAACCGTTTAAATGCTGAATTAAGAAAGAATTGTCCCAACGACTTGAAATTTGGTTATTATATTAATTAAGAGTATATAAATACAATACAGTTTTAAAATGAGAAGAAAAAAATTTTTGAGGTTGTTTTCAGCCATGTTCCATTACTGGAACATTGGCGTGTTACGTGATTATTTTTTGCATATTTTTAAAAGGTCATGAAAATAGTTAATTTAAACTCTAATAATTATATCATCTTCTTCATATTAACATTTTTGTTTATTTATCTTTAAATAATGAACAATTGATAAATATTATGACACTATAGAATTTATGCAATATTGGTACCGGATTTTCCAATTCCGTTGGATTATCGAATTTCACTTTTTTATTCCTTTTACTACAGGGTTTTCAGTTTTTCGTTTCTTTTTGGTCCTTAGACCCGGTTTCTGAAATTTGTCTTCATCTGGAGTACTTATTTCTTTTTTTTTAAATCACGTCGACTATTCCATACATATCAAATGGCGTAACAACATATAAATTATTTTCATCAATATCTCCTCCATTGGTTATATCACCAAGTTCATCAGGCTGTAACTGGGAATAATCTACATCTCCCAAATCAGAATCCGAAAGAGTTTCTAGAAAGGCCAGAGAATCTTGTATTGTAAGGCATCTTTCAGACATAGTGTTAAATTTATGAAAACTTTATAAATGAAACACTCTAGAAAAACTCTATCTCAAAGGAAACTGATAAACATTTCAGCAACATATGCAATAAGATGCCTTTTATGCTAAATTTCACTTGTCTCCAAAGGCACAGGTGAAAGCCCCCCCCCACACACATGTTCAGCTACTTTGTCAAAAAGAATTTATTTCTATTGTTATGACTTTACTAAAGTGAACATCAATGTCAAGGGCCAATATTATAATCCTTTCAAAGTATTGTAGCTTCCATTTGCACCTTTATCTATTTATTTTCTTTAGAAAAGTTGCTATTCTTATCTGAATGCAAAAGAAAATAATGTTTGCAATATCATACAATGCTTTGCACATAAATGAAAAATGAACCCTTGAAACGCCAATGTTCCAATAATGGAACAGAGACATAAAAACGTAAATTTTACCCTTAAATTGTAAAAATAAAATTATACTTTTGTGGTATTCACGTAGAATATGTTGTCTAATGATATATTTTAAAGTATTGCGTTTTTTCCAATTAAACTGGAATTTTGGTAAATTTAAATGTAAGGGAGAGTAAAATTCACAAAATATATTTAAATTTAAAAAAATTGTAAAAAAATAAATAATTATCTGAACAAAATAAAACTTATTGTAAAAATTAATGTCATGTTCAATTGTATGCAAAAGCGAGATTTTTTAAATGAGAATTTTTTATTTTAAAAATCATGTTCCATTATTGAAACATTGGCGCGTAAACGGTTAATTTAAAATTATACACTGAA
The DNA here is from genome assembly GCA_032207245.1 of Pardosa pseudoannulata. Classification (NCBI taxonomy): domain Eukaryota; kingdom Metazoa; phylum Arthropoda; class Arachnida; order Araneae; family Lycosidae; genus Pardosa; species Pardosa pseudoannulata. The sequence continues at coordinate 78,825,401 of CM063502.1, read as the reverse complement.
TTATTGACTTAAAAATTAAAAACTTTTTTTATTAACATTATTTTTATTAAATAATAAATTAAATAAAATTTATGTTTTCATTCATTTTAAAATTTAATATGTATAAAATAGTAGTTTGAATTTAATATGTTATAGATTTCCTTTAATTTTTTAATGTGATTGCGATTATTATCTATTCTTTTAAAGTATTCGATCTGTGTTTCTTTTTCGTATTTTTTAATAAACATAGGAACAAAATTACATGTTACTTGCATGTAATGCTGAGGGTTACCTACCATTTCGCATTTACAATTGGGTGAATCTAGTTTTCTAATTCTATACAAGTAGGTTGGGAAACTTCCATGACCGGTTATGAAATGGTTTGAAATATTATTTTCGAATTGTAACTTTTGTTCAACTTTTGACATTATAGTATAGGTTGCTCTTCCTTTTTCACTTTTATCACAATATTCTTCCCAATCTTTATTTATGTTTTCTTTCATATATTTTTTAAGTATTGATCCCGGGAGCTGTATAGGTTTATAATTTATTGATTTAGTGGCGTTCTTTGCTAAAATATCTGCATATTCGTTACCAGTATTCCCCGTATGAGCTTTGATCCAAATTATATTAATTTTCCGGTTATTCATGTTTTTGCATTCTTTTTGCATCTCGGCAATTAATATTGATTTCGGTACTAATTACTGAAAAATTGTCAGTATATAAATATATATCGTCTTCACTCAATTGTTTTATCTCATTACTTGACATTAGCAAGTGAAAGCATACTCATCCGATGTCCTGTTTGGAAAAATTGTTGCACTGTTATAAAAATGCCAATGGAGGCAATATAAGCAATGTATCTTTTTCACTGGAGTAAAACCCAAAGAAATGGAGAAATGTATATTTGCACTGGATATAAAAATATGTAGTGGACTTCGTGTATTAAAGTAATTAGGATTTTAGAAAATTTCTTAATTATCTGTTTTATTACTTGACACCAGCAGGCTCAGATTTCTCATGGTCTTGTTTCTGGTCTGTGTTAAGGGATTCTACTGTTGTACCCCACAATTTGTTAACTTACTATCTCTCTGGTGGTCTAGGAAAGCCCCTGATGAGCTAGAAATATTTCAGCTGTCCACACAGCCTTGAAAAAAATTTATTTTATTTTTTATAGGAGAAATAAAACCTCATTTCCCCTAGTTCTCCTAAGTTTCGAATAAACGATTCTTCGTTGAAGACAAAGTGGAAGAACAAATTTTTTAACGAAAGTTGAAGGGTAAAGAAGAATTCAAGAACGATGAATGCGGGAAAAATAACAGTGGTTCTATGATGAAAATTTCGGGACCAAATGAATGAAATGATCAATGCGAGCTTGCGGTTTCCCTGTACCACCAGTATTAATTTAATTATTTCAATATTAGAAATTTAAATTGACTAGTGTTTTTTCCTAATATCCATAAAATGGTAGATTATGCGTACTAAAGCAATTATTTTGTAAAATTCCTTAATTCTCCCTTTTTTCACTATTTGGTTTGGGTTGGAGCGCTACGATCTACTGTTTTGCTACACAAGTTCTAATGAGACCGGGACTTAGTGCTTAAACCGATTCCGAATGGTTAAGCACATCTGTACCATCAGCGGGACTCGAACCTATGAACTCTTTTTCCCTATTTGACACTAGAAAGGGATTTCAGTTGTGGACAAATACTCTGTTTTAATTAAATTATTTCATTATTTGACATTGACTACATTATAGTGTATTGTCCTGAAACACAAAAACTTGACCACAAAGACTATGTCCTCTAAAGCAATTCTTTTGTAAAATTCTTTAAATCCCTCTGTTTCCCTATTTGACACCAGCAAGTGATATAAGCTGTGAACAGCTCCTCCGGCTGTTTGGACAAGCTGTGCACGTTCCGTTCGATGACAATTGATGTTGCCGCTCCGCTCTGCCGTGTGTTAACACGGCTTGGCACAATCTGCACGCGTGCGGCAACCGCGGCAATAAAAATAATGCGTATATAAATATCCCGCATATTTACAGGAACGGGGGTCATCATATTAGTACGCGTTTACCCCGTTGACATGGCAACATGCTGGCAGCCAACCACGTTGCCCACATTCTCAGTTTTTGTAATTGATTCATGACGTCATCGACTGATCAACCGTTTTTTAGCTTTTCACTTGACCAACGTCCAGCAAATCGTTCAGTGGAGCAGTACCTCGTACTGTGCATATGGACCCTGATCTAGTAACTCCCGTGTTTCAGTAGAGCGGAAATACAAAAAGAAAAACTTGTTTGTCTTGATTAGACAAATACAAAGGTGAGTGATGTTTCAACTGTGTGTTTGGGATTGCTTGTTGGGGAATTTCCCAACCTAATGCTTGTTAACCATACAGAAATTTATATGTTGGACTGTGTTTTTGTTCTCTATATGTTTTTTTTTTGTGTTATGATTATCTTTTATGCACGGAAACCGAATTCATGTACACCGGACATAAATATATCCTGTTTGCTTTAATTCAAAAAAGATCAACAATCTGTTGCCTTCAGGATTTCATTCATTCTTTATTACAAAAATAGAATTGTTATTCATTTATAGTCTTTTTAATTCATGCAAAAAAACATAACGGACAGTTTTGAATCATTGTGGAAAACTAACGCAAAGGCAGTCTAATCAAGTACTTTTCATGATAAAAATACATATTTAAATAATTAAAAAAAAATCAATGAAACGAGTAATTTTATTCCCAAATAATAACACATAAAATGTTACTATTAAAAATATTGTTACTATGAAAAAACGTTGTTACAATGAGTGAAGCTGGCGATATTTAAAAGATGCAAAGAAAATTAACATTGATTAGAATGATCGAAGTATAATAAACTGAAAGTATTATTATTGTGTATGAATCAAACTATGGAATAATTGTTATATAAAGGCAACAGTGTACAACACTTTGCGAAAACATCTTGAATGATATTTTAAATCTGCATGGTTGGCATTGTTCATACTTAGTTAAATGCAAATGTATTTCAATGTTTTTGATTCTAATGGAAATACCTAAGTAAAAATATAATTTATTATTAATATAAAATGTAATAGATTTAAGGCCCAGTACCAAAACAGTCATAAAATACTTCATAACTCATTAACTGCGTCATGTATTTTAAATCCAATGTAAATACAATTTTTTATATTATTTTTCACATATGTGATAGAACAATATTCCAGAGAAAATATTTATTAGCTTTGTATTAGCGAGTGTATTTACTGTCTTGTAAACTATTTGCAATCTTACAAATTGCTGTTTGAATAAAATTCAATAGATAAAAGAATGTTAATTGCACTCTGATAGAATAATTATTAGAAATATTTTATACATTAATTAAAACTATTAAGGGGACAGTCATGTGTTTTGCTAGGGTCCAAGAACTCCTACACTGTCAGGAACTCTTACACAAAGAAGGAATTTTGATACTCTTGATTAAAATACTGTTTTTAAATATAACTTAAATAATCATGATAATTTTATCATAAGAAATTTTTTTTACCTTTAACTAGTTTTTTTAAGATAAAATTTTTTTTTCTTATATTGACCTTAGCAGAAATCTTCAAACAAAAAAAAAATCTAATTTCTGCATCCATTACTTAACAAATCTTTAATTGAAATCATTGCATGCATGATATTTTAAAAGACATTTAACTAGTCCGGAATATATATCCTACAGGATACATATAACAAACTTAAAAGTGAGTGAAATTTTATTTTGTTTTAGTTTATATAAAGTTTTATTTCATACAAGTTTTCAATCCTTTTCTTTATTAATCTAATTTTAGATTATAAAATATTTTACATTACATCATTAATTTGAGGTTTGATCTCAAACTATAATAATTTTACATTATTTCCATCTGTATTTCTCCATTTGAAAGGATTATCAAGCTCAAATTGAGTGTAAGTTAAATTTTATTTGATACTATTAACCCTTTTGATAAAGAAAATTTTTTTTGCTCTAAGAAAGGAGTTTTATTCATAGAAAAAGTGCTTTTTATGAGTGATAAAAACTTCATAATTATTTTATGTCATGCAGATGTTTCTAAAAAGTGTAAATGGAAAGAACCCCAATTAGTTCTTTGAGATGTAAATCTTCTTACACTTTTTTTCATGTGACTGGATAAACAGCTTTAGATATATTGCATATTTTGGGAGTTTTCGAGAACTATATATTAATTAGAATCTTATGATATGGATGGTAATTAAAATAAAGGCAAAAAATAAGAATATAACAAAAATATAACTTTGAAATTGTAAATTTGAATTTACAATTCAGTTTTAATTTAGTTTTGTTTTAATAGACATTGAAAAGTAAAAATGCCTTAACTGACATTTCAAACTGAAAGATAAAATTCTACTTAAAAGTTTAAAAAAAAATCTAATTATAATGATTTTTATGCATATTGATAATAATTTCAATGTATATGATGATACTGTAGCGAAAATGATTGAACTATCTATTTTGTACTGAAAAATTCTTATTTTGCATTTTTGGAGTCGTCAGAGAATTGTACCGAAAGATCACTTGAGAAAATATCAGTTGAAGAGGTAAAGTTATGCATGTAATGATGCGGGTATATTTGTTGTACATCTAAATTATATTAAACAAGAGTTGCAAGATAACTAATTACAGGTCACATCATAATTTATTTCCCCAAAGAAAAATTTGTGTGTAAAATGGAAAAAAAGTTTCTTACGTAGCAGTCCATATTCTTTGAAATGTGTAAAATATAAATCCTAGAAAGATAACGTTCATCGAATGGACGTAAATCTGACCTTAGTATGTTTAAGTTTTGTAAAGGGAGAAATATTTAGTTGTGTAATTAAGTTTTTTACTATTAAATTACAAATAAACCTTTTTTTTCATTTATTCATAATTCATGACATAGTAAAAAACTATAAATATCATTATTTTACGGATATTACAACTTATATAAACGTGTTATATACACAATCAAAAATATATGCTTTCAAACATATACACGTCGAATTGATGTATGGTTATCTTTACTGTACTACTTAATATGATTATCTTTCTACGGTTTATGTATAAATACCACGCAACATGTGTAGTGCCTTGTCCCTCGCCCCAAAGGACAAAATTTCTGATTATATGTACTAAAGTAATTATTTTAGAAAATTCTTTATCTCTGTTTCATTACTTGACACAAGCAAAGAATGTAAGTTAAGGACAGCTCCCCTCTCAAGGTCCTGTTTGGGAAAACTATTCAAGTTCAGTTCAATGATAATTCATGTTGTTGCTTTGTTATCTGCATGTGCACAGCTAAAATATGAACAGTGTAATTTCTAAACCCCATAAAAAATCCAGAGCCAGGGAAAATGTATCTTCCAAATTCAAGTATCTTTTTAATTTGGAGGAAGAATTTTTCATAAGGAATTAGAAACAAAGCGATAAATTGTTCACAAGGGAATATAAAAGTCCCTTAAAAATCATTTATCTCAACAAACATTAAATGCCTTCACCGAAATTGTTAAAATAACAAGTAATACCAGTTTTATAAAACTATTGTATTATTCAAAATTTAAATCAATTCTATAACAGCTCACGAGTTACATTGAAATCACGACATCCAAAATCTTCATTCGACATCAAAATGACATTTTGGACGTCTACAGATGCCAAATGGGTCAAGTGTGCTGTTAGGATTGCTATATGAAACATACATAATTGTGGCAATATCTATCTTTTGGTCTTAATGATTATTTTCAGTTATGAGCATTTGGCTAACATTTAAAACTTCTATTTGACACCCAAAATGTCAGATGCTAAATGAAACACGTGTTCTCCCAAGCTAGCAAAAATAAAATTAAATATAATTAAAGCTCTATTTGTTTTTTAGATATGAATATTTTCAGTTTATGATGTTTTATTTAAATTAATATTTGTACTGAAGAAAATATGTTTTACTTATAATTTAATAGACATTATTTTAATCTTTTAACAAAATTTTTGAACTAATAGCTCTGATCTATTGATTCATGAATCCATAAAACTGAACACACAATTAATAGTTTTCTTTACGTTAACAGAAATTTATTTCTACTATATAGCTCTGAATTATTTTGTGAAAGGATACGATAAAAAGTATACTAATGTTTATGAAAACAGTGAGTGGTAAAAATGCAATTCACATACCATTTTAACAAAAATGAATTCTATTATTTTTACCCTTTAACACTTTGACTGCCATGGCTATCATATGTGATATCCAGTGATATTTCCGTTGAGACACTGGCTATCCGATATGATAGCCATGGTGTTTTAACACTTCAGGCCATGGCTATCAAAGATGTTATCAGTTACATGAAAATCGTATTGGAGTTTGATAGTTGGGCTCCCTACGATGTGTTAGGTATACATGGTTTGCCCAAATTGGTATATGTGACGATTTTATGAGCTAAGTTTTATGAAAAATTAAATATTTGGAACATGCAACAAAAAAGGGAATATATATAAATAGAGAGAGTTTGTTTTAAAATATTGTTTGTTTTGAAATATTGTTTTTATATATAGTTTTATGTTGAAAAAATACAAATTACACAAAAAAAAGTTTGGCCCCGTTGTGAACATTTGCAATTTTGGCTTCGCAGTCAAAGTGTTAACTTATAGTACAAACTTGAGAATTATTTTCAGGTTTTAGTCAAAATTATTTGTATTATAAATCTAGCTAAATGTGTATTACCTTTCTACATTTGTGACTCAATAACTTACCCTCTATCTCAACATTTACTTTATCTAAAGGAATACATAAAAAATTAAATCTAGCTTATTTTTTAAAGATTTTCTTAATTATCTTACACAAACCTCACTTTTCTTAAATTGAATTTTGAATTAATATTTCCTTTTGAATTCTCAGACTAACAAAACACGAAAAGTAGGAGAAAAGCACTATTAATACAAAAAGAGACGATATTTTTTGAAAAGTGCAACACCTCGTTAAATAACGAATACTTACACAGACTTCTTCCTAAGTAAAGCTAGAATTAGGTTTTCTCAAATGTTTTTTAGTTGTTAGTTAATTACTGATGTCCTCAAATCCTACTTGCAACTTCTCGAATAATGTAAATAAAAGTGTATCATATAAAACGAAAAAAGTATGTTGTTGTGCTAAAAAGAGTGATGAAGAATACAAATGGTAGAATGATAAATCTTATATGTAAATGATTATGATAGTAGATACAAATATATAACAACAGTCAGGGCAGATATACAAAGTGAAGTGTGTATTTGAAAGGAAAATAACAGTTGTATTTCAGATTTATGATCTTCTCGATTTGAGGCTTAAAATACGTTCATGTTTCAGAAAAATCATGTAGTTTTTAAAAACATTTGTATGAATGAAATATTTAGTAAAAGTTTATTTTTAAGAATATTTTTATGTTATTTATTTTATAATCAAACACTAGGAATTTTTTAAACAAAATAATTAAATTCATTTTATATTAGAAAAACATATTTGCTACAACAAATTTTTGTGGAAATCTCAGACAATGGCATGTGACAGCAACTAATGCTCCTATATGAAAGTTTAGGTAAACTAAAATACTGTCCTATAACAAGTTTTTCAATGAACACATGAATGAAAATTGATTTTCTTGAAAGCGAAATATTATATTACAAAAAAAAAAATCCTTTATAAATCAGATTAATTCTACAATTAAGAATAGTGATATAAATGGTTACATAGTAACAAAAGCAGAATTAATATCTTTGCTTTTATGTAGATTTATAATGCAACACAGTAAATAGCTCTTTCAAAGCTTAACAAGTTTCGGAACAGCTATCTGCCTTGATTTTCTTATTTTATTTGGGCATTTTAAAAAGTGTTTATTTTTTATTTTCTACAACAATTTTTATCAAAGCGGATATAAATTGATATAGACTTTCCTGCAAGAGCAATACAATACTAAATAATATAGAAAACTACTAACATTCTAAGTTAATTCTGCAGTAGAGCATAGCAATATAAATAGCTTATTAACTACATAAACAGAGTAAATCGAGAGTGATTTTGCACAGATTTATAACGCAACAGATCATACAGTTATTTCAAAGCTTATTAAATTTTGAAACAGCACCTGCTCTGTTTTTTATATTTTATTTATGCTAGTTTTCTATTTCTGCTCAAAGGTTTCTGGCTTATTTTATAAGCTTATTATAGTTATTGATTACATTAACATGGAATCAAGTTTACTTAAGTAAATGCAAAGAATTTGCTAGTTTCTTATTTTTTCATAAGTTATTCAATTGAAAAAGAATCATACTTAATAAGCTTGCTTAGTTAAAAAATGATTATTAGTTAATTAAGAATGTTTGAAAAGAATTTTTAAAAGTTCACCCTCGTAATTTTATAAAAAAATTGACTGTAATGGTCAAGAATACAAAGTTGATCAATGTTTAAACATTTGTAAGAATCACTAAAATAAGTATTACTTAAAGTAGCAACAATCCGGTGGTTTGACCGAAATAACTTTTGAAGCTCAAAATTTATCTTTTATCAAAATATAATTATTTTTCTAAAAAGATAACGACATTTATTTAAAATGTTTAAGAAAATAAATTTTGAAAGTTTACTTGAGGTACTAACATAACCCATCCAAGAATATATTACGTAAATGACCAATAAATCGTTACTTCTTGCTAGTACATGCGTATAAATCACTTATATAATCTTTTTTGTACCATAAAATGGCTGTTGTTGTTGTTGTGATTGTAAATTCCATAATGTGTGGACCTTTGGTAATGCATCCTTATGATTCATACGGATTTTGAATCGTGACAGCTTTTGATCAAAACAAATAAACAAAGAAAATAGTGGAAGACCACTTTACTACATCGTAGAAAAACTAAAAATTTATAATTATAACACGAAAGCATTTTGAAAAATAATAAAATGCAGTTCATTATTTATTATTATTATTATTTTATTTACTTACATTAAATTGAATAACTTTAGGTATCACAGAGGATAACTTAATGTGAAATTTCTGAAATACATGCGGAAATGACAGAAGTAGATTTATCCCAAAGATAATTTCCTAGATAAATTATTTATACAAAATTTTATACAATAAATTTCTTGATATTTATATAAAATGAAATAACTATAAATGTCTTATTAAGAAATTAAAATATTTCCTCCCAATATAAATTGGGAAGATAAATTGAAATACTTTATATTTAACATTTAGATGTTTATTTCGTCCCTAAAATTACCTCAAAGTAATTATATAATTATATTTCCCGTTTTAAAAGCGAGATTTAACGTAAGATGATACCTGTTTGGAAATATCAATTTAAAAAAGGAATCATTTTAAGATACTTTTCCAATGATTTTAAATAATCTGTTACAGGGATTAAACATGTCATCAATCTTGAAATGCACAATTCAAATTTAATTTGTTGGGAGTACCTAGGCTAAAGATGTACTGTCTCTACCTATTCTTTTAAATCCACTACTGGTAAACATAAAACTAACTTTATAAAGAGCAATTTTTTATGACAAGTTAAAAACTTTGTGCCGGAATATAGCATAAAATGCAAAGCCAAGGTAAGGCACAAAAAGTAAGAGGAAGTAAGCAGACAACTGCTTCACTGCTTCTAGCGAGCAGCATAGCAAGATTAGTTTTGCCTAGAAGCATCTCCTTACTTTAGAGGGGGTTCTTCCGATTTTGTACATCTCTCTTAAAAAAGAAAAAAAATTATTGACAAAAATTTCGCATTACCTATAAATATTGTAAATTACTTGCTCAAAAATAATTTTTACATAAAGAATTTGGAAATATATTAATGAGATATCTACTTCTGGTGTCTCTTTTTCCCCCTACTATATACATCTAAAGTTTATTTTAGTAATAATCACATGCATCCGATCAAATATTACATGAAACTTTAAATATTAAACTTAGTATCCCCATTCGATAGGGATTCTATGAGCTAATAGTGTTAATAACAGTGTTGCAGGATAACAGAAATAAACAAAACCATTTTTTAATGCTCCCGAAAATGACAATTTTTGTGTATGTTGCAGCATGGTTAAACAAATGAATCACCTTAAAAACTATGTGCTTGTTGTGCATGTAAATATTTTCAGAAACTGTACAAAATAAGGTATTTTCAGTTTGACGTATTTTCATTCTTTGCACCCTAATTCTGTAAAGATTAGAAATAGAACATGATTATAATGGTATTTTATGATTCAAATGGGTGGTTCTACCATTTTTCGGCCGAACGATGGCCGAATGGTTAGGGTGCTGGCCTTCGGAACCGGAGTTCGTGGGTTCGAATCCCACTATGGCATGGATGTTCATAGCCGTTCGGAATCGGCTTTAAGCAGTAGGTCCCGGTCTCATTAGCCCTCGTGTTGCAAAAAGTAGACTGTAGCACTCCAAAACCAAACCAAACCAATACTACCATTTTTCGTTCGGGAGATTCAGTTTAATTTACAATTCATATATTTATATACTTCTAGAGTCATTAGGGAAAAGTATAAACTATATTCGAGATAAAATAAACATTCAATACCTCTCAGACACCATTAATTTTCACTTTTTTTTTTTTTTTTTTTTTTTTTTTTTAGAAACGGACTTTTATCTTCCTTATTTGCTGTTATTATAGCACTACAACTTTACGTGATTGCATTTTCCACTCAAAACATTAATAGAATAAGTTGAAGACTCATCTTATCCAACAATAGGGAATTTGCGTGCTGAGATTAAAAGAATAATGTCCCTGAATTTCCTAGAATTCCCGAATAAAAGATTTCTAATAGCAATAATTTTCAAAAGAAAATTCCGTAAATAGAAACTGAGTTCATTATTAAATGGAAATTTCATTATATGCAAAGCACTCACTGTGTTCCAAGTACCGTAAATATATATGTTATTTAGAAAATTTCGCTAAAAGATTTTTACTGTGTGATGACTCAACTTTATTCTGTAGTAATCAATTCTGTAGTAATTCTATAAATGTAATGAGAAAACTCAACTGTAAAACATACCTTTTAGGCTAATACGTTACTACAACTCTTACAATGGCAAAATCCCCCATTTAAATTAAAAAAATATTACGTTATTGTAAAATGAGAGAGTTAATGATCAAAATAAATTAACACTTCATTTTAGCTGTTCTTAATTTTCAACTAAAATGAAGCAAAGTGTAAAAGAAATTTAATGTATTTAATGCCTTTGAAAGAAAAATAACAGTGAGAATTGAATGATGATTGACAAGTTAATTAATTAAAAATGACTAAGAACAAAAAAGAGAGATAAAAAATGACTTGGCATTTATTTTAATCAAAATAAAAATCATTACTGTTGTGCAACCACCTTTATGTGAACAAAAACCTCGAAAATAGTTTAATCTTATCAATATTGATATTTATTATTTTGACATGCGCTTTGTGATATTACATACATCAAGATTGATATTTCTGTCATATATACATCCAAAAGATACTAGTAAAATATGTGTAAATAAATCATGATTATTGCTTTAATTAGTTTATTTTGTTGACTATAGTCTTGTTTTATAAAGTTAGGAAAGAAGTGGATATTTTATTAATACAAAGGAAAAAAAATCCTTTATAAACCTAGATATAATATTAAATAATAAGGCCCTTTAAAACAAGCCTAGTCAACCCAAAATACCCGTCAGGCTACATTGGAGGAAATGCATTTTATTCCGGAGAGCCATAATATATATATATATATATATATATATATATATATATATATATATATATATATATATATATATATATATATATATATATATATATAATATATATATTGAAGTGAAACATGAAAGCAATACATTATTATAGTTTTTTTCATAAACTAACAATAGAATAGTAAACAATAGTAACAATAGTTAACACTAGAATTGTATTCATAAATTAACAATAGAATAGTTTAAAATTTATAATATATATGTATACTGAATAATATTAAATCCATATCGTATATTGTATAATATTAAATCAATCGAAAAATACTATAATTACTATAGATATTTCATTCAATTTTAAATATGGATATTTCCACGGCGAGCAGCGGTTTGTTCACCGTCAAGAAAATCTTGAATAAATATTACATCCTAAACCTAATGTACTAATGACATGTCATAGAAAATCATATTTTACAATAAAATATTACATAACGTCATTTATTATTAGTGAATATTAAGTTCATAAAAGTTCTTTAAGGAAATCTTGAATATTTTATCAGAAAGCTAATGTATTAATGAAATAACAAAAATAATAGTCTACAATGAAAAATTGCTTAAAGTCATCTATTATTGATGAATATTGAAATTATGAAATAACAAATAACAGGAATCATTTGTATCTTAAGCTTTTAAGTCTTTCTGGAGGATAAATAACCCCTTAATACCGAAAGCCGTAAAATGGCTTTTGGTAAGAAACTGAACTGACGGTAACTGAAAGGTTAAGTTCAGAGATGAATAAAGTAAAAGCCGTAAATACCATATTACCATTCATTTGATCTTAAAACAAAATAAATACATATATAACAGGTTATCAGAAAAGATTATAGGGTTATCTAGTTCTATTTGCAAAAATTTGTGCTTTATATAAAAAACAGCATATTGTTTTGATTTTGATTAAAGGGGAAAAGGTTGGATGATTCAGATACCAGTTGAGAAGATTAAGAACACGCGTTAATTGAGGGGCATTATGAAAAACACCCCAATACTTGTGTTATTAAATTAAAAATTTTATACTAACGCTTAGTTTATAAGGGAAAATAAAGGGAAAATGCTTTTAAACAAAACCGTAATATATATTGTAAACTGATTTTATTTTTTCCCATTTGATGAAATAGAAAACTAAAGCAACACGATTCGCTTATATTATAAAATGTCTGCATAAATGTAGGATTTCTCCTTAAATACTTCGCTTGCAGACGAATACTTTATGTGATTTTTTTAGAATGGATTCTTTTTGGTGTGATACTAAGGAAATTTAGGAAATATACCCTATGTATAGTACAGTGGTCTTCAAATTAAATGCCGCGAAGAATCCCTAACGATGCATCGAGTAAGTTCAAAAAATGTAAAGAAATACAACACAGACTTTAATTATATATTAAATATACAAGCTACAGGTAATTAGCTTAAATGGCACAAAATTTTGTGTTGGCAGGTAACATTTTGTGCCGAATGTGGTTTAATATACTGTTCACGGCTGTATTGGAAACAGGAGTTATCAACTCAGGCATTGCTATTAAGAGGGCGTTTAGAACAACTCATTTATGAGAAAAATTCTTTTTCACATTCGTGGCAACAAGAGAAAAATATTGGTACACATTTAAAACTTAATGCGAAATAGCCAAATCTTATAACATATAACATTTACAGAACTAGATTTTGATTGTTAGTGTAAAATAAAGGCACACCCCAGTTATTAGACTCGAGGTGGTAAGAATTGTAGATACCAGTAGCATGATTTAGGCTATTATTTAGATCAATAAAATAAATCTAAATTTGCCATCAGTTTTCTTTATTTTAAATACTACTTCAAGGACCTATATAATGTAACTAACGTCTAACTTACTTATAATTTTGAAGAAAAGTACATGGTTCCACCAGAAGGTGATGTAGTTTCAAGGATGCCGAGAGTCTTAAAAGTTTGAGAACTACTGCTATAGCACAATAAAGATGAATTTACAAATTTAAAATACGTTTAAAATTGCATTTTATCCTTTAAAGTAGTTACATTTACATAATTCAACGATTCTTTGATAAAAAAAATTACTTTCCAAATATAGAGATACTACTTTCATTCTAATTTTATAAAGTAATAACCGATCTGTTTAATTTTAAATTCCTCAAATTCAGTGTTAAGATTAAGATAATCATTTTAATCTAGAAAACTAAATAATACGCTTTAAAATCGTAATATAAATTCAAAATTAAAATTAAAATTTATTTATGACTTAATACTTTTTCTCTATTAAAATTATTAAAATCAAAACCATATACATTTTACTCTATTATTTTATTGTTTACTTTGTCAATACAATACACTTTAACGTTAGAGTGTTATCCTTATGTCTCGGAGATGTTTAGCAATTAAAGTAATAAACTGTTAAAGGCTGTAAATTTAATGAGCAATAATTTATTTTAAATGAAAACGTATTTATTATTTGCCTTTTCTTTCCTTAAAATAAATTTTATAAACTTTATCTTTCAGATGTAGCAACAATAAAAGCTTTAGACAGAATCAGGATAGTTTTCTAGGGTTGAAAATGGACAACGTGAATATTATTTCATTGGAAAAATATTTCCGTAAAGCATAAATTTTTAATACCAGGATAAATATTTATTTACAGTGAAACCCACTTAAGACGATCTTTTCTCATGCTTCCAGTTTTGTACATATATTTATAATAGTAAAATTGCCTAAGAAATTTTACTTTTAAACATTTCTCCACTTTAGAAGTTTTAGACTCCAACCTGCCTTATCTTTAAAATATGCTGATTAATTTTTTACCGAACAGAGATGTAAAATATATTTCTGAGGAAGGATTGAAGGATAATAGATGATATAAAAAACACAATTTCAACATTCATTACATAACATTTGTTAGAAATTAGAATTTTTGACGCTCTGCTTGTAAGTAATAACAAGTACAATCTAATACAAGCGAAGTTAGTTGGTTATTTTTCATAAATCATTCCAAAAAGTTATGGAATATAGCAGTAAATATATAAAAATGAAATCAATCCCGAATTATTAGGAATAAACAATATTAAAGTAAATTAATATAATGATATTACTTCTAGTTTCCTTTAGTTTATATCTGAATCTAAGGTTTTCCTTAATCTCAAAGCTATTTCAATTAGTATTGGTTAATGATAATATTTTAGATGTTTAGAAAATATACTTTCTAGATTAATTAGTATGTAAAATTTATTTTTAATTGTAAAATAGCACTAGGTATGTATGAAAACATATTTAACGGTAAAAAAAGTACTGCTAAATTAAATTATTTTTTTTATATTGATTTTTTTTAGTTTTTTAGAAATTTTCCTGTTTAAGAAGATTTAATCTCTTGGCGAGTTACATTGTAATCATTTTTAGTGTTTTTACTGAAGTGATATATTTATGATTTACAAAAGTCATCTGACTGTTAGGAAGTGCTACAACCTTGATTTTCGTACACGAGAGCTATCTACACTCGGGCATACTGATTAAAGTTGATTCTGACTGACTTACGGTCATCACAAAGAGTTACACGAGGTTTAAGTGTTATGTTTAGTAATGCAATTTAATTAACTATTTATTTTAAACTAACTGAAGTTCAAACTGCATGACGCATTTTTGAAAAATAAATAATTTTTAATTAAGTAGTTGTGATATAAAATATTAATTAAATGAATGTGGAGTTAAGTTCTCGCACGGCCATGCTAATATTTCTTAATTATTGTACTTTAAATTTTTTAATATCTGATATATTTGACTTCTCTTATATTATTCTAGTTTAAAATATCTCATTTCAATCTTAATTTCTATAAAAACTTTTTTATTATTTATTTATTTATTTTGCTAACGTTAAATGCTTAAATCTGATTTCTTTTCCGAGATCTAAACGTAACCAATTACTCCCATTCCCTAACAACTATGTAAAGCTATTCTAGGGAAAACTTGAGCTTTATGTAATATTAAAATTTTGTAATATTTTGTAACCTTTTTTGGCAGTGCACTGAGATGATTTCCAATTTTACAGATTGTAATCAAGAAAATAGAGGATTAAAAGGACATTGATGTATTTGTGTACTGCATAAATTAAACTTTCTCTATCTGTGGAGGTAAAATTTTGCTTAGCATGAATTTTCAGTATAATTCAGTATAAAATGCAAACACTACCAACAAATGAATTTAAATGCACACATCTGCTCTCACATAGCTACATGACGTTATCCAACAGTCACCGGCTCGCATATAAAAAACAAAGTGTTAGTTCTAGATTTTTGGATATCCTTCCTTGGAGAATACCACTTACGAATGATCCTGTGTTAAAACTCGACTGTAGGTAATCCTCGGATTTTGCGATCCGCGAGTTACCCTCAGTTTGGAGAGGACGGCCGTAAAAGTATCCATGGTAGGAATAGGATTCAAATCCGCATTCCGTGGTACCGGAAGTTAGAACTGTACCTAAGACTGAAACACGCGAGTCAGTAATTAACATGTGATATCTCTTCTTTGCAGTTTTAATGAAATATTTAACTCCAAATTTCTAAAGAAGAAAGTTTTCCGTAGTTATATTTTGAAGCTACTAAAGGTCATATCTCGTTTAAATGTTCCTTTAATAGGTAAATATATCCGGAGTCAGATTCCTTTAATTAAAAGCTCTTTCCTATTTAATTAGTTTTCTGGAAGGAAATCTAATTTTATGTAAAAATACTGTTTTCTTTACATTGTAAGTAAAAGCCACCATAAACTAATAATTCCATTACCATAATTTTGATTACTGATTTGAATGTACTTGTAATCGATTTGAAGATATGTTTGTCAACAATGTGCTTATTTTCAAACACAATATATCAGAAACTTTATTGGATTCGTAAAAATCGTAAATTCTTAATCCGGCAGGTGCTAATTAAAGTCATATTTTTATTGAAAATTCCTGTCTAATAGAATTTACGATCTTTGAAAAATATATCTATCATACTCAAGTGGTATAAACATTCGCAAATAGAAAAAAAATCAAATTTTTAGAAAAATACAGTTTTTTTGACTCTAAGTAAAGATATCGATAAATTTATAAACCTATATATGTAATAATTTCGATTACTGATTTGAATGCACATATAATTAATTTGAACTTAAAATTGTTAATAAAACATGTGTTTATTTTCGGGTCAACCAGACAGAAATTTTAAATTTATTTAAAGACCACAACTTCTTAATAAGGCAGGCATTAAAGTAAATTTTTATCGAAAATTAAAGTCTTATTGAAATGACAATATTTGACATATCTATCATACTCATATTGAATAGGCAATTACAATTAGAAAAAATAAATTCTTTTTCTTAGTAAAAATACAATTTTCTCTCCACTATAAATAAAAAGCACGGCAAATTAATAGATTCTGTATTTGTAATAATCACGATTACTGAACTGAATGCACTTATAATTAACTTAGACATAAAACTGTGCATAAAAAATGGGTTTATGTTTGAGCACAATATAACAGGAACTTTTATTTAAAATTTATTTTATCTTTAAAATAGATTCTAAACTACAACTTTTTAATCAGGCAAGTGCTAATTAGTCATTTTTTATCGAAAATGCAAGCTTTATTGAATAAACATTATTTGACATATCTATCCTACTCATATTGAATGGGCAATTACAATTAGAAAAAAATAAATTGTCTTTCTTAGTAAAAATACAATTTTCTCTACACTATAAATAAAAAGCATGGCAAATTAATAGATTCTGTATTTGTAATAATCACGGTTACTGAACTGAATTCACTTATAATTAACTGACATAAAATTGTTTATAAAAATGGGCTTTTTTTGAACACAATATAACAGAAACTTTTATTTAAAATGTATTTTATCTTTAAAATAGATTCTAAACTACAACTTTTTAATCAGGCAAGTGCTAATTAAAGTAATTTTTTTACCGAAAATGCAAGCCTTATTGAATTAGCAATATTTGACATATCTATCCTACTCATATTGAATGAGCAATTACAATTAGAAAAAAATTCTATTTCTTAGTAAAAATACAATTTGCTCAACACTATAAATAAAAAGCACGGCAAATTAATAGATTCTGTATTTGTAATAATCTTGATTACTGAACTGAATGCACTTATAATTAACACACTGTTGACCGGCAATGTTACTGAAAATTTATCTCATGTCATCGGCTATTAGCACAATTTGATTCATAATCACTCGGACAATCAGATAAAGCATCAGCGTATAATTCATTGAAAGATTCTTCATTACTTTCCGTCATAGTTTTTTAAAAATATTTTTAATTAAATATGTTTTACAACAAAAGATTTGGCGGGTCTTATAAGCGAGAGAAACAACTTGTGTTATACTGATCAACACTTGCATTGTCTGTTCGCCAACAGAGAAAACAACAGCGATGCGGAAAAAAAAACGCATCACGAATTTATTCGTGGCCGGTCAGCAACGTTCGGCTATATAAACACGAGTTAACTTGTGACCGGTCAACAATGTGTTAACTTAGATATAAAATTATTTATAAAATACGGGCTTATTTTTGTGCACAACATAAACTTTTATTAAAATTTTTTTTAATCTTTAAAATAGATTTTTAACCACAACTTTTTAATCAAAGTGGTTATAATTAGTCATTTTTGTTGAAAATGTGAGTCTTATTGAATTGACGATCGTTGATGAAAATTATCAAAAACATATGTATCAAATTCAGGCGAAATGAGCAATTGCATCTCGGAGCGAAAAAATACCAAAAAGAGTCATTATATTTTTGACTAATGTTTCGTGACGAAAAGAAAATACATCATCAACGTCCCATGTTCTTTTGTGAGTGTGTCTTGAAATCGCAGTCCAGTGCTTCAAACAATCGCGTGTCGAATAATTTTTCAGCTGTACGAGAGATATCTTGGTTGTTCCCCTCGAACACAGCGATAAAAATTACAATCTTAAGTTTATGAGCTTCCCAATATAGTTGCGAAGAATGAGAACTGGTGTAATTGGGGAGGATTTTCGCAACTACATTTGCAGTCATTTTCATGGTTCTCTTCAGTTGGAAAAGAAAGAAAAAAATTTCTTAGGTCCATGAGCATCAAATTTTTAGGTCAGATTTTAAAAATAGAAGGAAAACTCAGAAGGTTGAAAAAAATGTCAATTGTAACAATGCTTTCAATGAAGCATTTTTAGATTGCTCGTTCTTCTTAGTTAAAATAAAAGTTTGCGTATTTGTAAGAAATTAATCCTCTTTTCGTAATTTATATAACGATAACGGCACAGGTGACATGTCGAGAGTGTGAATGAAGTTAATTTAGAATTATGTTCATTCGCTTGTTATTTGTTTATTGATATATAGTCAAGTTTAATTATTTTGAATCTTAAATTACGCATATATTTTTGTTTATATATAACAAAAACACTAGTCATATACATAGTTTTATTTAAAGCGGCTGTTTTATTTTTACTTACTTTTTATAAAATGCTATAGGGGAATTAGGTAGTTTTTTTTTAAATATTGCAAAAGTATTTTTCAAAATTTTAATGTAGGTTAAAAACATTACTTAATCATAAAAATTTTACATTTTATTAAAAAAGAAATGAAATAAAATATGAGCTGAAATATTTTTAAAATTGAATAAAATTTTTATATATATTTGTGTATATCTTCTGTAATATTATACTTACACAACAAAATTTTAGATAGTTTTAAAGAAATTGACTAGGAAAACCATGAAAAATTCCAACTTTCTATCATTTCAACTCTTAAGAGCACCAAAATACGTAAAAAATTGAAAAATTCCGATAAAAAACTCCACCCATTTATACACATATATTACTAAAACTATATTGTATAAAAAACTTCCAAGATATTTTCTTTTTGTTTCAACATTTTTTTTAAATCACTCTTGTTTTATGAATGACCAATCTATAAAACGATTGTTGATAGAAAGCACCCTCACCTAGTCAACTGAAATTGGTATTTTGCAAAGAGAGAACTATATAATAACCAGTATTTATAATATACCCGTTATCACTAAGATACAACTGAATGCACCATCATTAAAACATAACACTGAGTCCAGAATACTTAGTTTTAATGTGCTTAGTGTCACAAAAACAAATTTTGGAATACTCATCCATAAGTAATAATTAAAAATTTCGCTGGAATTTTGGGCTCAACCATAAGCACATTTTATAAACAATTTTCTATCATTTAGAGATATAAATACATCTTTCACTGTTTACAGTACATTTTCTGGCAATGAATATTCATGTATGAACTTTCGTCATGCTATTCGGAATTTAATAAAACTTAGAATATCGAAAATCGTTTTAAATTTGTGGGCATGGTATTGTTTATTTTCCAAAAAAAAAGTTTTGTTTTAGGTAGTATTATATTATAAAAATATAGAAATTACATATTTTTGAAACTGTCCAAATTTACTCTATTATTTAAACACAAAATTGAAAATTAAAACATTTGAAAAGTATTTTATTAAAGAACTCACTAAACCAGTTTTATTTAATTTTTGATTATATTTTTCTTGATAAGTAAAAACTTAAAAGTTTCACCCAAAAAATACTTACTTTACAGAAAGAAAAACTATCAAAACTTCAGAGGCTTTAAAACCGTGAATTCACTTAAATCAAATTTGGATAATTGAAATTTAAAGAAAATTTTATGTATTTGTAGAGGAGAAATCCCTATTTACAAAGTACTCATTCTCACACGCTTGTTCAATGCAAAATCTTTTTCATAAAGTGTCAGACATTAGTACCAGTATGCTTATTTTTAAGAAGCACTACTGTAAAAATTGATTTTATAAAATTAACACCGAGAAACGTTTTAAGTTAAACATCCAGTGCATTATCCAACAAGCTACTTCACTGATTTAATTATCCTTATATTTGACAATTGAGCTTATGAGCTTATCACCGTTAAGCTTCTTGACATTGTATAACATGCTAGAATGATGATTATTTCAGAAATGGGAATTTTCTGAATATTTTAATAGACTTAACGTTAGAAGTTACGGAATCTTTTAATCTATTTGAACCCCATCTTGAGAAGGACTTCCTTGGCTGCATAAATACGGATGGTAAAAAGTAAAAATTTTCCTTAACACTTAATAATTTTCATTTTTTGTTTTCTAAAAATGAACTTAAAAAGCATTGCTTCAACTGAATGTAAATAAGCGATAAATATCTGTTGCATTATTGTACACTGGTTAATGTCCCTCATAGTGATATTTTTCGTTATAAAGAATATGCATTTTAATAAAATATAATGGTATAAATATAAATGTTAAAACAATCCTAAATATAAATTTTCAACATTAGGCTAGTTATTTTTGAGCTATGCTTAACAACTTTAATATCTATTATATTAAATTTTTTCATTATATAGAGTGAAGATTACAATCAGAAAGAGAGGTGTTGAGTCATGAGTTAGTACTGTCCTAGATACAAAATTAAACATTCTACGGCTAATAGCATTTGAGTTATCTGATATACATACGTACGTACAAACTTCACGACGAAACTAATCAAAATGCATTCAGCCTTAGTCAATTTGAATATTTAAAGTTTTAAACAGGAAGTTGCTTTGTAAGTATGTACATACGTAATGCCTAATATATAATAAAGATTCGGTTATGGTGAAATGGGCATTTCCGTTGAAACTTGAAGACCGAAATTTTTCGCGATTATAATTCTTCCTTTATTTTGTACAAGGAAGTAAAAAGCTCCCACTTTGTTTTTTTTTTGTGCGTATTATGTATTGACAGTTCTTATTTATTATGTGTTTTCAAAAGTTGCTAATTTGGTTTTACCGTTTAATACTTGTTTTCTCCTTTTCTTGAATATTCAATATTCGTTTGATAAAAAATTAAATAGAAAAAATAAAACAAAACTTTTAGTCTTATACACTGACATGTTTTATGAAATAAATCTGTATATTCAGCTTGTACAACCCTTTACTTATAACAAAATAAACAGCGTGTTATTATATAGCAAACTCATGCCCTTACTTTACAAAGGTCTAATATTACCAAGGAAATAAATTTCAGAAATTCATGATTACGTATTTTCTCTATGTACTCGCTGTGAACACAAACACGCAAAAGCGTGTTTCATTTTAATTTAAATTTTATGCATAAAGCGTTTGAGAGAATGCTTTTAACCAAACAACGAATTGCGGTGTTTGTTTACAACCTGTTTTAGCAAATTTACTATGAATGTTTTAGTAAAGAAGTTTTATTTATTTAAAGAAGGATAATTTGTAATTTTTTTCCTTTAAGAAGTGAAGAGAATTAAAATTACGAGAGAAGTAATGATGGTATAAATTTATATTAATGGCAAAGGGCACACCTCCGGAAGTGGAATTAACTGAGCCAATTATAACTCCCGGTTGATGAATGAGCATGCTAAAAAGCATTGCTTAATATATACACAAAAGCGGTTGTAAAAGGAGCATTAATTTTGTAAAGTGCAAATTATGATTAATGAATTATAGGATCATGTGTTCAAGAAATGAATATTATAAATAATATAAACGGCACTTATTAAAGGCCTTATAACACATCAACCTGTACTCACTGAAAAGCAACAGATTCCGTTTACTATTCTTTTTCCCGATGAAGAATGTGCGGATTTTTCGTATGATAGCTAAACATTTTCAACAGATTTTTTTTTGGTTGAGGTTAACGTATGATAAGGCCTTTAATTGGCTGAAATATTTTTGGTACTACACGAAAGATACAAACATTCTACAAAGGGAAAAGAAATCTTAATTTGAATTTGTTGTTTTTTCAACATGTACAGGTTGATAAAGCCTTAACTACTATTGTTTGTGATTTTGAAGTTAATCGAAAAGGTCTTCTATTAACACATTCGCAATCCCTGACTTAAATCCATTTCAAATTATATCTTGGTTGCCAATGATGCAAATTCACGTCCTGTATTTTCTGTTTCTTCCCTTTCCTTTTCTTTCCACTGCTGGAAATTTTATAATTTTTAATTCTTTCCTTAACATTACAATTTGATTATTTTAGTCGGTACTCAAAATATTTAATAATCGCAAATGCGTTAAAATAGGATTAAGTTTGTAGAAATTTATAATAAACTATTGTGCAGCAGATGTATGAACTGCTGACAGATTTAAAACTTTTAGAAGTACCGAAATTAAGCTTATTTTACCAGCATTAAATGACTGATTTATAGATCACAAATACTTTGTACTAGCTTTTGCGTTTAAAGAAATGTTATAGAGGTGGAAAGAGGTATTTACTGAAGATATATCTCATTATAGGAATGGAGTTATTTTAACTGCGAAATATATCATTATTTGTGCATGGAGGGATACTTTTTAAGAAATTATTAGTCATTAGTTATTATATATTAGAAACTTTAGAAAACAGAAGACAATGTGGTTGGCGATATTACGTTAATTGCTTGCATTGCCTCTAATTTACAAAATAAGGCGATCCTTTTTTATAAATAAAAAACTTAAGGAAGCTTATTAGAAACGCAGCCACATTAAAGGGAATTTTAAAAACTTTATAATTAATAATTGAAATATATGTTAAATACAATTATCATAGAAGTTATTTTAGATAAACATTTGAAGTCCCAAATATGATAATCAAGAATGTTAAAGAAATTCTTTCTTCTCTCGGTCAATAAAAAGCATTTCTTTTTTGAAACCTTTGTCTTTCCTTATGACTAATTTCAGATTAGGATTTTGATACATATTTTATAATTATTTTTACAGCAATGTTAAAAATACCAGCGGAAATTATTTTAAAAGATAAAAGATATCTTCAGGTTTAGTCGAAGTTCAAAATATCGAACTTGTTTTAATAATCTGCCAATTGAGCTACAAATCAATATTTAGGAGACCTTTTGGAATAACATGTTTCCATTCTTAAGGTCTAATCAATTTTTCTTTTCATAGCTTCAAAATCTATTTTTTTTTCCGACATTGTTCAGGTTTGTTAAAAATTAGCTATTTTCTTTATTACAAACTTTGTATGCCAGAGGTTACATCGTATGATAATTTAAAAAGTTCTTTGGAGATTGGTTGCGAACAGATGTCTTTAAAAAATTCACTATATCTTACAAATATTTTTTGCGTCATATCAGCCTTTAAGATAATAGTTCAAGAAAAACTTTTACTGAATTCACCAGGCAGGAAATACATTAAGAAAAGAATGTTTTAAGCTTTTTAGAACTGTTTCTATTCCTAGTTATATTTCGTACGTAATAGAATTTTTTGTTCTTGACTTGAAACGGACAGAATGTCTAGCTTTCCTTAACGAAAATGCGGTGAATTACTTACAATCAGCCAAAATAAAACTTGTACACTATGCTGTGTCAGTTCATTTTAAGATTTTAAAAGAGAAGAATAAACAAAAAAAAGTTAGATATAAATGATACCCAATAAAGTACTAAAAGGAAAATATCTTGTTTCTAAGTTTTCCAAAATTAAAAATCTTGTATAGTACACAATTTTACTTTGACCCTGTTTAAACCATATTCTTCTAAATAAGTGTTACGTTGTTTAAATAGTGTGTGAAATTCAGTTTTTGTGTAAAAATATTAATTAATTTTATTTATTATTTACGTAAAAATGTTTCAAATTTTGATTTAAAATTTCAGATTGAATAGAAAAAGCTTTATTTTGAATGACTGTAGGCTAATAAAATCTTTTAGGTCACTTTTATAGGTAAGAAATAACACCCACGGGATACTTAAAGAGATTAAAAGAATGAAAAAAACATCGTATTGTTTTAATTAAAAAATATCTGCGAGGCGTAAGGACACTGTTTTATTTAGTATTTACGTCAAAATGCTTAAAAATTTGACCTTTTAAAGTATCAGATTGAACAGAAAAAGTTTTGTACGACTTTAACTTTGAATGACTGTAGGCTAATAAAATTTTAGAGGGCATTTTTTTACGTAAGAATTAACACCCAAGGGCTACTCAAAGTGATTAAAAGACTAAAGACATTTTATTGTTTTAATTACAAAATGTTTGCAAGACGTAAGGATGGTTTGGTTTGGTTTGGTTTGGAGCGCTACGGTCTACTGTTTTGCACACGAGGGCTAATGAGACCGGGACCTACAGTTTAAAGTCGATTCCGAACGGCTACAAACATCCATGCCAGCAGCGGGATTCGAACCCACGAACTCCGGTTCCGAAGAGCAGCACTCTACCATTCGGCCATTGTTCGGCTGACGTAAGGATGGTGTTTTTGGGTTAAAAGTATCACGAAGCATTAAATCCTATTAACAATATTATAAAACAGGAATCCTTCAATAACTTTGAGTCAAACTAAACATTTAATATGTACTTTATTAAAGTTAAAGACAAACACAAGTTTTAAGGTGATAAATTTTCACTATTTGGAGTTTTTAATAGTTAATTGCGTTTTTTACTTAAATATCTTTGATAAAAATATTGCATTTGATAAACATAAAATTTGAATTTAATAATTTTAGTCAATTTATTACATTGAAATCAGGAAAAAATGTACGAAATATATTATTAACTCAAAACTAGTATATAGCCCGTCATATGACGGGTCAGCAAAATTTTTAATTTTCCAGAATTGTAAAGTACCCTACGAGGCAGGTAAATAAATGATTTGTTTTTTGTGTTTTGTTGTCCAAAATTTAGCGAATCGATTGTAAACTGTGTGGTTATGTATAATAAACAAACACACAAACGAACAAACTTCTTAAATTTTCAAAGATGTAACTTAAATGGTAGTTATTTTTTAGTCCGTGAAATAGACTCCTAGACTTTTATGAAAAGAATTTGTTGTTAATAACGGTGATAAAATTTTCATTGCAACAAAAAATAAACGATGATTAACTTTAAAATTATCACATATGTACCTAATCTTTTATTTAAACCAAATATAAAAGAAAAGTATTTGCGTAATATAAGTTCAGTGATAAAACGTATGAAAATAATACAGACAATATTTAAATAATTTAAAATAAGAAACGATTAAAAGAGATAGTTAAAAGAATGACGTCATAATGTTAGAAAAAATGTTATTTTTACCTATTTATTATGTGACAAATTTATACATTTAATCGCCTGCTCTTAATCCGAGAAAATAGGGCTTGAAATAATTACATTAAATGTTCGAAAAGGGGGAAATTAGTGGATTTCGAACGTTTTGAAGACAACAGTTTTTTTTGCTATGATATGAAGCCTATTTATAGCAATTTATTTTAGAATCGGATAGATAGTTTGGAAGATAAACTTTACTCGCTTTGAATTTTACTAACCCTAACTCATCACGAATCCAATATGGATGTCTCTATTCATTCCAGGTCCAACCACTTCATAAATTCGGGAACAGACGGCCAGATAACTTAGGCTATTATTATATAGGGGATAATATGCATCTAGTAAAATGTACTTACCTTCTGAAATAACGAAAATAAACTCATCCAAAATAAATAAAATATTAGTCCAACAAAGTAAGTGTAAAACGAATAATCTGTGCCGCTTTTAAGAGAATTACATGTTCTTTCTGAACAATCCGAACGTTTTCACTAATGTGATATACCAAAAACGAATCAAAGGTTTAAATACGAAAACATGTTTTTGGGAATATCATGCGTGAGATCATACACACAAAAGATAGCGAAGTCAAACATATTTTATCTAAAAAACTTATCTCTAGAAACAAATGTCGATGAAACTATTACAAAATAATCTTTTGTTTATTCAGCCATTGTTCACCATTCCATTCAGATGAATTCAGACTTTTAAATAAGGCATTATCCTGATGAGAAAATGGTTTATAATCACTCCCCTGAGCAACATGAAGCAATATGCTAAAAGACACAACAAGACCTTTTAATTCGAAAAGTTAACAGTTCTAAAACAGGTAACCTATTAATAATGAAGATTATTCACAGGTTTTCTAGAGTGATACACAAATACAGTAGACTTCCTCTCTTAACCTGCTTCCGTATAACTGGATCTGTAATTTAACTTATAATAATTAAAGTACAAAAATAAAAAATCAAACAAAAATTTAAAAATTCCATATTTATGTATTTGAAGCACTGGAAATGGTTTATGTTATATGGAAGAACAAGCATCAGTTTCCTCCATTAATGTGCTTTAAAAAAATGGCGAAATTATGCAGCAAGTCGTGGAATTTGCAGAATTCAGTAGAAAAAAAAATGATTTTTTTTTTAAATTTCTTATGTAAAAATTTTGTAATATAACTGGATCTGTAATTTAACTTACAATAATTAATTTAAGTACAAATATAAAAAATCAAGCAAAAAAATCGAAGATTCCATATTTATGTATTTGAAGCACTGGAAATGGTTTATGTTATATGGAAGAACAAGCATCAGTTTTCCCCATTAATGTGCTTTGAAAAAGTGGCGAAATTATGCAACAAGTCGTGGAATTTGCAGCTTTCAATAAAAAAATTATTTTTTTTACTTTCTTACTAATGATATGTAAAACTTTTGTAATAATTTTCCTTTTAATAAATGTTTATTTTAACTATAAAAAGTGAATTTCCACCAGTTAACACATTGTATGCGGGACACGTGCTAGGACGTTTTCTGATGATTGATACTTGAGCTCGGGTCACGTACTCGTACGGGTTAGTGTAACAACATGGTTTGTTTGTGGATACGAAAATGACGGTATGTACAGGAAAACGAAGTCGAATGTTTTTGTCTACTACATAAATTCTGGAAAAATTTAGAGAAATAAGAACTAGTTTTTACATTAGTCGATGCGGAACCACAGAACGGGAAGGTTGATTAAAAAGATCAATTTAGATTTTAAATTAACTTTTTATTTATCCTTTCGAAAATGATATTACATATATGTTTATTTATATATTATATATATATTTGTATATATATATATATATATATATATATATATATTTGTTTATTTGTCTATTTATATATTTGTTTATATATTTCAATAAAAAATACGAAAAGTTAGTTAAAAATTAAATAATTTTTGATCTATTGAGATTTAACTGAATAACTAAATTTACGCCCAAAACCGCCGCTCCCGGTACAATTCCGCTGTGAAATGTGCCCGCACACAATGGGTTAACTATCAAATATGACAAAATAGGGCACTTTGTAATATAAGAAGCAGCTACATTCTTTATGATAAATTAAACAACATTCTATACTTGGCAAATGTACTATCGTAAGTTTTCATATGCAATTATAACTTACAATATGGATCTTTATTAAAAGAACTGCATTAAAACAGCCCTTGATGTTTGTTAAAAGCAATACTTTTACCCTAAATGCATAAAAAGACGCATTTTTTGAAGCTTTTGTATGATTAATACCATCAGAAAATATCCAACAGTAGTTACGATATTAATATGTTAAAGAATCTTTCTAAAAGAGAACTCAATACTGTGGTCAGAAATTCATAAAACATACATTTTGTACTTGAATGTCGTTTAAAAAAATACTTTCTGATCAATCGTTATCCATTTAGATACTGCAAATGGAGAACAAATTTTATGGCAAGCATTGCCAAGAGCGCTTCTATTATTTTATTGCTAATATGAATATATAAGTACTTATAATCAGGGAGACAGATTTGGGAAAAGAGCCAACGTATAAAAGCCGAAATGCTGAAGTTTCGAGAATAAATTGCTACGCCACCATGAAACGTCTCTTACTAGTTGACTGTTTAAAGTGACAGTAATTCTTAACATCTTTAAAAATTACCATTTCAAGCATGACAATAGAAATCGGAGCAGGATCCAAGTAAATTTAGGAATAAAAAGAAAAACTCCTCTGGATATAATTTTTAAGGGTCTTTCTATTCTGTTGAATCTATGATTTATTTTACACCACTGTCAGATAACTAGAGCGCTGTACTTTGGTAGCAGAGTTCAAGGATTTTACATGGTTGGTGTGAAGAATACTTCATACTTACACGATCATACAAAACATACCTGTGGGAAGCGCAAAACCCATTATAATATATTGGCCTTGTTATTATAATGATGGGATGACTGATTAACGCTTCAGTTTCGCTCTGTCATCTATTGTTTGATCAACTGAATGTAATTAGCACTTCTGTTTTGAAAAGTTTGTAAACGTTGTGCGAGAAATAAATGGCCAACGAAAGGGTTAAATCCCAATATTACTTTAGATGTTTGTAGCCGTTTGGAATCAACTTTGAGCGGTAGGTAATAGCCTAATGAACCCTCGTGTAGCAAAATAGTAGACTGTAGAGCTCCTAATGTTACGTAATGTAACTTAAACTTATATTTATTAACATCTTTCTTTGTAAAATGTAAACATCCTTCACTAGATTCTGTGTATTGATCTAAATCAGTTTAACTTCATCCAACTCGATTAGTTTAAGGACTATTTTACGCGTACTAGTCTCTATACGTGTAATACATAATTTCGACTTGAAACTAAAAGAGAATAAAGCATACGGGATACGTAAGATTTAATGTCAATACTTTTATTATATGTATAAATACTTTTGAAGTTATATACGAAAGTTTAATACCATATTACTACTATTTATTTCATACCATATTACTTAATTCATACATTAAATATTACTCAATTCTAATTACTAGTGGATTGCGCATGTTTTCGGTTACAGAAGTTTTCGAAATTTGCTAAATACTCTTGCGTAATACAGATCTGACTTTGAAATATTATATTATGTTTACAAGTATATTTTTCAAAACTTCAAAATTATTGAAAAAGGGCTTAAAATAAAAGGAAATAAATAATAGAGACACTGAATACATGCTTAATATTTAACAAGTCTATGCAAAAAGTAGAGAATTTAATTCTTCACAGAATATCCATTAAAAGAAACTACTTTTTTTCATTCTCTTTAGTAGTTTAATGAAAGAACGTCCGATTTGTTTAAAAATATGTAAAATTTGGATTGTTATTGAAATATATTTCCTTTTTGTTGTCTCCATTTAAGTCTAAACATAATTAAAAATAAAGTGTTTAGTATATAGAAGGATATCCTTTATTTTCTTTCTATTTGATATGTATTTAAGTAGTGTTTTTTTCTGTAAGATCAATCTGTTTTTTTTTTTCAATCCATTCTCAAACAATAACTATTGTTGAAATATTATGTTTTCTCCATATGTTCTCAAGTAAAGTATAAATATGTTTTATTCAGTTTAAGTGTGCAGAATATAGAAAAAACAAAAATTCTAGAGCAACACAGCATCAATCGTAAATAGATGTTTAAGGTTGTATGGTTAATATTATTACCCTTGATATGCCATATATATTTAGCATTCTACATTTAAACTGACATCTTTTCAAGATTTCCTGCAATATTTTTATACAATTATTGTACAATAATGGCTTAGAGCGACTTTTTTTTTTATAAAAACTTCATTTCATATGCCACAGACAGCAAAACATTATTAAATTATCAGGATTCCTTCTACTTATGCATTTAATAGTAATCGATATATTTTTCCAATCTTATTTTTTGTAGGTTCTCGTTTAGCAGTAATTAACTGATGGGATCCGATTATATTAAATCTTGATAAATCTATGAAAATTACCTCATATTAGTATTATAAATATAGCCTTTTTTAATTATGTTATGACGTTTTCAAGCACCACGGATATCTTCCACAGTATCTGGCTTATAAGGGATTCGATAGGGCTTATAAGGGATATGAACTCTTAGAATAACTTTTAGAACAGCTTTTGCATTATACCTGCAATCTGTATTTAACGCTGTTAACTACTTTCGGTTCCGAATTTTGTTTTTAGTTAAAAAAAATTTGATCCATTAACCCCTTCCGGTATGATTTAATAATGAAAAACTGTGCATGAAATAACCATTTAATTTTTATTTAAAAAACTTGTTTCATTTTACAATTCTTACATATTCTTAATTAAAATCCACTTTTTACATAGTGTTAAATAATATCAGAAACAGTAAAATTAAGAAAATATTAAAGCAAAACATTAATAAGGTATACAGATAATAGTCTTCAAGCTAGTGGTACTTTTCAAAACAAAGTGCAAAGGAATTCTTAATTGTTTACACCGCCAAGTAGTCTCACTTTTAATTTGATTCTTGTAACACACACGGCATTTCTTAGTAGGTTTTCTTTTATTCTGACTCATTAATTTGGCAATGACTTGTACCAAGAAATTCTATGTAAACATATGCAATAGTGCCTTGTGATTTTCACAAGTGATAAAAGTGTTACCAAATTCAGTACACTAGAAATTTTAAACTAAATTAATTATCATTTTTAACAGTAACTTTAATCGCATGACGAGTGTAGCTCGTCATTGTGCGGTATGGAATGAAAAACTAATGACGAGCTAGACTCGTCATTTTACCGGAAGAGGTTAAAATTCACATATGTATATAACTAACTTCTTCTAAAAGGTTTACACAAAGTTTTTTAAATTTCGAGAAGCAGTACGTATGTAAAATTTATAGGATATTTTACGTCTTGCATTTCACATTTTGTACTATTAGTAGAATAACAGACTTTGGGAGAAAGTATTACCGTTTGCATATCCTCTAATCAACAGTTCAGAACTATCTCTCTCTCTCTCACACTCGCACGCATTATTTACTTATTTTTTCAAAGAGAAAAATTTGAAGCAATTTCTTTCATAATGAAAACAAAAGTGTACTTTGTACTTCTCACGATTTTTCGTTGTTTTTACGTTGCATCTTTCAAACTTGAATTTTTTTATTGTACATAGCTTCCTTCAGTCACTTATTGCAATAGTATCGCACTTTATGTGTTTAACTGTGCGAACTGATGATTATTTATATTTTCTTGTTTGATACTTTAAATCTACTAATAATGTGAAATTCAAAAATCTATTTGCTCTTTTACTTCTTTTAGTTGCATCCTGTCTGTATCATAACCCTAGATTTATGATACCCGTTAAAAATAATGGAGTATATGTAATCTATATCATCGGCAATATTACAAGTTCAGCATCTGAATACTCTAGGATTTCAGAGAGTGCCAATGCCTCAAATTTTATAGTCTACTTACAGAATATGTGCCTAACGATGGCACAAGGAGTAGGGCACTGCTCTTCTGTGCCAGAGTTCGTGAGTTTGAATCCTACTGCTGGCATGAATCTTCGTAACCATTCGGAACCGGCTTAAAGCAGTAGTACGAGTCTCATTAGTCCTCGTGTTAAAAAAAAAGGAGACCGTAGCACTTTGAACCCAAACCATATTAAATAACAGCAAAAATTAGAAATAGCCAGCGTATATATCAGTGAAAACTTCTCATGTAATTAAATTATTCTATAATAAATATAACATTTTTCTAGAAACCACTGAAATATATGGGATTATTTAAAATTTATTATTTTAAAGATCAATATCCTACTGTAAGAATACATGTTCATATATCCGTAAATTACAATATATTTATTCTGTAATATAAAAAGTCCATCAAATATCAGCAAATGCAATGTTTTCAAAGCAAACGCTTTTGGAAAAATGTATTCAAATGGCAACCACTATCTTTTTCCCCGACATTGAAAAACTTAAATATGGCTAAATATCATTCTTTTCGTTATAGTAATAAGTCTGTTAAATAATCTGTTCTGATATTTTTAATTTATTTCTAACCATACGATCTTTTTTCTTATGTACGATTCAGTTTAATTTTCTCTCTTATATTCAGTTAAAAAAATTGATTTCATATTTACTATAAATGTATGCTTATAGTAAACAAATGTAAGCTTTTGAAAATAGCTCTTAATTCTGTTCTGCTACCTTTTTAGTTGGTAGCTTACAGAAGGATTTAAAAATGATATGGTTGCTTAGAAGCTTCATCAATATGATGATCAATGTTCTATATTCTCTCTCTTATATTCAGTTTTTTTTAAATTGATATCATATTTACTATAAATGTATTTTAATAGTTAATAAACAAATGTAAGCATTGGAAAATAGCTCTTAATTCTGTCCTTCTACCCTTTTAGTTGGTAGTTTACAGAAGTATTTAAAAACGATAAGGTTGCTTAGAAGCTTCATAAATATGGCGATCAATGTTCTATATCCTCTCTCTTATATTCAGTTTTTAAATTGATTTCATATTTACTATAAATGTATTCTAATAGTTAATAAACAAATGTAAGCGTTGGAAAATAGCTCTTAATTCTGTCCTTCTACCCTTTTAGTTGGTAGTTTACAGAAGTATTTAAAAACGATAAGGTTGCTTAGAAGCTTCATAAATATGGCGATCAATGTTCTATATCCTCTCTCTTATATTCAGTTTTTAAATTGATTTCATATTTACTATAAATGTATTCTAATAGTTAATAAACAAATGTAAGCGTTGGAAAATAGCTCTTAATTCTGTCCTTTTATCCTTTTAGTTGGTAGCTTACAGAAGTATTTAAAAACGATACGGTTGCTCAGAAGCTTCATAAATATGGCGATCAATGTTCTATATCCTCTCTCTTATATTCAGTTTTTTAAATTGATTTCATATTTACTATAAATGTATTCTAATAGTTAATAAACAAATGTAAGCGTTGGAAAATAGCTCTTAATTCTGTCCTTTTACTCTTTTAGTTGGTAGCTTACAGAAGGATTTAAAAACGATACGGTTCCTCAGAAGCTTCATAAATGTGGCCATCAATGTTCTATAGAATTATTTTCCGATTTTCTAATAATGTATAGTCAGGTGAGTCTCCATCAGTCATGGTAGGTTTCCTACTGTAAATTACTCATCACTAATAAAAGCTGTTAGTTAAATATTTAATAGTTTTAACCTTGAGATCTTTACATGCATACCCCCTGAAGAGGTATGGCATTTTCCCAGACTAAGGACCTTCACAAATACAATCCGCCTCTGCATGTGTGTTGTGAAAAAAATGTTTGAATCGATTACTGAATTCTATGATCATTATCGTTCCCTTAGTCTTGTGACTTACTAAGATCAACTGGCCGTAGCTACTAGTAACCATGACGAAAGTTGGCAAGATTCCCATAAAATGCTATAAATACAAATAAGGTTTCGATAGCTAAACATTAGAGGCTTAAAAATCCCTTCCTGTGTTTAATAATTTAGATTTACGTGTGAGAGTTAACCGCTACAAATCAAGATTAATAAGCATTTTGATTCTTATCATGGAACGCTGTCACATTATGAAAAATGCTGGTCGCTTTTACGAGAATTTTTCTTTTGCTTATCTAAGTTACCACTTGTATGTAAAGTAGCTCTCAGTTCCGTCTAATTGTTTTCCTACTCTATGTACATATTTGTCTTCATGTAAAATTTATCTCGCTTTCGCTACGAAATGAGCTGCCATAGAAATATTAAATTTTAATGTATGACTCTTTAGAAAGCATGCTGAATTAATTTTTCATGAGTATACGCTTTTGAAAAAAAGCACGTATTTCTTTCTTAGATTATATACAATATTTTATAAGGGGTATATAATCTTTGGTTTTAGCTATGCTTTATTTTTATTGGGTATATTAAAATTAATTTTATATTTAAAAGTACTTTTATAGATGATTCCTAATCACACTATGCCAAACAATGGCTGAATGGGAAGGGCGCTATGATTCTATACCAGAGTTTGTGGGTTCGAATCACTTTGCTGACACACATGATCGTAGCTGTTAATAATCTGTTTTAAGCAATAAGTATCGATCTCATTATCCTTCATGTATAAAAAGGTAGACCATACAGCTCCAAACCAACCAAACTGATTTTACTTACAGGATTTTATGTTTGCTTTTACAGTCTGTTCTATAAGAGCTTGTCGTCTATTTCTCTGAAAATACAAACGAATTAGTTAAAAACAACATTTGTGCTGTGTAGTATACATATTAAACTGAAATGCATTTCTCCTAATAAGTTGTCCAGTCCCCAATATTATCGATTATGCAAGAATCAGTTTATCATTCGATTTTGACGTTGAGCTGAGTTTACCCCGTTCCGGTAGGTCGTCAACATTTTGTACCACTTTATAACGTGCTACCCACTTCTTGACGAACGACTCCGACTTTCTCATGTACAGCTGCACAAGATATTCTTCGTCCTTTTGGATGGTTACACAGGTTTGGTTTGGTTTGGAGAGCTACGGTCTACTTTTTGCAACACGAGGGCTAATGGGACCGGGACCTACTGCTTAAAGCTGATTCCGAACGGCTACGAATATCCATGCCACAGTGGGATTCGAACCCACGAACTCCGGTTCCGAAGGCCAGCACATTAACCATTAGGCCATCTTTCGACCGGATGGTTACACAGAAACCTGCCTCAAAACGGCTCGCATACACGGCACTCATTTTGGAATTGTTGATTTAAACCATGGCTTCGAACCGGAACTGAACAAATCAAACCAAGAAAAACCGGAAAATTCTTCTCTAATGTTTGAAGAACACGTGCAATTAAGCAGGGTATCTGCGCGCTATCTATTGACGAAGTTATGAGCGATACGCTCTTATGGAAACAGACTGTACATTTTACCATATAAAATAATATAGTAGTTTTCTCAATCTAGGCATTTTTCACCATTTCTAATATTAATAAGATATAATAAGTATTTATTACATATAATAAGTATTTTCAATCAAATGATGGAATTAACCCTCTAATTTTCGCACGTACAATTTCAAAGCGATGATGTCTTCAAAGCGGTTGTCACGTACAATTTTCGACCTCCAAAAACGTTCTGAAAATGGATGTAATGTATATTTCTGGGTTTTCCTAAAGTTTTGAAATAGGACGGTCAGGTCGATTGTTTAGGAACTGCACACACTCGCTGAGGCACAAAGACCGAAGCTTTTCATGGGTTTTTATAAATCTCTAGTTCGAAGTAATTCGTTTGCGGTAAAGATGTATTCTAATTACACCACTTAAAATTTTGACTTTCGTAGAAGAGATAGAAATAATTCTTAAAGAATATTTTTATTTGTACTTTTAGAACCCATTATTTCTTAATGGATGATCTTCGAGACTTGATGAGCTTATGTGCATTAAAATCAACAATCTATAATGTCTATTTTATATATCTATTTATAATCGGAAGTAAAGGGACAATAACGAGAGTTTCTAGTATTAAAATAGTCGACAAAGGGTGAAGTAAAAAATCATAGAACATTTTGGTCACTGAACAATAAAACTAGCGTATTTTTTGAGACTTTTTTTTCCTCGGCGTTTTTCACTCGGAGGTTAAGACGGTAGCTTCAGTATATGAGTACTTATTCTTAAATATATCAAGTTTCCTGTTGCGATATTTGAAATATAAAAGTTATTTTAAAAATCGAAATCGCAAGCAGCGAACTATTTATAAGACCATTTCTATTTAGCAATGGTATATTATAATCCTTTTTAAATTTACAGGGATTAAAGAAAATAAATTAGTTTAGATTATGTTATTAATTTAATTTGTCTTTAGCTTCTTATTTGGCAGTAAGTTTATTTACCGACACCCACTGGTTTCTGTTAAAAGTTAGGACATTTAATGATACATATTTCTTCTATGCTGCACAGCATATTATATATAAAGCATATTCTGCAAATACTAAATTTAAATAAAGAATTTATATCTAATGAATGAAAATGAATCAAACAAATGAAGGGTCATTGAGCAAAGGATATCGGCTTCCTAAAGTTATATACTCTTCTTCATTTAAATCTGATCTTAATTGTAAAACTATGTTATGAGTTTATTTTGTTCGTTATTTCTGAAGTTATAAATAAATTCCAGATCTAATGAGAGGTCGTAAAATGGCTTACCATTAACATTTAAATATTGTGACCTTGTTCATAAGTATATTTACCTCGACATTAGAAAGGGTTAATCAGGACAAAAACTGTTATCGAAATAAAATTTATAACTGCTGATAATACTAAATTTAATTATGTTTTACTTGACTGTTGAAAATATATGGGCTATATTAACAGGCAAGTCTAATATTAAGAAGTATATTAGACATCAATTTTAAAGACCAACATTTAAATGCGTTAAAAAAAAAGAGTGAAACGTTTATAGCAATATATGGTTTGATTTGGAGCTCTACGGCCTACTTTTTTGCAACACGAGGGCTACTGCTTAAAGCCAATTTCGAACGGTTACGAACATCCATGTCTTAGTGGGATTCAAAACTGCGAACTTCGGAACCATAGATCAGCTCTCTAACCATTCGGCTATCATTCGGCTATGACAGTAGATGCAAATCCAACCTTGGCTTTGCCTTAATTGCTATATTCTGAAACGAAGTTTTCCCCTTTTCATGTATCGAACGTTTAAGTCAGCATTATAAAACTTGGGTATTTATAACTCTGTGAATTATTACAGAAATGATACCTTTAACAACCAGTGATATTTCTGATAAATTTCTGAAAACGTTATAATTAAAAAACTGCCCGATTGAACTGATTAATTTTAATAACTATGCTGGTAATCTATCAGACTACCAAACCAATAATCTCAAAAGAAAATTTCATACTTATATATAGCAGAAAAACAATGAATTTTAAAGCAATGGGAGACATCAGTAGTACAGATGAACTTCTGATCTTTTAATGGTGCCCATACGCTGCTAATTATCATGAAGTTTCAACAACACAATTCTGATAAATTTAATAGCATATTAC
The DNA here is from genome assembly GCA_032207245.1 of Pardosa pseudoannulata. NCBI lineage: Eukaryota > Metazoa > Arthropoda > Arachnida > Araneae > Lycosidae > Pardosa > Pardosa pseudoannulata. The sequence continues at coordinate 78,787,966 of CM063502.1, read as the reverse complement.
CGATTTATCATCAATATAAACGTCAAAAATAACTCGTTAATGGTTGAATGCAATTAAAATTTCGTTTAAAAATCTCTTTACAAAGGTCTTGGAACATGGACTAATAGGAGTGGCAGTAAGTTACCTCAAGATAGATTAACTAATGATCGTATTTTTATATCCAATTTTAGTTCGGTCAATAATCTAGCGTGTAAATCGATAAATTATTTTAAGAACTTCATTATGCGATAATTTAAAGAAAATAATTTGTTTTAGGGTCTAAAATGCTTCATAGGATTTCTAAATCGATATTGATAATCTATACCAAACACTTTTAACAAAGAAATGGAATTGCCTTACAGCACTCAAATCAAATATAATGAGGTCTTTTTGTAAAGGGCGTGGATAAAATGATCGCTTAATATAAAATGGCTTTATAAAGAACGTTTCTTGTTTATGTTCTGGAATAAAATGTTTGATTGAATAGCTGCAATATTAATAAAACTTTCTAAGAAATCCAATTTAATAAGATTTCTCAAAAGACCACCATAAAACAAATTTTTACTTAGAAATGCTACTTAACATATTCTATTCAAATATATTTTATCATAGTTTATTTAAATAGAAACATTTTTATTTTAGCTGGAAAAGGAGTCAATGACTTATTAAATTACGTTTATGTTTAGATTTTTTACTTTTATTTTTCCTTTATTTCTACTCTGTATCAAACCTGTATTTTTGTAAGAATATGGACTTCCCCAAAAGCACGAAGAGGCGAAATATTTTATTTTTGATTACGAAAATATTGAAGTGAACCTTATACTAATGGTTGACTTGTTAACTTAGAGTGTTCTAGCTTACATTTTTAGATACATGCATAGTAAACATCTAAGGACTTAGGAGTTGTTTAGAGGTAACTTAGTAATTTTTGAAAAAATGTCTTCATTAAAGCTGCCTTTTTAATGGATAATCATAAAATTAAAATTTATGCTCATTTACGAATAAATTATTTACAAGAATTTTAATAAAACTGAAATTTTATAAAATTATTCAGTTTTACCATTTACAATATTATGTATCTTAAATACTAAATATATTTTTTTATTATACAAAAATGAATAAGTAAAAGTAATTACCATTTTATATACAAGAACTAAAGTTATATAAAGGGAACTTAGGCTTTTCTAACAAAAAATAATCTTCATTAAACAACTCTTCTTGGATTCATTGTTAAATTAAAATTAACCCAAATTTTATATGCTCTTAAATAAGACTCAAATTTTATAAAATTATTTGGTTTTACCATTTACAATATTATGTATTTTAAACATAAAATATGTTTTTCATTATACAAAAATGAATAAATAAAATTAATTACCATTTTATATACAAGAACTGAAGTTATATAAAGGGAACTTGGGCTTTTCTAACAAAAAATAATCTTCATTAAACAACTCTTCTTCGATTCATTGTTAAATTAAAATTAATTAACCTAAATTTTATATGCTCTTAAATAAGACTCAAATTTTATAAAATTATTTGGTTTTACCATTTACAATATTATGTATCTTAAATACTAAATATATTTTTTCATTATTCAAAAAATGAATAAATGAAATTAATTACCATTTTATATACATGAACTAAAGTTATATAAAGGGAACTTAGGCTTTTTTTATATCAATTCAAAATAATTTTACAAATAAAATAATCCTCGATTATATTACTATGAGCAATATGTTTTATTTTATAGTGTGACCTACTTTTCCAATTTTTAATTTTTTAATTTAAAATTTAAAGAATCTATCATACTATGATAAATACTTTAGGTGATATACTCTCTTTCTAAGGGAGAAACCTCGATTTGATCAGTAATTATCCTGTCAATGATTACTTTTACACATTTTAGGTTTTTAGAAAATTTAAATTTCATCTTCAGATGATTACTTTTACACACATATACTTTTATTTTTACATCTCGATGATTAATTTTACACATTTTAGGTTTTTATAAAATTTAAATTTCATCTTCAGTTTCATCTTCATATTTCCTAATAATTATTCTTACTTTAATTATTTTTCCATTCTAACAATTATATCAAAATACATTTATTAAATTTTAAAAATGCTGAATCCGGGAAGTTGACCACTGTATAGATGTACGCTATCATACTGATATTTTCTTAGCTAATGTATGTAATTAGCAAATCAATTTAGTGTTAACTCCAAATTAAACTTACAATTGAATGAGTAATTAAATTTTAAATAATTGAAAATTATAGTTGAAAACAAATAATATAAACAAATAAACTTTTACAAAGCATGTAGGACATCTCTCATACTAACAATAAATATATAAAGTTTAATACGCATATTTTTATTACATATAATATTTTGTATAAATCTTAATCTTTTATTCGTACAAATTTTAAAGGAAACAACAGCATAATATTGTATGAACTTTTACCGTAAAGAGAGCATAAGAGAGCTTCTACCCATAATATGCTGCTACTATTTCATCATAATTTTTCCTTTGCAATCATTGCCCCCGTGGTGAAAATCTTCAATAAAACTAGCAGAAACATAATTGCTTACATGCTTCTATCTACCCTATGTGAAATACTACGTTATTTCATGGTTCAAGTAAAAAAATGACGCTTGCGGAATTAATTTTATGAAGCTTGGAACCTCATGGGAGGGAAATTAGTTCCTTATTTTACCCTCGGAGAGTTATTGAGTTAAATTTAAACATCGGCTCATGACCTGTTTTCGTCATGGGGACTAATATTTTATCGTTGAAGTATTTCCTTCTGATAATTATTAGAATTAGATTTCGATATAAATTATTTTTGTTCCAATCGAACTTTTTTAGCAGCTAACTGAAATAGAATAATTACATAATTTAAAGCTGCTAAAAAGAGTCTTATTTTTGAATATTTTTCAAATTAAACCAATAAAATTTCTGTGACAGGTAACAAGTATAGTCAATGAATAAAGTGTTCCCATTAATTTTCTGATAGAAGTATTACGGAATTACTTTGGTTCTGCTACTTGTCTTACGGGTGTTATTCCACTGTGTATGCACAATTGTTGTAAATTAGGGAAAAAGGGGTTGATAGTTTGATACTTTTTTAGACAAAATTTGACTGAGAAAAAGGTTTAACATTGAAATCTTCAAATAGGAACAGAAACATTGATTATTTTTGGTATAATGAAGCTGTAACAGATTAGTTTTCTAAAATAGATTAGAAATTAACTTAAAACTGCTAAAAAATCATACGTTTTATTATTCTTAAAACTAATTCCATATAATAACTGGGGCTGATAAAAAGTACCGTCTAAATTGCTAATGTTCCCATTCTTTATATGAAAGAAAATCTATCAAAATTTCCAAATGGACAAATTCGCCACTATATCATACGGATATTATATCTTTTGTACTATTGTTGAAAATTACGAATAAAATGGTCAGTATTTTGATGTTTCTTCTATTATATTAAACAAAATTTGACTGAGAATATCTTAAGATCCATTAAAGATAAAAGATTGGAAATATTAATAAAAATTGCTAACGTAAATTGCTAACTGTTTTAAAGAATTTAAATTATTCTTCTACAATATATGAAGATAAGATTATCTCTGATATGAACTCCAATATAAATATCCTTTTATTATTTTAGTTGTACATTTTATAGTTTCTTATTTTTCTCCGTTATCTCTCCAAAAGTTTTGTTTATTTTACATCATATATGGTTGCTTACTGATTGTAAAGGTTAATTTTATTTTCTACATACATGTATATGAATATAAATATTGCTATCTATATAAAACTTGGGAATTTTATTTGACATTGGTTTTTGTTACTTTTACTACATAGAATATTTCTCTAATAGTTCGATATAAAATATTACAGTAATTAGACTTCAAATCGGAAGAATAAAAACACCCCAATAAGAATTGTTTACCATAAAAGAATACCCAAAGCTCTATTACCAGTAAAGTTTTACTATTTTAATGCAGATGAATAACAGCATAAAAATCTACTAATCCATAGAAAAATAACTATATTTTACTACATTAAAGATAACCATACGTCAATTTGACATGTATATGCTTGATTACATGCCTTTTGAATTACATTTATGTTTATGTAAATGGTTACATGTCATTAATAAAGGTTATTGTGTCATGAATAAATGAAAAACATTACTTTTTTAAAAATGTACTACGTTGATTCAACGTTAATCTTTATAGGGTTAAGTTAAACTATGGAAGCTATAACGATTACTAACGATTTTTTTGAGCAAAAACTAAGGCTTTTAATTTTAGTTTATATGAATTCTGTATTAAACCAAATTATTTAAACGCGGTCAGATAGTTTAATCTGGAAAAGGACACAAAGAATTTTACATTACCAAACAATAATGATTTATTAAATTTTATAAATGGTTTTCATTATTTTTTACGGTCAATCAGAGCATGTATATACTTTTTATTATAAAAGTTGCTTGTAACGTATATTACCTAGTGTAAATAAATATATATACATTATATATTATCGATATATCTATGTATCTAAATATATATTAATTTGCTTTTAAGAAATTTAGTAGCTTCACAACTAATACTACAGGAGGATTTAAAAGTTATGGAAAATAGGATTATTACAATACGCATTTCAGAAAAAAGTATGTGCATATAAATCATACATTTGTAGCAAATATTGGAATACTTAAAAATAAATTGCTATAGAGGTTGTTAGACAGAAAAAAATGTATCACAGGGAAAGTGAACCCATGATTTATCACACAAAGTAGGTTTCGGAAGCCAACCAAGATTCCCGAAATAGATAGTATGATTAAGAATGTAGTTAATGCTTCCGCCATATTAAAAAAAGGTGATAATTTTTTATAGGCGTATAAAAGATTAGTTTGTGAGTGAAAAAAAGTAGTGGAACAAACTATACATATGTATTTATAGACTTGTGAATCTGTGACAGGTACTTCGAGTTTTTATAAATTGATATACTTTTATTTGTACAGCGAGTTACAAAAGTAAATACGAAACCCATACCTTCCGACATAAATTTTAAATATTTCAAAGAAAATTAAAAGATTTTCAATCAAAAGGTTTTGTAGGTGTTTGTCCTTTATAACCCAGTAAATTTACTTTAATAAGACTCAAGAATTAGCATTATATCTGTTAATATTTCAAACTAATTTTCATACTCAATCCAAAGAGTACTTTTTTACGGCATATGCGTATAGTTTCTAAATCTTTTTAATTCCTGATAAAAAATTACAGGCTGTATTTGAATCACAGTAAACTGCAATGATTTCAACGAAAATAGGTCGTTCAGTTGTACATCACCCTTTTTTTTAAATTGCAGCTGCAGTCTATACAACACATTTAACGTATATAATGTTGTACAAATAAAATCCATAAAATAGATCAAATAAAAGAGCTTGATCCAAAAAAGATAAGTTGGAAAATGTTAAAATTTTGTAATTAAAACTATTATAACATATAACTGAGCACCACCCTTCAAGTGCAATCTACATTATATATAACGAAAAATTTCTCTGTAACGTATATTAACGCTGCGAGGAAGAACTCAAAAACGATTAGATGTAAATTGTTGTTACATTTTATTTTATTTAAGACTTATGTAACATAGTTGTAGACCTCCATTTCCGACTGCATTCCACACGCGATATAAAGAAAAATATCAAAATAACGGCCATTAATTTAAAGATATCGACGTATTTATATGCAGGTGTAACAATACTATTTAAACAGTTGAAACAATGCTTTTTTAGAAAACAAAAATAAATTATTTGGGGAGAATAATTTTGAACTTTTTCCTTTTACTTCTTGGTACCGAAGTAAGTATTAGATACACCGACGAGGACCATTTATCTTAAAACAAAGGTTTGAGATGGTTTTGGTGTTCCTGTTTGTACAATTCCCCAAAATCTTGGTTTAGAACGAAATATATGTTTAAAGAAAAGAGTCATTATGACAAGTATCAATGCTTCCGGTCTCCACCAGATGGCAGTACTAAGATAACATGGATATTTTGAGAAACGGAAACTACTTTGAATCTTGAAGAAAATGTTGTTGAAGAAGAATTGCGATGATGCACCATGCAATATATATATATATATATATATATATATATATATATATATATATATATATATATATATATATATATATATAATTCAATAGACGGACCATGAAGTTACATGGTGTCCCTCTCAGATGTTTTCTATTTGAAAATAAGTTTCGAAAGTTAGGCAGTATATATCTGTAATGAACATCTGTTAAGAACATCTGAGTAAAGTTACTTTAAATGTTATTTTAAAGGTCATTTTAGATTTTTTTTTTAAATTGATTCTATTTGTGTAAACTTTCTAATACATTTACATTTAAATAACCTGGGATTATAGTTAGTTTCTAATGTTTAGATTAGTCATCGTGTAGAAAAACAATAGATCGTAGCAAGAACAACCATCAAACTAACCAATCTGTTTACAAGTATTTAAAAATTAGTATTGAAACTCCATTACTGTATGTCTGTCTTCCCTCAGGGTATTAGGAAAACTTTTAAAACAAACAGTTACTTTTTATTTTATAAAAAAATATTTAAAGTAAATTCAGAAAACTCAAGAAATAGATGCAGGGAACAAATACTGAAAATTTCAAGTATTTTGGATGGTAATAAAAGACGAAAATTAAAACTGAAAATTAACAAAAGTTTTTCAATTTGTTTACCCCTTGATATCCTATGACGATTTAGGATCGTCATTCGTTTTATGTACCACTATAGATTTTGACGAATCCAACCTCGTCAAGAGCTGTTTCGAGTGGATGCTACACATTAAAAAGACCTTGGTGGTAAAAAATAATAACCCACATTAAATTGTTCAAAGTGATATAATTGTAATAAATACTATTTAATTACTTTTATTACTATTATGACATTACAATGGAAGGTATTATGTATAAAAATGTTTCGCAATAGGTTTAATTTAAAATATATAATAGTAATTATTTTAAAAAAATAGTAACGTGTTTATCTCTAAACTGAAATAATGTGGGTCATCACTTGTATCATGGAGATCTTCATATTATTAGATTGCTCAGTTGTTTCACTCAAGCGTAGGTTCTGGTTTGTTTTCTATATTCAATATGTTCACTCTCCCACCTTTTTAACAGTACTAGTAACAAAATTGCATCCACAAATCAGTAAATCCGAAAGAAGCATATTAAAAGTAGTATTCAGTATAGCGGTTATCTTGCACAGGGAATTACCTACTAGGTAATATTTAGGACTGCCAGACTCAAATATCATGACAAATAGACAAAATGACAAAATGACAATGTTCCAATCAATTAAACGTTTTATAACAGTCCAAATGCAGGTAAAAAGTAAGAACTACCCTTAACATCTAACCGTGTCAAGTACGGATAAACACACGTTTGGAATTACAGTGAGTGTTTGTATAACAAAGCCACTCAAAAACGTAACGAGACAGAAGAATGAAATTAGGTTATGACTGTTAGTGTAAACACGATAATTCAAAAACTTAACGAGGTGGATGAATGACACTAGGCAAATGGGATTGACACCAAAATTGTTGATCTGTTTCAAATTTTGGATTTTCAACCGGAAAAAGTTTAATAGAAAATTTGGTTGCATATTATATAGAATATAAAATACAAGATCATTGAAAATGTTGACAACTTTTATATTTATACATTAATTACGTTGATTCTTACATAATTTTAATAATATACTTTTAATCATACTTCAAAACAAATCTATAAAGTACTAGATGCCTTGTTACGTAAGAAATTACTGTATTACATCTGTACTTCGGTATTACGAGATATTGCTTTAGTAGAATTTTAGCAGAATTCCAACTGTAGACTTTTTTTAGGGCCAGAAGCCTTACAATTATTTGGGTAGTCTGCATCCTAAGAGTGTTCAATTCAATTGCTCTTCGTTCAATCATTCAGCGGACAGTGGTCAAAAGGGTAGAACACTGCTTTACGGTATATGAAATATGTAGGTCCAAATCAAACTACAGGCATAGTTAGTCAAAGTAACTCAAACAATATACTTTTTCTGTATAATTTGAAATTTTAAAAGTGAAAAACACCATAAGCATAATAAACACGTTAGATGACATAGATACCCAATAACATAGGAAACTGATGATATGTTTTTAATTTTTCTAAATTTCAAAATTTTATTTCGTGTACGAGTTTTATTTTGAAATGCATTAATTGGCACTGTCGATGTTGCATATTACAGTTTGGTAATACAAAAAAAATTAATTGGTGTGTACCTTTACTAAGTTTTGATAATATAATTAAAATTTTCCCCTTGAAAATAATTACTAGGAATACTAAAATAGTTTTATATATGTAAATTGAATGAAGTTACCCAGGAAGTGGTTTTATCTAAAATTTGCATTTTCTCTTTTAATGGATAATTTCTTTTAAGTGTTTATTGTTGTTCCTTGTTTCAAAGTTATTAATTGCTGGGATAAAAATATGTGAATAGAATAAATTATTAAAATTAGAATAGCATAACCCTTAAAGATACAATGAGAGATTATAATTCTTTGCTTACTGTAACAACTTCATATAGCAAGAAAAATAATCTCAGGTATAGAACTGTCATGTATTACATTTCACTGGAATTATTTCAATATCAAGATAGTATTCTGATTACCCAGAATTTTTTTCTTACCGTCCTTTATTGGAAAAAAATTTAATGTCAGCTATGACCAAACTTTTCCTACACGAGGGCTAATTAGAACAGAACCTATTTATAACTGAAATGCTATACTTAAACTTATATTAAAGTCCATTGATTTAAACCTTTAATTTACGAGGAATTATTTTTTGTGAGAGCGAAACCGCTTTAATTGTTCAAAGAATTTTTAACTATATTTAAACTTAATAAGTGATTTTGACAGAACGTTGAAGAAAGATACTGAGAAAGGCATGGATCAATGACGATTTTAGAGGAGGAAAAGGCTAAGAGAGTGAATCTAAGAGATCGCAGAACTGCAATTAACTCCGAAACACTATACTTAAAGCCCTATCCCACATTAATCTGCACACGTAGAAAAGGCAACAGATTAATTTTGCTTTTTTTTCCCGATAAAGAATGCGCAGAATTCTCATGTGATAGTAAAAAATTGTAAACCAATTCAAGGCCTTTTCACACATTTTTACAAGTTTTGGCTATCATACGAGAAATCCTTGCATTTTTTACCAAGAAAAAGAATCATAAACTGAATTCAATGCTTTTTGAACTTGTACAGGATGATGTGTAATAAGGCCTTTACATATTGGAGACATTTGTTTTGAAAATAGTAAACTTTTAAAACTTAAAATAGTAAACTTTTAAAACTTAAAATAAGTTTGATATGGAATAAATTTTAAAAAGTGTATGTATTACTTGCCTTTCTTTCCTTTAAAATAAACTTAAAATTTGTACTGTAGAAATAACTGTATCAATATTCTTAAAACAAAAGGGATATCTTTCTAAGGTAAAGCATTTATAAAGGCTTTATAACAAGTTAACATGTACGCGTTGAAAAACCAACGGATTCAGTTTATGATTCCTTTTTCCGATGAAGATTGCCTGTATTTCTCCTGTGATAAAATTTTCAACCAATTTATTTAGGTGGACGTGTGATTAGGTTGAAAGTTTTTATCATATTAGAAATCATTCTTCATCGGAAAAGAAATCAAACTGAATCTGTTTGTTTTTCCAATGAGTACAGGTCAGCATGTGATATGACCTGTGCAAAGCGATATCAGGCTTTTTTAAGGATTATATTACTATTATTTTATATGTTTTTATGAATCAATGTTTTCAGTAGGCCTTTTTATTAATTATTTAAATGCAATTATTAATAAAAATTTTTAAAATAAATATTCTAAAATTATTGTTTGCAAATTGGTTCTGAAAAGGTTAAATGTAAGGAAACACAGTTTAGATGAACATTTTTAGATGGCTTATTAGAAAATCAGTTGATATTTCACAGGCAAAATACAGAAAACCAATGAAATTCGGAAAAAGTGAAATAATATTTTAACATTTTACTTCTTCCATTTGACAGAAAATGTTATTTTTTTTTAAAAATTCTAATGAGAATTTTGAAAGGGTTTTAAATAAAAACTTATAAATAACTAATTATGTATAAGAAAAATTTATAAACCATTAAGAAAATATAAACAAATATTAAAGTTGAACACTGGTAAGAGAAAAGTAAGAAAAGATAAAAGTTGTTTGAAAAATATATATTTTGTAAATGTACGCAGTTGATACTTTTGAAGCTCTGTGAATCCTTAACCGAGTTTCTTATGCCCTCAAAAGCAGGAATTTTACTACGAAGGTAGAAAATATATTGAAATTCCACCTAATGATTTTGAGGAAATACTGTTTGCTTGTCCCTAATTAAGTTTTATTTATGAAAGCTTGATTATGCGTGGAAACTAGGACATCGTTAAAACATTCCCCCTTCTTATCTGAACTTATCATTAAGATTTCTTTTGCTGTTTGCAAAATACTATCAGGTGAAGTAAAGCTTTACACTACCACTTTTTGGTTCGATTTGAGAATCTAAAGAGTAAAACATGAAATTGGGATACAGTTAAACAAATAAAATTCCGTATAAATAATTTTACTCAAAGAACTTTAAGCTTTACACATTATTCAAACAACATCAGGTTTTATTTTGAATTCTTTTTTCCATGAACATGGAAAATAGAAATCAAATTAAAACTAACACATTACAAAATTTTCAGTTTTATAGAACGTAAAAACATGATACTTTCGATTTACTATCTTATTGGGCATCCTTAATGTATCCTGTCCTGTTCCAAACATGTTGGCAGGAACTGAACGAGGGTTTTTCAGTATTCTTTACCGATCTTATTCCATTCTTTTAACCGAGCAATTTTAAAGTAGCTTTTACAAGAAATATGACTGACGATATGAGATATGAAACTTCTGACTGATCCCGTAAATTTTTATAAAATATAAAATGTTTCAAATATGTTTAATGCTGTGAAATTTTAAAGACACGATACATAAAATTTATTATATTGTTGGCTATTCAATAAGTCTCCTAACGTGTTCCAAGCGTGTTGGCATGGCTTGAACAAGAGTTCAAGAGTTTTACAATACTCGTTACTGATTTTATTCCATTCTTCTAATCGTGCAATTTTTTTCATTGTTGGTACTATTAACACTAAATGATTTAACACCAGTTGCAGTTATTCATTCACATACTATCACGTTATCACCTTATTTTACGTTTGGTCTCATATATGTTAGATTTAGTTCTTTTCGAATTTAACTCCGGTTTTATTTATGTATTTTAGAATTTTTCATGTAGTGGAAGCTCAAAAATGTAACCGAATCTGAATAAAGAACTAAATCCAGCATATAAGAGACCAAATCAGAACAATTCAAAACAGGTAGGAAATTAAAATTTATTTCCCATTGGGAGTTATAGGAGATTGGTTTGGTTTGGTTTAGAGCGCTACGGTCTACTGTTTTGCACACGAGGGCTAAGGAGGTATAGGAGAAAATTTAGGTAAAACATCATAGTTCAGTGATTTGAAATAATGTGTGTGCAATATAAAGTACAGAAAAACGAAAATAAATTATGCCTTTTCAAACAATTAGCCAGTTTCAATTTATATATCGCTCTCTATCTGTATATGTATAGATAAATAAATATAAAGCTACAATACATGGTACCAAAATCCGCTCTATTTGGTTAACGTTCATTAGCATTATTAGTTACAGCGCGAATATTCAAAATTCGCCACATTTTTGACAATGGAAGAGCGAAATATTACTAGTTCGATCTTTGTGGATAAATGAAAGTCTTATAGAGTGTTAATCAAGGAGAAAGAAGCAAAATAGTTCAGATTACGAGATATGCAACAACGAGATAGTCTAAAACGAGCGGCAAAATACTCTTGAACGCCACGAAAGAAAAGAATTGTTGCAGAAATCCAAGTTGACGTTCTGGAACTTTAAGTAAATCATACAACCATATTGGCAAAATGAATTAAACAACAGTAAGACGTATTGAAAAGGCAGCCATAATGGCATATATTACAACTCTTATCCAAAATTTTTGTAATCTGTATTCTTTTAAAAATATTAAATAGTAATAATATTGATATGAAGATTTTATGTCTTCGGGTTTTAAACTTAGAGAAAGAAATGTACGAACGGGTACAAAATTGAGAAAAAGTATAGTTCAATTTCGAGAATAAAAATTTAAGACAAAAATTTTGCGTTTAATTTAAATTTTACGAGTAAGATGTAACTTAAAGTGTTTCTTCATAAACTAATTGTAATGAAAAATATTCGAAATATCTGCTGTGGTAGTAGGTAGCATTCAACCAGGAAAGAGCAAATTTCCTTTCAAAAACAGATAACTATGACCAAACTAGGATCGATATTTATGCAGAATAAGTAGAGAGACACTTGGGGGCAATGATCTCGAGCTTTATTATTCTTTTGACAATAACGGATGACTGAACGGAGTAAACTATTTTCCGGACATAGGTAATACCTGATGCAGACGAGCACAAAACATTTTCGATTCAATGGTGATTGGTAGCGGAAGAAATAGGGTCTTTCCTAACACGCAATCCAATAAATACTTTTCGTTGTTTAGGGAAATGAAACACGAAAAACAGAAAGCTAGACACGCTCACGGAAATCAAGCCAGCTGCTCGATGGCCTGATTTTACTTTCACGAGTAAATGACTGTTGAGTCAGAGAAATGCGATGGCCAAGGGAAATCGAAACGGAAATGAAACACAAGTAGGAACTCTAGTGTGTTTCTGTGTTACTCACCGGAACAAAAAGATGGATTAAAAGAAGGGGGATTTTGAAATGAGCTGAAAAGAAGGATTTAGATTCTTCAGCCCATTTTTATCTGTTTATATTGAGGTGTAAGCTATAAGCTAAAATTTTAGTCATAACCGATTCTCAGTTTAGAAAAAATAGCGACTCGTTTGAAATATACATTTCTGAATTATGTTGTGTGATTAGGACAAAATGCTGAAATCAACTTTCGAGCTAAACCAGCTTACTACTTGTTGAATTACATTTGCCCTAATTATCATACTGACATTTCATAGAATTTACGAAATTATCTTTGCTTTAAATAAAAATACGAAGTTTGGTTCTTGATGTATAAATACTAGATTTTAGAACTGAAAGAAAATTGCAGATATTTAGTAATATGACTCTATACAAGTAAATGACTGAATTACTTAGTGCTATAGGCAACATATAGTTTTATTAAATGGGAGAAAAACAGACAAATTCAGAAAATGGTTGGAAAGTATTTTATCAAAAACTTACTGTTTTTACAATTTAAAACATTCATAAAAACTTTTGAACCATATTATCTGAAAAGAATTTTATCCCTACATTTTCTTTTCCCTCTAGAATTCTCCTTTTAAATAAAAGTGTTTCACATTTTCAGCCATACTGTGTCAGCAACAACGTTGAAAGCATCAAGAAAATACCCTACTCGTAACCCAATCATATACAGTCCTCTTTTCTTTACATCTTAACTCAATTTCATAAATACAGACTGTATTAATCATTAGAATGAATTTAGAATGCTATTGTTATATTTATATTAAGAAAGTGTAAGAATGCTTATCACTATTAACGATAATTTATAACATTAAAAAGTTTTAAGTCATAAAAATATTGAGCGATTCATATGCAATTTCAATATATAAACTATCTAATCCTGATACACAATTTATCTAACTAATTAATGTACAAATTTCCTGATGCTACAGTACGTGTTGGACAATGGCTTCCATAACAATGCGACTCCAAAGCCGTCTGTCTTTTTTTTCTCCAGTTTGTTATTTTTAAAATGTTTAAAAGTCTTTCTCCACTTCATGAATCCATCTCTTACTTGAATTTCCTCGTTTTTCATTGACCTGATGACACTATCTCTCATAGATCTTCTTCGGCCTTGACAGTCGTCCCTTTTCTAGTCATGTTCCAGCCATTGTATTCTATTTCATTTTTTGTAATTATTTATGTTTTTTCTTTGAACAGTTCATGGATTTCATAATGGTGACGTCTCCTTCAAACATCACGCTCTCTGATAGGTCTAAAACTGGCTCTCAGAAACTTTGTTTACCACTTTTTTAACAGCTTCTCCTACTTTTGAGTTAAGGTCCAGGTCTCAAATTTTAACTCAAACACTAACTCTAACCAAAAATACTAACAACTCTAATCAAATCATTAGATAGCTTAATCAGGGTCTTAAAAAAAAGTCATTGGCAAAAGCCCGAACATGATTAGCCCTATTAAAAATGGTACCATCTTTATTTGTTATGTTACGCATACCCTTTTCAAGGCATACATTAAACAACAAAGTAGATAATATATCACCCTGACTTAATCCTGTCACAATTCCAAATTCTCTAGAGAATTTGTTTTGTACCTTTACTTTTGCTTTCTTGATGCAGTTGTCATCTTGATAAACCTGATGAATTTATTTTGAATTATGAAATATCCCTAAGACATAAGACACATAAGAATTAAAAGATTAGTGCACTGTATTCATCTCTGTAGAGTATTTCTTGAGACTGAATGGCCATACTTGGATGTTTGTAGCCCTTCAGCTGGATGTATGGGGTTCCTGCGATATACCCTTTTGTCTACAAGTAATAATCAGAGTGGGATTTTCTAATGCAATTACGAACAGATACAAGCACCCATATGAGCAATGATATCGACTGCAATGTACCGAAAGGTAGTCAATACGCATTGGCCATCTGTTCAAATTAGCTGCATTGAAATAATAAGCTTCAAACGTGTACCTTATTTAATTAGCCTAAGAGCTACAAAAAGTTAATCATACCAGTTCAAATCATATAAATAACACATTTCGAAAAATATTTACTTTATTATTCTTCAGATATCTAAATTAATGTATGTTCTCAATATTTTTATGTCTACCTTTGCTTTTATTGAACAGTTTTTGGGAATCAAATAGCAATACCAGGTATAAAAAATTCTATAAATATTTTTATACCGTAGCAGATGGCTGAAAAAAATGCATAAAGTTTTTGTTGTTACTTCTTTCTTTGTGACCGGTATAGAGATCGAAAATCATTAATCTTTGAACACATTCACTCTACCGTGA
The DNA here is from genome assembly GCA_032207245.1 of Pardosa pseudoannulata. NCBI lineage: Eukaryota > Metazoa > Arthropoda > Arachnida > Araneae > Lycosidae > Pardosa > Pardosa pseudoannulata. The sequence continues at coordinate 78,772,745 of CM063502.1, read as the reverse complement.
AATCAATTACGCGTTATATATACGAGTTCTCTACTGACATACATTTGATGGAACGCTTAAAAATTTATGGATTAGTCAGAAATATTTTCAGTGCTGTAAAGATGACATGTGTATTAAAAGTGTTGTTTTAAAATGAATGAAAGCCTTAAAATATTTTAGATTGCATGCATATTCCCTCTTTTACATTTAACTGCCAGAAATGCTGTACATAATACATAAACATTGTTTAAGAGGAAGTCGCGTGATGTTTGATATGTGTATTTATATCTTATAGAATACTTAAAATATTTTAACATTCATAACTTAGTGTACATTTTGATGTCAATGCTAGGACGGATCAGCAGTTGGCGGCTCATTGCATAGGTGTATGCGGCTATTCAAACTTCTTTACAATTTTTGGCTATGAATATTAATGAGTACAAATATTATCTTCCATGAACAAAATCAAAAGTAAGCTAAGATGTAACATATAAAATGGTTATTTATAATCATGCCTAAAATTAAAACCAAATAATTATATGTTCAAATAATTGGAAAGATTTCAAAAGTTACACATGGGTTCTGCTTTAACATATCACGTGTTTTCTTACCTATAAATTCTACATATATACCTACAAATACATACATGGGCATAACTATCCCCTTGACACGGGTGATCTAAATTAGGTTTTATCATTTTTTACTTTAAATTCAATTTATGAAAGCTGTTAAGGCAAGGAATCTATAGATTCTAGGGCAGCCATTCTCTTATTGTGCAAATTGGCAATACCTGATAGATAGGATGCATCAAAAATGAGTTACTACGACATAAAGTTTTGGAATTATAAGAAACAAATGATTGCATACCAACAAAAGGATTCTTTTATTAACACAAACTGAATTCTTGAAAATTCCTTTTAATAGCACAAAAATATATTTTTTGCGCATGCGTAGAAAATTATTTCATTAAGCAACTCCTATTTCATCGGGTTTTTAATACATTCATTTCAAATTTCAGTGAAACATTACTGATTTTGTTTGCTAAATGGTGTGTAAGTTTTGTAAAGTTTGGTTAAAAGTTGTGAACATGCTAAGAAAACACAGAGGAAGAAATTGGAAGTTATGTAAATAGACATCTATATCATCTATTGTATGTTCCTTTTCTTATGAAAACGCACATAACAAGTACGTAGGTTAATGCTAATATTCAGTGATAGTTACAGATTATTCGAAAATATTTTCATACAGGTTAAACCAATATCTACTTTTATATTTTTTGACGTTAGATCAATCGGGAATGGAAGCGATGTCGTAACCGAAAAGTAACGGGATTGAGTCTCTAGCTGGCCAAAGATCCGCGGTGTCAATTAACCCCTTGCTTGTGACGCCCGAACTTAGTTTGGGCAATGCAAATACGCCAGTTTTGAGGAAAAAAAAGGTATTTCAATTCCGTTAAGCCCAAAATTGATTCGTCCAATGCATAATATTTAATTTTCCATTTACCTAATAGATGGTGATACTTTCCCAAGAACAGTTAGGCAACTTTTTGTTATTTGTCGCAATTACTTGGATATTGTAAAGGATTTTTGAAATTTAAAGGAACCTGGGGAACATGGAATTCAAGATATAGATAATACTATTATTATATTAATTTATTTTATTTATCCCGAAATTATGTCATTTGATTTATTTTGCTCTAATTTGAGCAAAATTTACAGTAATCCATTAAAGTTTCCTATATATGGAAAAATATTAAAAACAGTAGTTATTTCGTTTAATTTTTTTTCAAAAATAATCTATTTCTAACATTTTGATGATAATAAACGAACAAAATTAAAGAGGAAAAAAATGTCCAGTTTTGGTACGTTTTACTCATATATTCCACTGGCAAGGGGTTGATGGCGACAGGAGAACTTAAAATAGGTTCAAGGTCGCTATGTTCTTCAAGTTCTCAAACGATACCTCTAGAGATGGCAGACCTAGCCTTGGGGGACTTGGTCCCTGCTTCTAATTTGCGAAGACCCATTTTTGAGTCAGCCATTATGGTTCCTTGCTCGAAGTGACACTGAATATTACCTTCAGCTATGGACCCGTCACATATTGCGACGAGTCTATTTGACCTGCTGTAGGCTATCCTACACCATTGAGATGAGTAAAAACAACATATTAATTTTTTATTGTCCCATTAATGAGCTGGTGACTCTTTTTATAAAAATTTGTGAGGAATACATTTTCTACTCTGGTTTAAGTTTCCATCCACATCTTCAAGCAGTTCTTTAGAAAATAGAAAAAAGGGTAAGTAGGAAGTGGTCACCTTAATGTGACCGCTCTCTTTCTATACACATTCGGAAACAATTTGTTGGATAGAAAAGTATTTTTAGGCTAAAAATTCTATAAAACATGTCTGATGCTTTTTTTTAATAATCTCATCCTAGCAAATATTAAGCAATATTTAATGACATGCACTCCTATATGTTTGTCTTATTAAATGGGATTTCTGGCTTCTTAAAATAATAACATTTTTAATTCTGATTATTGTAGAACCCAAATTAGATCTTTCTTAGAAACCTAAATGTTTACTGTTTAAAGAAAAATGGCAGAATGTTTTCTAAGGTTTCGCACACGTGCCAATTTTAGCTAGACTGGCACGCACATTCGTCACCGTAAATATTTTTAAACGTCTAAATCATACAATAGGTGGTAGATGCATTTGGATTTTAATGGAAAATAGCATATTAGTATTTCTCTAAAAGCCAAATTTGTTATTTTGTGTCAAGCGGTTAAGAGAAATTAGTTACAAGGCAATATTTAAATAGCATTCATTCACACGCATTATAGATACACATATACATACTAGAGTTCAATATGGATTGAAGATCAAGGTCAATTTTTTGCCTCACGAGTATTCATTAGAGATTTCAAAATGATTAAGAGGCCACAGTATTATAAATCTTCCCATTCTTGAAAATAAAATTGATTGGCATTAAAATTCACCCCACTAATAATTTTGTTATACATTTTTACATAAGAAATCTGAAGTCGTTAATAATAAATTATATCATACAAGCATAAAAATGTAATAAAAGTGAATGTAAAGAAGTAAACTCATTTTATGAGATATACTTTACTCCGTCTCACCTGAACCTCAAATATGGCTTTTAATTTAAGTAGTAAATAGACTTTAATTTTTCACCAAACTATTATAGTCACCTCTGACATAACTAAGCTTCATATGTAGCTTCAAATTTAATTTAGCTGCTATAACAGTAGGTAGTACAAGATTTAAAAGTTGATATCTCACATTTGTTGGAGAAGGGAATGTAAAATATTGTGTTCGATTTTTCTTTTTTTAATAAGGACATTTTTATGTAATGTAAATTTTAATACATGTATAAAATTATAATCCAAATGCACTGTGTTTTGATCAATTTTCCTATATTGTTTAAAATTTAGCTTCAACCAGTTCCGGCCTTTTATGAGACTTCTTAATTTTTTACTTAATATTATCATGCTGAAACATTTACCTCTACATAATCTAGAATATCATTTTGAGTATAACAGTTCCTAAATGAACTTTTAATTTTCATATAATAAGTTAGTAAGAGAGTTAAGCTATGTCATAAACACATTCAAGAGTATACTGAATATACACTATACTGAATGGTGACGCGTAAGTTCAAATTATTTGAAAAGTTCTATTCTTGGTTGCCACTATTGTGAATTACCGCCATTTCAAATTCTATTCCTGATTGCAGCAGACGTGAATTTACGTCTTGCAATTTCTGTTTTTGAAAGTGAAAATATTATTCCGTGTATGTATTATGAGAAAATAGAAATAGGATAGTAAAATATAAGTTACACAAGTCTAATATCGTTTTATTTAGGTTGCATTTTGATATTTCAATACTTTCATATTTCAATTTTTTATCATTAAACTTTTGTAATTACCTTAATGATACAAGTTTGGGGCAACAATAATACCAGTACTGGGTAAATGTAAAACACTTGCTAATTACAAATGTGATAATTTAAATACATAGTTTTTAAATATTACTATCACTTAATTCCATTCGTTAAGTTTTTATGCAATTTTGTTTTTGAAGCTTGCTTGTATCTCGGATATTTGCTCTAAAAACAAGACTAAATGTCACATAGCGGTGATGCAAGTCAATTTATTACAATATAAGAAATATAAAATTTATTTAAAAAATGTATAATCCCCGATAAAATTCTATTTTTGAAATTAAGAAAACATGGTATCCTTTAATTTTTGAAATTTTTTTTTATCAACACAATAAACTTGTAATTGTTTTGTATTTTGGAATCCAATTTACAGCATATTCAGGTAAATGAAGATACATTATAGAAATAAAGGTATACTGTACAGGAAACTTGTATAAAGAATTTAACGCTTGCAAATTAAGTGTAAAAGTTATCTTATCATTTTTAATGCTTAAAATTCAAGGAAAAACAAACATATAAAAAGACATTTTTCATTTGTCAAACAAAAATCTGATATAAACACGTGAATTCTTTGCACGCGTCTTAAATTTTATATCTTTTTTTGACTATATAATTTGTCAATGTAATTATTCTTTGCTTATTTTCTTAAACGTTTAAAGTGGGTTTAATTTTTCAAGGTTACGATGTTATCCGAGTAGAAAACATGTACTGTCATCTGGCAGTGATCAGCGGCGTTAATATCAGTCGTATTAAGATTTTTTCGTTTTATAGAGATTTCGTTATCTACTCAAAAGTTTCGCAGTTACTAAACCTTTTAATCCATACCTAAGAATAAATAAAACTGTAAAAATTCAAAATTATAATCTGTTAATAGACTTTTGTTTTCAATTTTTAAAAATAGACTTTAAGAGAATTGTTTTAACTGTTTAAAATACATTTTTACGTCTGCATATGAATACGTCGGGAATACATTCAAATACGAAGGGGAACAACTAGATGTTGCAAAAGTCCTAAATACAAAATTTCTCTATATAGCATAGTTAATCGTTTTTAAGTTATTCTCTGCAGCATTAGCAGCTGTTATAATGAAATTTTCTGGAAATTAAAGGGCAAATTGCCATAAAAAAGAGATAGATAATAAAGTATATAATAAGGTATTATTACTGCTAAAATGAGATTTAATAATTACTTGTTTATATTTAAAACAAATGTTGTAAAATTAAAAAAACTATGCATATAATGTGGATACATAAAATTTGAAATGTGATGATGTAAATTAAGAAATAATCTTGTATAATGAAAATTTTTGAAGTATAAATATAATCCCTTTAACAATATAATTATTTTAACAGTGTAATTCGTTGTAAGACTATATTTCTAACTTGGTCTGTAGGATCTGCGAACCCACGTTTGAAATGATTTAATTTTATTAACCCTTTCCGGTAAAATGACGAGTCTAGCTCGTCATTAGTTTTTCATTCCATACCGCACAATGACGAGCTACACTCGTCATGCGATTAAAGTTACTGTTAAATATAATAATTAATTTAGTTTAAAATTTCTAGTGTACTGAATTTGGCAACACTTTTATCACTTGTGAAAATCACAAGTCACTATTGCATATTGTTTACTTAGAATTTCTCGGTACAAGTCATCGCCAAATTAATGAGTCAGAATAAAAGAAAACCTATTAACAAATGCCGTGTGTGTTACAAGAATCAAATTAAAAGTGAGACTACTTGGTGGTGTAAACAATTAAGAATTCCTTTGCACTTTCTTTTGAAAAGTACCACTAGCTTGAAGACTATTATCTGTATACCTTATTAATGTTTTGCTTTGATATTTTCTTAATTTTACTGTTTCTGATATTATTTAACACTATGTAAAAAGTGGATTTTAATTAAGAATATGTAAGAATTGTAAAATGAAATAAGTTTTTTAAATAAAAATTAAATGGTTATTTCATGCACAGTTTTTCATTATTAAATCATACCGGAAGGGGTTAATAAAGTCAAGACTTTCCCCCTGTCTCTTTGTTGGCAGCATTTGCTGCCTCGCTACTAGCTAATGAGGATTTCTCCGATGGCATATTTGCAGTTATAAGATCCTCGTATTAATGGTAAACGTGGGTTTTTCCATTTCTAAGCCCAATTAGTGTAATATAGATTCTGTGTTATTTGTAAGTTATCTAATTATATATAATGTAAAAGTAATTGTTGATATAATTTTTTGCAAGATTGTGTTAATATTTAGGTTTACATAAAATTGATATAATAAAGTTAAGTATAAATATGCAAACAAGAAAGCATGATATTTTATAAAGGAAGGAAAATATAAATTTATGACTTAGTTGCATCCTGATTTGTTAAAGGATTCGTCTGTACATGTGTTTAGTCATATGTAGATTGACTTTCTCCCTCTTGTTAAGCTTCAGTAACCACTATCCCTTTTCAGGGGTGGTTAAGGGTGTGGGTGTTTTTAGTTCAAGTACAAAATTTTAACATTCTATGGCATTTGATTGATATACTTACGTACAGACATCACAGCGAAGCTAGTCAAAATGTACTTAGAGATGGTCAAAACGAAAAGTATATTTAAAAGTTTGAGACTTAAAATATCCTTGTATGTACGTATAGAATCAATACTTAAAATAGTCAAAATGTGTTCAGACATGGCCAAATAGATATTTACGATAGAATCTGAGAAACGCAACTTTTGTAGAACTTTACACCATATAAGGAAATAAAAACGCTTTAAATACAATTAAAAACGTAAATAACTTTTGAAATACTGAAGGCACATATTTTGAATCTTGCATACATACGTAATAACGCAACACCTATAATTTGAACCAATAAAAATCCAATATTTGGACCATGTTTGGGATACCATGTTCTCTGAAAAGGAATTCTATAGATCTATTATAGCTAGCAAAAGTACAGACTGGAGAGAAAGCAGAGATCAAGAACGGTGATTTTATTGATCTTTCTGTTTCGATATTTTAGGAGTACATAGGTACGTGTAACTTCAGTAAAGATCGAATGGTCTCATAATAGGTAAATTCAGATGTCACTCTCCCTGAATTTTCCCGAAATCTTTTTTTTTTATTCTCTGGATAGAAGTGCGTGATTGTAAAGATTTCGACATACTAATGTGCGTGTTTTTGGTAGGTTATTTTGAGAATATATAGGCGAATATTTTCCCCCAGATCCTTAAAAGCTTGTAAAACGTAAATGCTCCTGACATACATTTTTATGTCCAACTAGAATAAACGAGCATATTTTTCGATACTTGAAATCTGAAAAGGGAAGTCGTTCATTGAGGCGTGAAGAACAGATACCCTTATAAACTTTACTACTACAAATCTTTAAAGCTTGAGTTTATATTACTTGAAATAAGATTTGAATTAAACCTTTGAAGATCACGATCACAAATTATTTAGTATTTAATACAATTAGGTTATAAATTTTATCTATTATGCTTATAGATTTGAAATATATCAAAAAATATTTTTACATTCTTTAGGGGGGGGGGCGAGATTTAGAGAGGGTGATTTAACTGTGAAAAGCTCCCCTGTACAGCAGGAAAATATTTCTTTCTTAAAACTTTAATTAAATTTCTAGAGCAATGAATAATTATACTTAAATAATGTGATTACTACATAGCTAAGCAATTTATTTATATGTAATGTTTTGGGTAAGTATTTTCATATGAGATTATAAAGAAATTCGAACTCTTGATTTTTCCACATAAAGGAAATTCAAAAAAAGTATATTTCAAAGAGAAATACATTTATTATAGGGATACCATCTATTTACAGTTTAAAGTGTCAAAAACGAAGAAAAAAATTAATGTGTTTAAAACAGACGAAAAGTATTAACAGGTGGTTTCGCTGCGAAACCATTGTCCTTAAAAGGGTTAAGGCTGATTTTGGATGCTTATAAGTCTATTTTATAAATTATTAACTTACAGTTATGGAACTTTCACCCATGAATTTAAAAATACACAAACAAATAACCTTAATGTCAAATAATTAAAAATTCAATTTTTGATATTTTTTTTAGAAATTTTCAAAATGATTCTTGCACTTTCATTTTTACTTTTACTCTAACATTTACTCGTTACTGTTTTAAAACCTTTATTTTAAACATTTTTGTGTACTATTTTTTTATTTGGGTGAATATAAACTTCATAAAATATTTTCATGCCTATATGTTAAATTTTTACAAACAATTTGGACATTTTAAGATTTAAATTGAGGTTTAATAAAGTAAATGAAGTATAAATTTAAACTAGATATACAAATTTATTGTAATGTATGTTAGAATTATTTTTCAAAAGTTTTGTAGGAATCTACGAAAAATATACGAAAGTCACAAAAAACATTAAACTTTGATGAAATATTAAATATATAATTTAGAAAACAACTATCTGATTAAAATATTAGTTTTAACTCCTTAATGCTAAAATGAAATAAAAATTTTTAGTAATGAAAATGAATGAACTTTTTTGAAATTTAAATGCAATTTTTTTGATAAAAGGCTGCAAAAAAATCAATGTTTTTAATGTAAAAACACAATTTAAAACGTTGTCTTGCCAAAAAAATTACAAAAATACAAAAATAATCAAAATTTTTATAGAAATTTTGGATTTTGATACATTGCAGAAAATAGTCGAATATTGTAATATTACACGAATATCGATTTTTTTTATCTTTCTTTTCGAATTCTCATTTCAGAATAAACATTATTATTAGTAAAAAGTATCTCGAATTATCTCGAGTGTGCACAGTTTGGCCAGTTTATTGCGCTCGAGCGTGCACGTTAAGGGGTTAATGTGATTGATTTTGACACATATACATTGAAATTACATTTCAATATATATGCGTATACAGATTCATACTCTAGATAACTCATTTCAAAAGTATTTTGTAACGTCCACATTTTCCTTAGAAAAGCCTCTCCTCGAAGAAAAGAAATGGTAAGTGCTGACACAAAGGAAATAAAACGCAGGAAAATAAATATTTTGAAAAATAATCATTGGAATAATGGCGAAAATGGATATTTAGAGGAATTTTGCTTTTTTAAACCAGGAAATAAAATAAATATCTAGTTATTCTCCAACTATTAAAGGGCTCTTCTACGGAGTCATGTATTGATGATATAAGAATCCCAAGCCATGTTTTGTTTAATAACTATGACGTATACTTATAATATTATTGATAATTAAATTACTTCATAATAATAATAAAAATTAAACCTTTTCTAACGTCGAAACAAGCCGCAATTTTACCCGTGGAGAACGATCTATCAGATCAAATGCTGATCTTGTTTATTTCAATTGATTGCAGTAACCATTGTCCAGCTTTAACCACCAGGAAAAATATAAAAATATAATAAACGTTTTCTTGAAGGAAGCCTTTTAATTTGAAATTTGCATGTTTTTAATAGACACGTGCTTTTAAGGGAAAATCTGTTTGAAGAGGTTTTTACTTTACAATCATATAAATCCCATTAGCAGATTTCAGTCACGAATTGGTGAATTATATCTTTATATGTTTCCTGTTGATTTAAACAAGATTTTGAATAGTTAGATTTTTATCTTATTCTAAGGACTAAACTAGCGTCCTTGATAGGATTACAATAGCTTAAAAAGGTTAACACATTCATGAAAGCAGCAAACGTTAAAGAAATCCGAAGAAAAATCCACCAAAGCAATTAAATCACTTTAATAAAACAGTAGGCTAAAAAAATCTCCCACCTAAGAGAAAGGATATAACTCGAACCATTGGTCATCACAGCAAAACCCCTTTTTAGCCACATAAAGAGATGTTCTCCATAATATTTCTAAATAGCTTTAATATAAATTTAAAAATAATTAATTTACGTATCTCAGTCACTCAAACCGATGACTGAGCATAGAGTGGCTAGTGATGAAAGGTTTGATTTAAAGTACTACGGACTACTACTTTGCTACACGAGAGCTAACGCGATCATGACATACTGCTTAAAGCCAATTCCGAATGGCTACGAACTGCATCCATGCAAACAGCGGGATTCAAACACGCAAACGCCGGTACCGAAAAGCACCGCCCCATCATTCATCTATCATTCGGCAGCTAATGAAGTTTGGTTTGGTTTGGAGCGCTACGGTCTACTTTTTGCAACACGAGGGCTAATGAGACCGGGACCTACTGCTTAAAGTCGATTCCGAACGGCTACGAACATCCATGCCATTGTGGGATTCGAACCCACGAACTCCGGTTCCGAAGGCCAGCACCCTAACCATTCGGCCATTGTTCTTCCAGCTAATGAGGAAATACATGTTAACCCTCTAATTGGTTCGCACGTACAATTCCACTAAACCGATGATGTCTTCAAAACGTACAATTTTCGACCTCCAAAAACGCTCTGAAAATGGTTGTTATGTACATTTTTGCGAGTGATGGAGTTTTGCTGTAGGAGGGTCAGTTCGATTGTTAGGAAATGCATCCTTCTGTGACTGACATTTATTGAGGGATCCACCCTTACCCCCTGAGGCACAAAGACGCTGATAGCTTTTCATGGCTTTGTAAATCTCTATTTCGAAGTATTTCGTTTGCGGTAACAGATGTATTTCTAATTGCACCACTTGAATATCTTGGATGACGTAAAAAAATATGAAGAAGTCTCTCAAAGAATATATTTATTTGTACTTTTAGAATCCATTATTTCTTATGGGATGATCTTCGATACTTGACGAGCTTTATGTGTGTTAAAAGTTAACAATCTATAATATCTATTTATATATCTATTTATAGCCGGAAGTAAAGGGACAATAACGAGGGTGGCTTTCCCGTATTCCATTCTAGTCGAAAAAGGGTGAAGGAAAAAATCATAGAACTCTTTGGCCACTGACACAGTAAACCTTTAAAGTATTTTTTAAGACTTTTTTTTCCTCCATGTGCTCCACTCGGAGGGTTAATGAAACACTCTTATTCAATTGGAAATTCCTATTTGATCAATTACAAGAGGTTAATATGAAACCTCTATGAAAATAGTAGACATGAAATAAAGAAGAAAAATCCAACAATGTAATTAAAATAAAATGAACTTATTCAAGCAGTATCTTAAAAAAATCACTCACTGAAGGACATAACCTGAGCTACATATTATCAAATTAATTTTCCTTTTAGTCACCAATAAAAATATCTTTTAATACAAAAATATATTTTCTATTTCTAAAAAGTTCTAAAATGTCATGAAAATTGAAATTTGGTTTTCAGTTGGTATTTCTATATTATCGATGAACTTATCTGTAAATTCCTAATCTCTATTACCGAAATCGGCAAAAGTTTGATTATGAGGTTGTGGAATTTTACTTTTGAGATATTAACAAGTTAAGTTCTAGGTTTAAAAAGGACGTAGCACCTTTGGAGGCATAACATTTTCCCTGTAACATTGTTTTTTCTCCCGATTCATTATAAAATTAAAAGTTTTGTCCGTTTTGGAATGAATTTTTCCTAAATTATTTAATAATGCTCTAACGTTAAAAAGCAATTAGTTTTGTCGAGTTCAATTAGTCCATTTCTTGTAATAACATAAACAATATATGCTAATTAAAAAGTATATAAATAATTTACTGCAAAATAATTTTGGAAAATGTATACTACAGACTAAATTTTATATAAAACTGAAATAAAATATCTGCTTTATTCTGCAAGTGAAAATATTAAAGGCATATGATATATTAAAATTTAAAAACTTTAAGAAACTGAAAAATAAAAAGCAGTGTTTATGATGTTATAAAATAAGATACGATTCATTTTAATATGATTAAGGTTTACAGAATAAAAAGACAATAAGATTCTATTTGATCTAAAATTTTTTTAAAAATAATTTAGAAATTACTAAAGTTACTTTTCTGGTAAGTGAATTTCTGGTTTTTTTTTTAACTAAACACATATTTTTTATTTTTAAAAATTATTGTTACACATAACAAAATTTAGAATTTTTTTTACAATCAAACCCCAATTAAATATTTACGAAAATATTTTATTCTAAACAGAGCACATATTTTATTTTATATTGAAGCAAAAATATGCCCCCTCTCTCTCTTATATATATATATATATATATATATATATATATATATATATATATATATATATATATATATATATATATATATATATATAATATATATATATATATATATATATATATATATATATATATATATATATATATATATTTATATATATATATATATATAATATATATATATATATCTATCTATCTACATAGATATATATATCTCTCCCTTTCTCTATGTATATATCTCTCTCTGTCTACCTATATCTATTATATCTATCTATTCTATCTATCTCTCTCTCTCTATATATATATATCTCTCTCTCTCTATATATATATATATCTCTCTCTCTATCTCTCTATATATATCTATATATCTCTCTCTCTCTCTATATATATATATATATCTATATCTACATATCTATATATATATATATATATATATATATATATATATATATATATATATATATATAAGACAGTTTAGTTCAAAAGGTACTTTTCCTCTTTAATACTTATAAAATAAATATGAATTTTAGAACGAATGTGTAGTAGATTTGGAAACCTCACTTATTCATACCGAAGGCTGGTCGCGAAATGTTGACGATACATTCTTATTCAATCAGCATTTCATATTTGATCCGTAACAAAAAGGTTAACACATTCATTATGAAAGCAGTAGACGTTGAACAGATCCGAAGAAAAATCCAACAATGCAATTAAAATTAAATCACCTTAATGAAACAGCCGGCTAAAAAAAAATCTCCCACCGAAGAGAAAGGGCTGAATTCGAGCCACTTATTATTAAAGTAAGACTCCTTTTAGCCGCCGAAATTTTTTTTGATGCAAAAATATATTCTCTGTTACATTTCTAAAAAGACCAAAAGCCTGTTATTCATTACCAGAATATAAATTTTGCCGTGAGTACCCTTGTCCAGTTCACAAAACATTGAAGCCCTTGCTCTACTGAACATGGAGCTCGACGTCTACGTGGTTGGCATAAATTTTGCAAACGTAGCTTTGTTCGTTACAGTATGGCCCGGTGCCCATTTGTAGCCAGGCAACGGTTACTTCTTTGTTTACCCGAAATCAATCACATCGTACAAAAGAACGCGGAATTACGCGAGAATGTGCTTTCTAAAGGAAAACACCGCGATTAGACAATTAGGAACGAAAAATTACAATGATGAATTTCAAATGAAGATGGTCCTAAATATTTTCAAAATTTTGCAAAAGGTTATTTAGTTAACAGATTTTTACTTTTTAAAAATCTTGAAAATCTTATGAAATGTTATTTATGAGTGTAAAAATAATGTTACGTTGGCCTAGTGTTTGAGAAAGAAGAAATTAATACTCATTATTAAACACATGGACAAATATGTCTTGATTAAATGAATTTATACAATTAAATAAATGCCTAAGGAATACAATTGTAACCAACTTATCATTTGTAGATATCGAAGACTGCTCTCGAGTCCCTAAAAAACAGTATGGCGTTGATTTTTCTCAAAAGGTCTATCCCGCGGATGGCAGCAGCGTTCACCTTCTACTCTCCTTTGGTCACAACCTTGTCCTCTAAAAAAATCAGACTGCCTCACCGAGTAAAAAAATAGGGGTCCACTCCATAACGGCAGGAGATCAGAAATTCCCCAAATTAACGGACCCTTCTATTGGTTGGGAGAAGTCTGAAGTTTCTTTCTAGTTCAAACCGATCCTGTTCTGGTATGTCTTTGACGATGACTCACGGGTAGTGGTTAAAAAAAAAAAAAAAAAAAAAAAAAAAAAAAAAAAAAAGCTGAACCGAATGTAACTTATTGTTACAATGAGTGAAATAGAATGATTGTTTGGTTGAAAGTGCTATGGTCCGCCGTTTTGCTTTGCTAAAGGAGGGCTAATGAGACCAGAACCTACTGCTTAAAGCCAATTACGAACTGCTATGAGCATCTCAGATATCAGTGAGATTAGAGACAACAAATTCTTGTACCAAAGAGCACCTTTATCTATTCGGTCTTTGCTCCGAAATAAAATAATTTGATTTAGATTTAAGCATTATAGGCTAACTATTTTTCAGCCTTTCGGATAAAGAGACCAGGACCTGATTCATGAAGCTGATTACAAATGTCTACCAATATCAATAATATTAGAAGAATTCAAACCCATGGATCGAAATTCAGATCCCTAGTTGTCCAGTTATCTTCCAGCAAAATGGTTTCAGATTAAGAAAAAACATCAAAAAATTATAAAGGTGACTTATGTTTAGTAATTCAAAACTGACATCATTATTGGCATTCACACACAACAAAAATATTTTTGTTATCAGGAAGTACAACATCGTTCTACAGCTTGACTACAAAAAGATTGATGTAAATGTTTCTTATTTTTAAAAATTGTCAGTAAAAATAAATACTGATGTGTAAACAGGAGTTTTACTCTAATATATAAAAATTCAACTTAAATGGTAATCATAACTGTTGTTACGCATTCATGCAAGAATGGAACAGTTATAAGTTTTCAACCACACATAAGGGTCGATTTTTATGTTCTGCAATTCAAATTAACATCATTATAGACATTACCACATAATCATTATATGTTACAAGGGAAAATAATAGTAAGTTAAAGGACATATTGTTATTAAGCTTTTAAATATTTAACATTTTAAAATGATATTGAATTAACCATGCTCATCTTCGTGATTGTTTATACACTCATTGATATTTAAAGAGTATATTTTACTATTAATATTACCTTTAAATTTATTGTTTGAATCCCATTTCACATATATATACACGCACTCAGAACTTTTGCCATATAAGAAACAAATGTGCTCTTAAGCTTTCAGTGAAAATGATCTTTAAAGGTAGATTAATGCATTAATGCTGAAATATTAATACAAAAGTCTATGAGTACCAAGTGAATCAATAAATGTGCACTTGAACTTTCGTGTAAAATATATGAAAATCTTTGACCAGAATTATTACATAAAAGTAATACCAATTAGATATACTGGTATAACATAGAAAGCAAATATAATACTTTACTTTTGCATGTGAACGAAATATCTTGATCTAATATACATGACTGCTATAAATATTAATTCATTTTATAAACATTATATATTCAAAAATATTACCCGTACAAACATGAATAAAACGTGAAAATATCCGCAAACTTACCAAATCTTTTGCACATTCTGCAAATGTTCTATGTCAGATTCTATGTTTGTCAACACAAGAACGATGAACTTCCGCGTCGTTGGTGATGACCTGACTATATTCCCTTCGCAGCTCCCTCCCTCAAATCAACCGACTTAAGGCCTTGTGACTTCTTTTGGGATCATATTAAAGAGCTTGTTTGAGTATGATCATAACCAAAAAACTTTAAAAAACTCCTGAAACGACTCTAGGCTACAGTAATGACCATGGATAGTATAATGACGCAAAGTGTGTAGAACGAGTTCAATTACTGCACAAGTGTCGTGTCACACAGTAGGAACATTCGTAGAGTGTGCAGAAAACTTAAAGACACTGCGGTTATATTTGTACGTGTAATATTTTTGAATATATAGCGTTTTTAAATGGAATTAACCCTTTATAGTGGGTCTGTATAACTTGAATTCCTGGAATATTTTTAAACAATAATGTCAAAAGTGGTTGGTATGCATTACGTTTTGATGCGTTCCTGTTATTAATCATTTATATAAATTTATCATATAATCTTCTGTTTTAATGTCGATAGTTTCCTAGGTGGATGAGGCATTTGAAATATGGGAAGTCATTTCACTTATGTAACCTCCCCACTATGGTCAGTTGTTCACCACTCCAGTATTGGCTCTGATGGTGACCTTGAATGATGGTTCACGGGTTGCAATAAACACTGTGCCACTTAAATGAGGACAGCACATGTATGCATACGTAGAATCTACTGTGCACTTTGTAGCGCATGCTGGTTGTCTTTGAGCTTTGGAGAAAAACCGCTTCTGAAGCCATCCTCCGACAAGGCCATTTTATCGCCTGCCCCCCCCCCCTCGAGACGGTGGTAATGGCTTGCAGTGGACCATAGTGGCTTGCAGAAGGGCCTTTAGAGATTTATTACCAATCGAATAGTTAGCGCAAGTTTAGTGGGGGTGTGCCGAAAATATTGCCAACACGAGGTCGTTGCTGCGCAACATCAGAGCTAGAAAAATAAAATGGCTATTATTGCTATAGAATGAAAGCCACATCGCGACAATCACCCCACCATAAATAAATGTTTATAAGCATTAAAGTCGTTTATCGCCATAGGGGTCTTTCCTAGTTTTCATCATGTATAACATCAGTGTGAGATCGCAAATCATAGAAGATCCAATATTTTCCTCGAAAGGGATTCATTGTGGTTTCATACCAATGGTTATATCGGTGAAAAAATCTAAATCCCTGGCCTCTCGGTTATAATATAATGTGTGTCTAAATCACTTGGCATTCGAAAACAACATTTTAAGCAAAATACCTTATTTCTTTTGAAATTCAAATCAAATATACATGTAGCATGTATACCATTATGCTTTTGTCTTCTAATTTACTATGGAGCATTTAAATCTGTAAAATGAAATCCTACCGATAACACAAATAGTTTTAGCCGTGGGGAATAGATTTTAACTCTTGAAGGCGATCATGCTATTATATAGCTTTCATTCTATGGTTATATTTGCAGAACAACTTTTTAAAAATTATTTTAAAGTAAGGAAAGGCAAGTAATGTATATGCTTTATTAAAAAAATGATTTATTACACATTAAAGTAATTTTCCACTTTTTAACTCTTATAATCGCAAAACGTTCGAGAAGTAAGAATAAAATCCTAGGGTTAAGTAACTGATTTCAAACTGATTAGTTTCGGTGTAGGAAAACAGTCATCTTAGCTCTGCCAACAAACAATCGCCCTCCCCCCCAAAAAAACCCTTCAAATCTTTGTCCAAATTGCTATATACAACTATGAGGAATTACACCAAATTTCCTTAAAAGCTATCGCCTTGTAATATTTTCCAAAATGCAAAATTTTGATAGCAGTAAACACAAAAAGCGTATTTGAAAGAAATTTGAAAAGATTCGAAAACTTTTGAGCTGTATGAACTCTAAGACTATTAGTAAGTTTGTTTAAAAACATTATTTGTATAAAATAACCAACCATGTTCAAGAGACAATTTTCGTTAAGAAAATACAAAATATTTAAATTATTATAGCTTTCGATAACAATTTTTAATGTGTGTTTACACTTAATGGAAATCAAGATGCAACTGCTTAATCACAGTTGTAAAACCGGAACTGTCTAATCAAAGGATTACATATGAAAACAGTTAGAGTGAAAGAATTTGGTAAATAGTATGTTAGTCTTTGATGAATCCTTGAAGCATATATCAAAGCCTTTACCAATTTATAATATATACCTGGAAACAGATTATTTAAGGGTTATTACGGTACTGAATTTAAGTAACTTGTAAATGCGTAAAAAGTGAATTTCTGAAAGACTGTTACTTGTTACAACCTTGTGTTATATTTTCAGAACTTAATGGAATTTTGACTACATATTTGTAATAGTATTATTTATGCAATTATTAAAGGATTTTACATACATTTATTTTAAGATAATCTATTTTTACACATTGTTTAGAGTTAGAAATATTACCATAAAATGAAAAAAGGATTTGATTTTCATATGATTTAACTTTCAATTTAAGTGTTTTATACCATACATAAAAAAAAAAAAAACTTATGAAGCTGTATTTTATTTTTTTTCTTATAAATGTGATCGGTTACATTAAGGAAATAACATTAATTAGAAAAACTCCTTGGTAAAAATCGCGCTGATCTTCGGAAACAAAGTTAGCGGTTTCGAATCCCGCTGCTGCTATGGATGTTCGTACCCGTTCGGAATCGGATTTATGCAGTAGGTCCCGGTCTCATTAGCCCTCGTGAGCAAAACAGTAGACCGTAGTGCACCAAACCAAACCAAAACAAACCTTAGTGAGAATTTATATGAATACCATTTGCTTCTACACCATACTTTTCTTATGAGATTTAAATAGGGGGCATCAAGAGGTAAAGAATGGATGACTATTTACATTTTCGTCTGTTTTTCTTTAAAAAGTAACTGATTAACCCTTTCCAAGACTAAGGGAAATATACTTAATACAAAATTCATTATTTTTAAATGTGTATGGTATACTATTTTATTTATAACCTCACATCACATCTGTCATTAAAAACTTCAGAAATAACAACGAAATTAATAAACAAACGTCTTGGTTTTATTACATGGAGTTAACAATTAAGGTTAATTTTTGATAAAGTACACATAGCCCTCGTGAGCAAAACAGTAGACCGTAGTGATCCAAACCAAACCAAACCTTAGTGAGAATTTATATGAATGCCATTTGCTTCTGCACCATAATAGGGGACATCGAGAGATTAATGGATGACTATTTACATTTTCGTCTGTTTTTCTTTAAAAAGTAACTGATTAACCCTTTCCAAGACTAAGGGAAATATACTTAATACAAAATTCATTATTTTTAAATGTGTATGGTATACTATTTTATTTATAACCTCACATCACATCTGTCATTAAAAACTTCAGAAATAACAACGAAATTAATAAACAAACGTCTTGGTTTTATTACATGGAGTTAACAATTAAGGTTAATTTTTGATAAAGTACACATTAGCAAAATATTGGGAAGTCATTTTCTTCTATACATATCCTTTCATTTACTTGATTCATTTTCATTTATTTGATACAAACTCTTTTTCAGGTTGTAGTATTTACAAAAATATGCTTTTAAATATTGTGTAATACAGCATTAAGGAAATAAAATGCACAAAATGTCCTACCTGTTAAAAGCACCCAGTAGGTGGTGGTAAGCACACGTAAGTTAAATTAGCTTAATAATTTAAGTGACGTTATTTTCTTAAACCGATTTCAATTCAAAAAGTATTTTAACAAACCATTGATAGTAAAAATGGCTTTATAAAAGGTATATCTATATGCTAGTAGAAACATTTATGAAAACCTGTCCCAACATTGAATCATAAAAGGGAGAAGTAAGCTGGAACGTTGTGTAATTATTAACTATGAGAGTTATTAAATAAAAGTGGTAGTTATGTAAATTCTGAACCTTTGTACTGATATACATAGAAGTATAACTAAATTAATAACATTAAATAATTTATTAATTTCTTTTAAATCATAACTTTTTATAAAATTTTAAATCTCTCTTTTTAGTTGAGCTTTCATAAAAAATTAATACATGTGAGTATAACTCTTCTAAGAAGCATTAAAATAAATCTGAATGTGTATTTTAAGTTCCGACTTTATCTAATCTTCAAAACTAAAACTTAGAAAAGTCAGAAGTTTTTTAACAATTCAGCGTATACATGTAAAATCATTTCCTCTAAATTAACTGTAAATAAATCAACAAAATAATAGCCAGATATAATCAAAATATATTTTATAGTTACAATGAGGGGAAATTAGGAAAAAACATTTAAAACATTTTTAAATGCAAAAAAATTTGATTAAAATATTTCATTTTTAATATTTTTAAATATGATTTAGTTTTACTTCAGATTATAGATATAAAACGTGTTAAATTACTAAACTAATTAAAAAAGTTTTTTTACCACTATCAAGTTAGTCATCTAGTTTTCTTGGATTTTCTTGGATATGAGGCTATAAATTTAAGTAATAAAAATTAGTTAAAATATTTTCAAAAACTGTTATCTTAAGTGACAAAATTATTTTACCCAATTGTAATTCCCAATTTGGGATGAAAATGAGCCTCAGTTTAGAGAGTGCAATGATTTTTATTTCCCAGCGAGAAAATCATTAATGTGCTATACATTTCATATTTCATTGTGGTACTTTCAAAACATATTAGGCCTTCAGAACTCGTGACAATTTATTTTATGCAAGCTTTATTTTTTCTGACTGTTCAGGACTCTAAGCTAAGTTAATAATAAAAGTAAAGTTATTTCGCTCTTGGGTTAAATACTTTCACGTCATTCCCATGGCAGATTTTGTGGTGAACGGATGCGTGGATATAGTGTCCGAATTTTGTAGTTGGTGTAACAATATTTAGTTTTCAAATACTTTTGGCTAACACTGTCTTGAGTTTTGTGCATGAATCTAACGATGGCTTGAAAGAGAATAAGTTGCTGAGTCTACCCCAGCAAATTAAACAAGGGCTAGTTTTCCTTTCCAGAATCAGTATCTAAATTTTAGGCAGCCCCCTGCATATATATATATATATATATATATATATATATATATATATATATATATATATATATATATATATATATATATATATATATATATATATATACATACATACATACATATATATATATATATATATATATTATATATATATATATATATATACATATATATATATATACATATATATATATATACATATATATATTATATATATACATATATATATATATATATATATATATATATATATATATATATATATATATATATATATATATATATATATATACATATATATACATATACATATATATATATACATATATTTATATATATATATACATATATATACACATATACACATATATATATACATATATATACATTTATACACATATATATATACATATATATACACATATACACATATATATATGCATATATATACATTTATATATACATATATACACACATATAAATACATATATATACATATATATACATATATACACACATATATATACATATATACACACGCATATATATACATATATACACACATATATACACATATAAACACACATATATATACATATATATATATATATATATATATATATATATATATATATATATATATATATATAGATAGATAGATAGATAGATAGATAAAAATATTTGAAAAATAAGCTCATCACATTTTATTAATTATAGACCGATATAATATAATATAAATTATAAATGGATTGAAATAATGTCATCAATGCCTGAGAGGAATTGTGATCCTCACTCCAGTTACCAATGTTACCGAAGAATAGAATAATTAAAAGAGGGCAATAGTTACACCACACTAAATCTAAACAACATTAATATACAATAAGTACATACTTACAGAAGCACATCAACAAAGTATTAAAAGCTAATCGATGAACCACACTATACATTATATAAGTTGACTAAGCCCTTAAAGACATTCGATTATTATAAAATATATATAATCGCATCTGTAACTCCATCCCACTGTGGCATGGGTGTTCGTAACCGTTCGGAATCGGCTTTAAACTGTAGGTCCCGGTCTCATTAGCCCTCGTGTTGCAAAAAATAGACAGTAGCTCTCCAAACCAAGCCCACCAACCCAAGCATATGTGACTCCAAATTTGATTTAATTCGCTATAGCTGAGGGTAACACAGTCAAAAGTTTAAATTTAAGATTTGTCGAAGACAAAAAAATATAGAAAAGAAAAAAATTTTTTCGTTCCCTTAAAGTTCATCGTGTAAAAATATTAACAATTTTGTTTGTTATTTAAGTAAATGTATTTAAAAAAAATTCCATTTAAAATCTCAAATTGAACAGAAAAAAACTTGAGTATGAGTATTACTTTGACTGACTGTAAGTCAACGAGAGGCTTAAAAAGGCATGATCTGATATTAATGCTATTTTATTGAAACTACATTATGAGTTTAAAGATGTCT
Organism: Pardosa pseudoannulata; assembly: GCA_032207245.1. Taxonomy (NCBI): domain Eukaryota; kingdom Metazoa; phylum Arthropoda; class Arachnida; order Araneae; family Lycosidae; genus Pardosa; species Pardosa pseudoannulata. The sequence goes on along the minus strand of CM063502.1, from coordinate 78,751,001 downwards.
TTATGAATTAAAATCTATAGTAGCCGTACATAAATTGTGTACTTTATATACCAATGAGTGGCAAAATGTACACAAAAGTTTTGCAAGAAAACAGTTTCATAATTCTTAGGAGGATAAAAAACACGAAAATCTCAATTTTTAAAGGAAATAATAGTTGTAATCCTGTAAAAATAAACTACCAAATGTAACTAATGTAATGTATAAGATTATAAAAGGAAGAAAATTTCTTAATCATATATAATCATTCGTGAACGTTTATTTTATTCTTTTATATATATATCACTCAAAATAGAAACTAGATTGAGCCATATTTTCAAGTTTCCCGATTATTAGTAGATTTTGAAAAAAAAAATACATTGGGAAAAAAACTGTTTTTTTTAACAAAACATGAATTTTTTATAATATTAAAAACTCTTTAACAGTTCAAATGATGCAATATACATAACAGTGTCATGTATCCGAAGTACTGTCTTTTACAAGACATATAAAATAGCTAAATAATTTACATATGATTAAAGTTATAGAGTTATGAATATGTTACTTGAATTAAAAATTCTTTCGCAAAGAATATTTAAAGTAATCTAGTCAAAATATCGAACAGAGAGAGAAAACTTGTACTACCATTTTCATTTTGAGATAACATGCAGTAATGGTTATTTCGTGAATAATAAATCAGTTACGCTTAGTAAAGGGATTATGAAGCATAGACTATCAACTCTTTCAATTGAAAAACCAATCGCTAAAGTTAACGAACTACATTAATCATAAAATTAGCATAAAAATAATGTAACTACCCAGTCGTTCTTTTAGTTTAATATGAACATAAATTAAAGAACAAGGTCTGGTACAGACTAAAACATTAAGTTATAGTTCAAGTGCTTCCGACTTTTTAGCTTCTTATTTATGGTAATTAACCTTTGTACAGTTTCTTCCTTAAAGGAAGAGACTTCAACATAATAAAATGCAATGAAACCAAAATGTTGTCACTTTTCTTTTTCATGGTAATATATTGTAGATGAGAATAGAAAGTACAAGGCAAAGTTATTTATCCTCCAACCTGTGATTTGACATGTTTGGAATTGGGGAAGAAACAAATGCTAAACATTTCATAATGTTGTTGTTGGTATTTTAAAATATTTAAAATAAGGGGTGATTACTTTCTCTTTTATTTTACTGTAAACTTTTGTTTAAATGTGTTAAAATTTTGTTAAAATAGTGTTTTATGGTAGACATTTCAGGAAAAAAACATATGGTTCTGTTTGGCTACATCTTAAAGGTGGGACATTATAGTTACAATTTCGAGTTTATAATAAAAAGGAGATAATTCCTAGTGAATTACCGTTTGTCCATTACTCGAAAACATTTAGTTATGCTCATTAACCCCTACGGTTTTTTAAATACTCTTGCTTTTGAAAAGGATTTAATTTGATAAAGAGTGGATTGCTATATAAAGAAGAAGAAGATTTTAATGATGAATTAGACATTTATCGGTACCTTAGACAAAACATTTGTACGGCAAATGTCAGTAGTCAAACGTAAACAAGGGGAACCCTTTGAGTGAAACATTTTTGCATATGGAAAGTTTAATTTGTTGACATAAGTATGCATAGCATATAAAAACAATTGATTTTTTTTACAGAATTGTTTTTTTCTGATAGACGTACATAGTTTTAACAATATTTAAGTTGCTAATTGAAACCACAGTTATTAACACGTTGACGGACGGACACTTGCGTCTATAGCCATTCACAATGTGTCATGACAGCAAAATCCGTCCAAAACGAAACGGTCGATTTTAGACACTACGGCTATAGCGGCACATTAAATGTACATTTACCAGAGTACAAGTAGAAGCCTAGTGTCATGTTTTGGAAATAATCAAAATAATTTTTAATTAATCAAAATTAAGTTTATTTAAGCAGAATAGGTAAAACTATACTTTTAATATTCTAAAAATTACAAAAATATATAATGTTAATTTTCTAACTTCATTTGTTCCTACTGCCCATCCATGTGTTACATATACTATATTTGTAATAGAGTTGACGAGTTAGATTCGTCAACTGTAACTTTGACCAAACATTGTCAGTTACCCATCAAATGGACCCACGGAGTTAAAACGGAATTTAATGAGGAATTTTGAAAGAAATTTCTGGAAGTTCTTCAAACGATTTCTCAAACTTATTTCAGCTATCATCCTACTTATGAACTTTTCTGTAATGGGAAATATGTGAGCTACGGTAGCTCAGTCGGCAAAGACAACGGTCTCGTAACTGGAGGGTTGCGAATTCTGAACCCGAGCTGGTCGACGATACGCCGCGTACGTTAAAAGTGACTGGGGCACGTAAAATATGTTAATGATCACAATGCCCTCCAAGATCTCAATCTATACCTCTGGGGGTGGCAGGTCAAGAATATGGGTCTTCTACTTGGTCCCTGCTTCTAAATTACGTGGGCCCGCTTGAGCAAGAAGTCGTACTTTTACCCTTAAGCTGCTCGTTAAAACGAAGTGCTTACCCCCTTGCCTTAATACGAGTAGCGTATGGCTCAATCGTGCTTGGTTTGACCAAGTGGCATAAGACAACAACAACAGCTTTTTCTGTGAAAATAAACTGAATTGTATTCATACCATTAAGCTTAAATAAAAAAAAACTAAAATTGCTTTTAAAATTTAAAAACATACTCATTTACAATTGTGTGTCTTAAAGATCTGCTGTTTGGTCCAAAATTAATTCATGCAATATGGAACAAAGATAGCGCTTTATAAATATTCAGTGCTTTTAAAAATAACGAAATGTTTTTAAAATAATGACAGATAAACGACTTAATAGCATCTAATGGAACCACTAGCAGAAAATATTATATGCGGCCAATTTTACACGTTCTTCTATGTTAGCGTGCATGATATAATGACTTCAGAAATTATAGCGATGACTTTGATGAAATATTTATTTCATTGTGTAAAAAGCTCACATTCTGTTTCTTTATGCAATAAGGCTATTTTCTTAAAGGAACTTTCATTGTGCTAATATTTCATTGTGCAATACATTTTGTGTGTAACTACAACTTATACATTAAAGAACTGTTATTCAGCTTAAATTCTTAAATTGCAACTGAAGAAATGCTTTAAAGAATTTTTCTTTTAAAAAATTAATGACAAACCAAGAAATTCTGTTAGTGTATCTCAGTTTTGTGGTACCGTTTTTCAATAAATTTCCACGCCATTTCTTAAAGAATAAATAAAAATAAATATTTTTTCCAATCAACATAGGGGATGAAAAAACGCATACAACAGTAGAAAATTCAATTATTTTAAAACAAAATTTTACCTGTAATTCATAAAATACTTTCATGTTATGCACTCATTTTTGGGACCCAATGCATTCTACAATTATGCTATGAAGTATTTCTTTGATTGTAAAACTATTACAGATAGATCTAAAGGTTATTTAATCTCTTCGCGACAAACGTCTTGTATACGCGACGCAGCGATATCACTTTTATCAGTCCAGCGTCGCCTCCACTCGATCATCTGCGGTTGATATTGACAGACCAGCGTCGCGTATGTGTAATATGAGATCTGAACGTTTTATTTTAAGTTTTAAATGCTAGATTTAATTACTATATGGCTTAAACGGCAAAGGTTTTTGTAAAACGCCTCGCGCGTCCCTGGCTGCACTTTCTGAAGTCTGCACGCCACGTTCTATACCTGCCCGCCTATTTTTACTGGAGCAGGTATCTTGGGTTCGCTTAAAGCCTATGTGGCCGACAATGAAGCACAGCAGCGACAAAACTCTGGATTAAACATTTATTAAAGAAGATTTTAAAAAAACATAAGTACACTTCAATTCATACTCGAACAGGGCTCAAATAAGACCGAGGACAAAAAGTAAATAGTGCCGAGCGGAAACACCTCTCTCGGTCTCTCCTTTCAGAAGAATCATGTCCTTTCCCCGTCGTTCCGACCGGGCATCTCTTTTTCACCCCTCTTCGTGAGGGCCGGGGGGAATCCCCCCCTCGGTCAAGTTTTCGCCTCCACGGGAAAATGTCCGCAGCTGGCGCGGGCGGAATCGCATCTCTCGCCCCCCTCCTGTAGAACTTCATGGAACATAGCTTGCCCACCTTCTGTCGGGGTGTCTGTCTTCGGCCGCCGAAAAAATCCAGGGGGCCATGTAAAACCAACTCGAGTCTTGAGTCTAGTATTACGGTTTTCACAACGGTTGACTCGTACAGCATTTACGTGCTGGTCCTCAAGGGGTTAAATACATAATCCACCTTTAAAATGTGTTTCATCATTATATAAACAGATCCGTTTGATATCATAGATATGTTTATAAGAATTTTGAAATTAAAGGATATTTATGTTACTCTAATGTACAAGATGCTTCGGAATAATCTTAAGTTAAATTGTAATAAGTAGTGTTAAAATAAATTGTCAACCAATATTTGACTTTATAGTGATATCTAGACATTTAGGCCGCAGATATAGTTTCAAATTTGATTTATTTCTCGACAACTGTTGTTAGATTAAGAATGAAATGTTGATTGTCACATAATTTTAAAAGAAGGGAATATCAGAAACAAAACATTTCATTTGTGTTTAGTTATTTTTTTTTTCGGAAGCAAAAGTTTTAAATGCTATTATTAGCAATGTAAAATGTTAATCCTTTAAAGAACAGGGAGATCAACTGTTAAAATATTTTCTCTTCAGTTTAAAGATATAATAATGATTTTCTCGGATGTTTTTGACACTTCAAACTACACACAATTTATTTTTCTCTTTAAAATATACTTGTAGAAAAAACCAGGTATTTGATTTTTCTCCGCAATGACCTCAAATATACCTACCCAAAACACCACTTATAAATAGTTTAGCTATTTATATGTTACATCATTTTAATGATAATTATGCAGTGTTCTTTAAATATTATTTAAATTTTAAGAATGCATTATTTTCGAGCTGTACAAAGGGTAGATAGTTTTACAGTTAAAATCCAATAATCTACTAAAAAAATTTAATATTTTTCACACATTTCATATATGTAAGGTTCATAGATAACATTTATAACCTAATTCCTTTAAATCTTAATTGTCAATAGTGAACTTTAAAAGATTAATACCGTGTATATTCGTTAAAAGATCCCAAAAATGTTAAATTAAAAATTGTATGTTCCTAATAACAAATATACAATTCTGTTCGCAATTCTTAAACTGTAAGCTTTAAAAATTTTATCTTCTATAAAGTTTTTTTTAAAACTGAAAAATTGCAAAGCTACTTATTTAAAGAGGATAGCCTATACTTCAGTAAAAGTTTCACTTTTCTATACAAATAATTTTATGTTATAGAAAATCGAAATTAATTCTAATTTTGTCAATTTTCAAGGCAGTCAAAAAGTAATAGGCCAATTAATCTTTATTTGAGCACAAAATTAAGATAATTCTGTATTTTAACACTAGATTTACGGATGTTGATCATATACCTATTTTTACTGAAGTGAGTCAATTTGACTCATACAAGAAAATTGAAGTTTTTTGCAAAGAAAATAGTTCCAAATTAATTTAAATGAAATGTTTATTATAAAAAATTCATGGAAAACATTTTTTACATATAAAATCTGTTTTTGAAACACATTTTTGTCAAACATTTCTATTACATCTAGCACAATGGTTTCTACATCTGTTTCTTTTGCATGATTGTTGAACTTGACAATTCTTCCGTGCGTCAGTAGCAGGAATTTCTGTCATTGGAATGGAAGTGTTCTCGACTTCTTCTCTATATTTACTTTATACTATACTTTATATACTTTATACTTTATATTTACTTTATACTATATTTATTTATTTTCATATACATTCTATGAGTCAAATTGGCTCACAACCGTGAAAATAGGTATACCACATTTGATAATGCGAAATGAAGGGGTCTGTGGGGAAGAGGAATGGAAGTTTACATATATTTTATTACTTAACTAAAAACCAACGTATGTTTTTGAAAAGTCACGTTAAAGTTTTATATATATATAGTGATCAAATTTTTAATGAGTCAAATCCGTAAATCTAGTGTTAATGTCAATAACAGCTACTCTACGTAAGAGATCTTCTAGTAGTTCATGTACCACAAGTGCTATGGAAATGGAGACTACAGGTATATTCATGGCATAGTCTAAAATAAATTATTATTTGAAGGGGATTGAATAAACGGATTTGATTTTAGTTAATTATTCTATAGCAAAGATTTCTGAAATGCTCCCATATATTATAATATTGAAGTGCTGAATTTGCTGTCTAATAAATTCTCAGTCATTACATAAACGAAGGATTAAATATTTGTCTTATTAAAAGAGTTATTTATGTAAGTTTTACTTTCACTCAAGTATAAAAAAGTAAGTCGTAATATCTGACTGGAAAAAAGTTTCCGCTCTGTTTAATGCTAGCAAGACACGTTTTTATGCGCGTGATCTGAAAGTTAATTCTTTGTCATTATATCAGCCCTTTAGATTACGAAGCATTTGAAACAAAAAAATGTTGGAAATCTTTAGTATTTTTTACCGATCTGTAGAACATAATTTTCATTAATTTTCTTTGGATTATGTTAATTTTAATCTTATAAATTATTTAATATCTCGCTTCACAGCAATGAATATCATGCTGTAGAGACCAAAAAGACATACCATACAGTATGTTTGGGTGCATGTTAAAAAACAGTGACATCTCAATCTTCTCTAAAAAATTTTATGACTTTTAAATAGTTTTTCGAAATATGTATAGGCTAAATAAGCAATATATCTAATAAAATAATTAATAATAATTAATAATAATTGATAATAAAATTCATTATATATTCAGTATCGTTAAATTTTAAAAGAAATCTGGAGTTATTCATGATATTTTGTGTTTTGGTTGAAGTATAATCATTTCAAGAGCTATTTATTTCTCCTTTGAATTTGGTATCAGGCAGGTTAGCAAACAGATAGAGTACCGTGTTTAGCTATTGGAATCGTGTGTTCGAACCTCAAAGTTGACATAATGCTTGTAGCAGTAGAAAATAAGCTCTATACATCCTCTACTTTCGTTAACCAAAAAGTAGATCATATTTGTTAAAATAAAGCAAACCCTTTCATTTTGCAAACTACTCTCTTTCTATTTTTTTGGTATCACTTTAAACTTTTTTTTTGGTAAGTCATAATTAACTGCATAAGTTTATGGATCTTCCTTGACCTTTAACAGACAACGTGAAATTTACACGTAAGTATTTAAAACCTTTGAATTTTATTGATATTCATTTGGTAAATCATTTTCCTTTTGTTTATTTATTATAACTTAAAGCTTTTTCCTTACTAATTAAATAACAGTAAGTGTATAAATATTCCTTTAATTTAAATTATTGTGTAAAACGTTGAATTTACCCGTACGTATTTAAAATCTTTGAATTTTGTTGATATTGGTTAAAAAATATTAGTTTCCTTCCCTTCCTTACTGGAAAATCCTAATTCAACATGCATTTAATTACAATCCTTAATTATAATTTCTTTGAAATTGAAATTAAATAGTTTAACGTTTCAGAAATACTTGCCCTTTATGAAAATATAATCGTCAGCATTTGGCTTTTAGAACTATTTATTAATCTTTTAAATACTACTTTGAAAACCAATCTTCTTTGATCGCATTAATTATTTCGTTTAATTTTATTGGAAGTTACAGAACTTACGCTCTTAATTCCTATCTCAATCTTGTTGTGTTTGATTATGATAAGAATTCATATAATAGAACAGTTTTTACTAGTCCTATACTTTTTTAAAACTTTCAGGGCTTTGCTAATTGTGTTTAATTAAATTGCTATAAGTATATTATACATTGTAAAGTTTTTGTAGATCAGTAACGTATTAACAGATAGTATTTAGTTTGGAAGTTTGATCAGATACATAAAACACATTATGACAATTCATACAGACTGTTGAATTAAAATATTTGTGGCTGGTTGGTGCAAAAATGTTATATCAAAGGAAGAATAGACTTTTTAAAAAAATTATACAGTAGTTGGTGTGCAATTTAATACTTTATTTAAATCTGCAATATTTTTAACTTTATACCCTGTCATTTGTTGCCGAACAAATCTAATATAATTTCAGACATTACTTTCTTATTCCTTTTCTTAGGTCAAATCGCGAGAGTTACTCGGGATGCTATTTTCGTTGAAGTGAACTAAGCCCGATTTTTGTTCGGGTTCAACTTTTAACCCTTTGAACTGTAAAGTTATCGCTAGTTATAAATTTGTGGTCTGCTCAGAAATTATCAATAAACCATCTATCTAAAAAATTTAAGAATATGTAAGTTTTACAGTAGAAAATAAAAGATAGAAGCTAAGAAGGCGATAAGCATAATAGTAAGACGTGAAACATCCAAACTTATAAACGCAATTGATACGAATTCGTGCTTTGAAATGTATTATACCAAAGCACATTTTGCTAAATAATTTTACTTAAAAGTAAAATTTGGTTTTAGATTTCTGTAAACTATTTGGGTAAAATCATACAACTTTACTTAAAATTTATCTAAAAAAAAGTATGTTTACTTACGCGGAACCGATTTTTTTTACTTTAAAACTTGCTTTATCATCAATTAATTCCTCATTACACATCAATGAATAGTAAATTTATGTAGTTTTAATATTATGAATAAAGCAGTTTTAAAATTTCTAATAAAAATATTTGTTAATATTGCAGCATAAAGAAGTATCTTTACCGTTCGCGGTAGCTTAGATGGTCGAGCATCGGAATGCAAATTCGTCGGTCCCTCGTTCAGTTCTCACTCAGTGCATTTTATCCAAAGACTGGAATTTTAATTGAAACAATGTTATTTATTGTTTGTCAAAAATCTGTAGAATTCTAAAACGTTCTTTGCTGTTCGAGCTAGATGTTTCTCGAGTATTCTTATTGTACTAGTATATAGCCCGTCATATGACGGTATCAGTAAAATTTTTAATTTTCCAGAATTGTAAAATACCCTATGAGGCAGGTAAAAAATGGTTTGTTTTTTGGCTGAGAATTATCTGGTACACGCTCAATAATTTGTTTATCTTCATACTCCTCTAAAGTCTTCCGATACTGTGAATGCAGTTTAGAATCACGTTGAATTCATTTAGAAAGATAATTCAAAGTTTTCTTAGCTACGTCGAAATTATTGTTAAGTTCTTCCCAATATTTTTACCACAATAATTAATGGAAGTAAAGGAATGAAACTATCATTTCCTCTACACCTTGGTATATAGAATTTGTTGTTAACACCGGTGATAAAATTATCATTGCAACAAAAGATAATCGATGATTAAATTTAAAATTATCACATATGTACCTAATCTATTATTTAAGCCAAATATAAAAGAAAATTATTTACGTAATATCTAAATTCAGTGATAAAACGTTTGAAAATAATGCAGACGATATTTAAATAATTTAAAATAAGAAATGATTAAATGAGATAATTAAAGGAATGACATCATAATGCTAGAAAAAATATTATTTTTTAAAAGGGGTAAGGGGTGGATTTCGAATATTTTAAAGACGACAGTATTTTTTGCTGTGATATGAAGTATATTTATATAAATTTATTTTAGAACCGGCAGGATCGTTTAGGAGAAGATAAGCTTTACCTGCTTTGAATTTTGCTAACCCTAACTCATCAAGAATCAAATATGGATGCCTCTATCCATTCCAGGTCCAACAGATTCATAAATTCGAGGACAGACGTACAGATAACTTAGGCTATTATTATATAGGGGTTAAGAGGGATAAGCCGGCCCGCGGGCCGTATCCGGCCCTTTGAAAAATCCCTGCATGCAATTTCTTTAATCTCAGTGTGCGATTTGTTATCAAAGTATTTGTATTTAAGTGTACATATATGAAATTTGTATCGTCACAATAAATAAATATCTAAAATCTTTCATTAACTGATTTATTTAATGACTATTAATTTAATACAATGGATCATGTTTCTTTAAAATTACGTGACATATTTTACTGGACACAAATTTTCTCATATACAGCTAATAAGACAAGTTATTATTAATATTATGTTTTATTAACTGTCAAATTTCTCTGTCGAAATGCTTTAAAATGATACTATAGTGTTTTTGTCAAAAAATGAAAAAAACTCCACCCAAAACTTCACGTTTACAAGACTCGGTATATACTGAGACATTTTGAAAATTTCATTTTGGCCTGAAAAGTATTTGCCCAAGATAAGGGATATAAAAGCTGTGTGATCAGTTCTCTGTCGAGCATCGGAATGCAAATGTCGGTCCCGTTCCAAAAACAAATATAATTAATATTTAGGAAAATTATTTTTCACTAACAATATTTAGATTATGCAAATTTTTTATCTTTTGGCACATCGAAAATGTTCTGATCCAAAATTAGCTTTTTGCACTATTCAGACTGAGATCACTCTAACATGCATAAAACCCGTTATATTGATGAACTTATGAGAGCATATTAAAAATAAAATGCATATTATAATAATTAATAAAAATTAATAAATAAAATATTTAAATTATTTAAATTAATATTAAAAAATTTTAAAATAATTATATTTATTTTATTATTAAAAATATAATATTTAAATATTATAGATATGTTTATGTATATAATATTTATAATAAATTATATATATATATATATATAAAATAGTTTATATAATATAAAATTATATTATATATATAGTATTATATATAATATTTATATTATGTATATATATTATGTATTTATATAATATAAATACATATTTATAAATATTATTATTAAATATATATATTATATATATAATTGTATATATTATATTATTATATATAAATGTATATAATATATATATATATATGATATATATATAATAATATGATATGTATATATATATATGTATGTATATATATATTTTATATATTTTATATATATTTTATGTATATATATATATTGTATGTATAAATATTAAATATATATATTTAAATGTAATATTTATATATATAATAAATATATTTATATAATATTTTTATATTATAATATATATATGTACAAATATTTAATATTATATATGTTATATATTTATATATTTTTATATGTTAATGTATATTATATTGTTTTTTATATTATATTTTTTATAATTGTGTTATTAAATAATAAAATAAAAAATTTATGTTTATATATTATTATATATTATTTTATGTAAATTATATATTGTATATATATTGTTTTATATATATATATGTATTATATTATATGTTATGTATGTATATATATGTATGTATGTATGTTTTTGTATGTATATATATGTTGTAATATATTTTGTATGTGTATGTATGTATATATATATGTATTGTATATATATGTATGTATATATTATATGTATTTTAGTATATATATATATATATGTATGTATATATATGTTTGTATATATATATATGTGTATATGATATATGTATATATGTATATATATGTTATATTATATATATATATATATATATATATATATAATATATATATATATATATATATATATATATAATATATATTATATATATATTATATATATATATATATATATATATATATATATATATATATATACATATATACAGCGTTTCTCGACTTACAATTACTAGATTCTATCTTTACACAACCCACCTTACCAGTGCAATTCACTGAACGATGGCCGAATGGTTAGGGTGCTAGCCTTCGTTACAGGAGCTCATGGGTTCGAATCCCACTGTGGCATGGATGTTAGTAGCCGTTCGGAATCGGCTTTAATCAGTAGGTATCGGTGTCATCAGCCCTCGTGTTGCAAAAAGGTAGACCGTAGCGCTCCAAACCTAAAAAGTACCAGTACAATTCCGACTCGTCTATGTTTACGTTTATGTCCAGTCCGTAAACATGGACGAGTCTGAATTGTACTGGTAAGATGTGTTTTATTAAGTACACCCTCCGTCTGAAAATGTGTTATATATTTAAATGATTTACATATCCAAATACATAATACAGTTTTACAATTATAATTAATTAGAATGATGATGTTATGTATAAAATTTTATTACAAATATCTACTAATACACATCATTCAGAATATAATAGGAGTAGTTTTGTTTAAAAATGACTGGACTGCTTAAACAACTTAACAGTTTCCAAGGAACATGATAATTTTGATTTAAATTATCCATCTCTATGAAGATTTGTGCTGGTACGCGTGAAATCTTATAGTAATTTCCTCTAATTGATAACATGGCTGCTTCTAGACGAGAATGTAATGTTACATAAATACTATTGGTCTTTTCTGTGTTGAATTTATTGAATTAATTTTGTGCACATTTAATTTGTTTGGAGATTGCATTCGGGGAAGTTGCATCCTCTAAGAATTAGATAACATTAAAGAAAAAACAAGATCCAACGAATTAAAATTTTGACTATTAGTTATTTAGTTGTTTTTTGAAGTCGAGTTAATTAACCACCTTGAGAGACTTTACTAAAATATCTTCACCAGAGGTGGAAACATACTGTTTTATATTATCTTTTTGCACATAAATTAGTTTAGGCTTGTAACTTAAGGGAACAGTACATGTTTTTGTTTTAATTAAATTATCCAAGATAATTTCTTTTCACTATTTTACAATAATTGATTCTATTATTTTTCAAGAAATATGCTTCATTTCTCTTCGGAACTATTTTCTGAACAATCCTGGTGCTTGGCTCTACATCTTTTTTTAACATCTGCAAAATTATGGCTTTAACTGAAGTACATTTTAGCTGTGTATTAAATTTTGAAAACATTTTGATGGCTAACCCTAAATTAGTTGGGAACAATCTTAATAGCTCTATCTTGTAATTTATCGTCTATCTTATACTGCAACATTGAGGGCACCATTACTCTCCTTAAGTGTTAACTGCTTTGATTTCAAACTTCTTTTAAGCATATGAGAGCAGTTATATTACAATTCTTCCTTTTGTAATCCCACTTTGTGCTAATAGAATTTCCATTTTTTTTCTGTCAATTGGGTTTGTGCCGAACGATGGCTGAATAGTTAGGGTGCTGGCCTTCGGAACCGGAGTTCGTGGGTTCGAATCCCACTATGGCATGGATGTTCGTAGCCGTTCGGAATCGGCTTTGAGCAGTAGGTCCCGGTCTCATTAGCCCTCGTGTTGCAAAATGTAGACCGTAGCACTCCAAAACCAAACCAAACCAAACCATTGGGTTTGCCATAAAGCGTTATAACCAAAGGGATCGAAGGAAAAATATCGAATGCATACTAAACTACTAAATCATAAATAACGCATGGAAATTTAAATTAATTTTAGAATGCGCTTATTAACTAGGATAATTTCTAACATGTGTGCACATGCATAAATCTCCTATATAATAATAGCCTAAGTTATCTGTCTGTCTGTCCTCGAATTTATGAAGCAGTTGGACCTGGAATGGATAGCGGCATCCATATTCGATTCTTCACGAGTATGGCTAGCAAAATATAAAGCGAGTGTTTAAAACGTTCGAAATACACCCCTTCCCCCCTTTTCGAGTATTTAATGCCATTATATCAAGCCCTATGTTCCTCGGTTAAGAGCAGGCAATTAAGTTTATCAAATAATAAATAGGTAAAAATAACATTTTTTGCTAACATTATGGCGTCATTCCTTTAACTATCTCATTTAATCATTTCTTATTTTAAATTACTAAAATATCGTCTGCATTATTTTAATACGTTTTATCACTGAACTTAGATATTACCTAAATAATTTTCTTTTATATTTGAATTAAATAATAGATTTGGACATATGTGATAATTTTAAATTTTGATCATCTATTATTTTTTGTTTCAATGAAAATTTTATCACCTGTATTAACAACAAATTATTTTCATAAACGTCTAGGAGTGTATTTCACAGATTAATAAATATCTAGCATTTAAGTAATATATCTTTGAAAATTAAGAAGTTTGTTCGTTTGCATGTTTGTTTTTTATACACTACCACACTGTTTGACTAAATGAATTCAATGTAATTCTAAAATACATTCGCAGTATCGGGAGACTTTAGAGGAGTGTGAAGATAAATAAATTATTGAGCGTGTACCAGATAATTCTCAGCCAAAAAACAAACCATTTTTTTACCTGTCTCATAAGGTACTTTACAATTCTGGAAAATTAAAAATTTTACCAATTCCGTCATATGACGGCATGCTAGTATAACACGTTATTGGCCATAGCAAACAATTTTACCTTTTAAAAGGTAAAATATGGAGTTGGTTTACTCTGGTTGTGAAATCTTCATTTGTGAATTATTGCTGCTCCATCTGTTATTAGTAACATTAGTACTTAGATATAAAAACAAAAGTAAATAAAAGATCAAAATACTATTACTTTTGTTAATCCAAGTTGGACTGTATACATTTTTTCAAATGTGAATTAAATATTCACCTTTGAAAAAAGTGTATACAGTCAAACTTGGATTAACAAAATTAATAATATTTTAATCTTTTGTTTACTTTCAATGTACTTTATGTAAACTAAAACATTAAAGGTGTCTCAAATTTTAAAGTTAATAAAATAAAATTTGTTTAGATTGTTACTATTAGATAAAAAACAAGTTTCTAATTCGCATCTTGGAAAATTTTACCAATTCCGTCATATGACGGCATGCTAGTATAACACGTTATTGGCCATAGCAAACAATTTTACCTTTTAAAAGGTAAAATATGGAGTTGGTTTACTCTGGTTGTGAAATCTTCATTTGTGAATTATTGCTGCTCCATCTGTTATTAGTAACATTAGTACTTAGATATAAAAACAAAAGTAAATAAAAGATCAAAATACTATTACTTTTGTTAATCCAAGTTGGACTGTATACATTTTTTCAAATGTGAATTAAATATTCACCTTTGAAAAAAGTGTATACAGTCAAACTTGGATTAACAAAATTAATAATATTTTAATCTTTTGTTTACTTTCAATGTATTTTATGTAAACTAAAACATTAAAGGTGTCTCAAATTTTAAAGTTAATAAAATAAAATTTGTTTAGATAGCTACTATTAGATAAAAAACGAGTTTCTAATTCGTGTATCTTTCAAAATATCGGATAAGACAATATCTATTTTTTCCCTTAATGCAAATAATTTGTTTTTTAAAAGTATATCAGTTCATAAAACAAAAATGGATAAATTTTATCCTTATTAACACATTGTGTGCGTGTACATTTCGTAGCGGAATTGTACCGGGTACGGGCGTTTTGCGAGTAAATTTAGTTATTCAGTTAAATCTCAATAGATCGAAAAATTATTTAATTTTTAACCAACTTTTCGTATTTTATATTGCAATATATAAACAAATATATAAATAGAAACATATAAATAACGACCATAAGATTTTTGTAAGCAAAAAATATATTTTTTAAGGGATAAATTTATAATAGTATAGTAAATATGAAAAATCAAATAGAAATAGTAGTACATAGTTTTAATTTTTTTTCGAATTATGTCATATATAAACATTTTTACATTCCAGAATCTATGTAGTAAACAAGAACATTCGGCTTCGTTTTCCTGTATATACCGTTATTTTTGTACCCACAAACAAACCATATTGTTACACTAACCCGTACTAGTACGTGACCCGCGCTCAAGTATCAATCGTCAGAAAACGTACTAGTACGTGACCTGCGCTCAAGAATCAATCGTCAGAAAACGTACTAGTAGGTGTCCCGCATACAATGTGTTAAATACTAAAAAAATTTTTCTAAAAGGATCAGAACTTATTATTTTATGTCGAATCAAATATAGACGGAAAGGTATTATGTTCCCTTAAGTACAGAATGCATAGCTAATATGCTTCGAAACATAAATCCTAACTAGCATTTATTATGTAAACTTTTAGGTAAAAATTTATAAATTTCAAAGAGATACAATGATGGTTAGAAATGGACCTTGAATATTTGAATTATTTACAAAATTCATTGTTTAAAAATATTTAAAATTATTATTAGCAGCAATTGAATTGTATATTGTGATAATAATTGTGTTCATTATTATAGATATTTAAAAAAAATTGCATCTCATTCTTAGTTATTATCAACAGAAATATCGAATTTTCTGTTGCATTTCATTCAACTGAAAGTCCTATGTCACCTTCAGAACAAAATACGTGCGGTTTAAAGTGTTAATGAACGAAAGCTGAAAAGTCATGAAAACAAAACGTTCCACTTACACTTAGCTAATAACACTGACCTTGATTCTGTTTTTTTCCCCAAATAGAATAAAATTAAAGTATCACTTAGGTTTCTGCTCATGAAAACGGAAAGCAATCAAAAACTGCTTAATTCCGAAGATTATAAATTTCATTGGCTTCTGATACACGAGAAAAATTCAAACATATCATTAAACGCAATAAAAAGAGTGATAAAGGTTGTATAATTGAAAAAAATAATTAATGACCTTGTTTGTTAGTAGTTCTGTTTCTATTGCAATCTTATGTTACTGGTGAATAACCAGATCTTGCGAAATCTGAGTTGGGAAAGTAGTATACCTTGTAGTGAAATTTTACAAGATCACTGACAACTGTATTAGTTAGTATGAACCAGGATAAAAATATACTTTAAGACATTGTGTGGAGGTACACTTCGCAGCGGAATTGTACCAGGAGCGGGCGTTTTGTGTGTAAATTTAGTTATTCAGTTAAATCTCAATAGATCGAAAGTTCTTTAATTTTACATGAGTCGCATCGATTGATGTAAAAAACTAGTTTTTATTTGTCTAAATTCAACAACAGAATAATATCAGCTAATAAATGGTTTTACGGACTGAAAAAACAGTTCAGATCCAAACTTATCAGTCGAATAACCAGAGACTTTACAAGACTCTTATACTTCCTGTGCTACTATATGCCAGCGAAATTTGGGTATTAAATCTGGACACCCAGCGTGCCCTAGATACCTTTGAAAGAAAAGTTCTAAGAGCTATCTTCG